>JAJJWW010017585.1:0-226246 GCA_023531295.1 Papaver armeniacum
GCAGTTTGGTTTGGTGGAAAAAAATAATGAGACGCGAAAATTATTTTTTATTTTTGGCTGAGACAAAAATAATGACTGAGACAAAAATAATCCTGAGGATGAACGAGTAACAGTGATGCCCAGAAAATGATGTAGTGGACCAAGGTCAGACATAGCAAACTCTCTCTTCATCAAATCAATGAAGCGGCATAGGAGAGCATCGAGAGAGGCAGTCAAAATAATGTCATCAACATATAAAAGTAAGTATGCCGTTTCGGATCCCGATTGATAAACAAAAAGTGAGGGATCACATACACACTACACTGGAAACCGCAACCCGTGATAAACTTGGCAAATCTCCGAAACCACGCCCGGGAGCCGCTTGAGGCCATAGAGAGATCTACGTAATCTACATACGTAATCAGGGTGAGCAGGGTCAACAAATCCTGGAGGCTGATGCATATAGACTGTCTCGGTTAGATCACCATGAAGAAAAGCGTTCTTGACATCTAGTTGATGTATGGGCCAAGATCGTGATGTAGCAATAGTGAGAACAGTACGAATAGTAGCAGGTTTAACAACCGGACTAAATGTTTCAAAACAGTCAACTCCAACTTGTTGAGATTTGCCATTGGCAACAAGACGAGCCTTGTAACGCTGTAGGGATCCATCGGCATTATATTTATGACGAAACAGCCACATAGAACGAATAACATGAGCATCACGAGGTCGTGGTACAAGTTCCCAAGTATTAGTCTTCAACATAGCATTGTACTCGTCTTTCATGGCAAAGATTCCAGCCTTATGTCCCTAAGAGCATACAAGTGAGAACTGGGAATTGGAGAAATATGCCGTAAAGTTTGAACATGGAGATTGAGCCAGGTGGATCGGCCGGTAAATACCACTGGAGGCTCGAGTAACAGGACGAGAAGGAGCTGTAGTGGGGGTAGAAGTTGTAGTGGGAAGGAGTAGTAGTGGCGAGGGATGGAGAGACTGTAGCGGGAAGGATAGTAGTAGGGAGAGTAGTAGAGTTAGGATCCGTAGCATTAGGGCAGATGAGATGGTGGAGTCAGGCACTGTGGAATTAGTGCGAGAGAGGACCCAGGAAACCGACTTAGAGAAGATATTGGAATGACGTAGTACAGGGGTCTATTAGGGGAAGGTTGGTGTTCGTACATAGGAGCCGGTGGAACCGACGTACGTACGTGTGGAGGAAGTGGAACCACGTACGTACATGTGGAGCGCAGAGTTGTGTTGGACCGACGTGGGCTTGGAGGTTGGAAGTGGAATGCATTTAAGAGGATGGGAAGTTGGACCGACGGTGAGGAGGGGTATATGGTCCTGAAGTAGTGGGTGGGATAGTGGAAGCCCTGAAAGGTCGTGAGGTTGATCATGTCGTATAGATGGGTAAGAGAGGTTATAGGAAGAATGGAGGATATTTGGGGGAGACTCGACAGTAGAAGTGGTATTTGTAGTGAGATTTGGGAAGGGAAAGGCATTTTCATCGAAAGTTACATGATTCGAGAGATAATGATCTTGTTTGTGGCAAGATCAAGGCAACGGTATCCACGGTGGTTGGGAGGAAAACCAAGAAAGACACACCCAGTGGAACGAGGGAGAGTTTGTGAGGAGTTGTGGACGAGAGATTTGGATAGCAAAGGCAACCAAAAGTACGTAGATGTTCATACGTTGGTTGTCGTTGATAAAGAATAGACACGGGTGAGTGAAAATTAAGGACTTTGGTGGGTAGAATATTATGTAAATAGACAGCCATATAGAGAGAGTAGACCCAATATTTTGGAGGAACGGAGGCGTGAGACATAAGGGTGCGTGTGATATCATTGATACGACGTATCATGCGTTGGCCTTTCCATTTTGGGATGAAGTTTGGGGGCAAGAGAAACGAAAAACAAGACCATTATCACGAAAAAGTATGAAAGGAAGAGTTGTCAAATTCACGACCCATGTCACATTGAAAACATTTTATTTTTCGTTCAAATTGAGTTTGAACGAAAGAACGAAATTCCAAAAATTTGCTATAAACTTGGGATTTCAATTTCAAAGGGTATACCCATAGATAGTTGGTAAAATCATCAAGCAATATAAGATAATATCGAAAACCAAGATCAATATGTAATGGAATGGTCCATAAATCGCTATGTATGATATCAAATGGTGCAAAAGTAATGGAATTAGATTCATAAAATGGCAATCGAACATGTTTACTAACTTGACATGAATGACAAAGTTGAGAAGAATTATTCTTATTACAATGAATAGAATTATTTTTACGTAAGACATCTAAAATTGTCTTGCCCAGGTGGCCAAGGCGCTATGCCAAATATCCTGGAGAAAAAGCAAAGCAAGGGAAATGGGAGAAGGCCGAGACGATTTTGTAGGTGGCACTACAGAGTTGGTGATAGGGTGAGCTCCCCGGAACTATTGCACCGAAGGATAATCCTCCTCGAACTCGCATCTTCGCGAAAAAACCGAGGATGGATCAAACTCAACGGACACACGATTATCACAGAACTTACGAACGAGACTAAGTTTTTGATAATATTGGGAACAACAAGAGTATTTTTGAGTTGAAGGTGCGAGAAGGGGAGGTTTATGAGCTTGCTACCACTAGCAAAGAATCGGAATGATATTGCCATTGCCAACTAAGATAGACCGTACAAGACTAGAATCGGTAACGTTATGTAAAGTACCCGAATCAAAGCCAGTGAGATGTGAGGTAGCACTGGTATCCATGTAGAAAGCATCATCGGGTTGTCACAGATGCATAGAACTATATGCCTCAAAGAATGTCCTGTGAGTCAGTTCTTCCGTCGCCATTGATTTTAATGGTTTAGAGAAAATAGGATCGTAGAGAGGCTGATACCATCTTGGATTTGATGATATTTCCTTGAGGAGAAATGTTCCCCTTGGCTAGAATATATATAAAACCATATAATATCTTTTGTGTTTACAACCCAAGTAAATGGAGATAATCTCCTAAAGGTAAATAAGGCAAGAGGATAATATAAAGTCTATTAGGGAGGTTTAGTGCCGGGCAAGAAAGGACGATTTTTTTAGCAGTTTGGTTTGGTGGAAACAACTATTGAGACGCGAAAATTATTTTTTATTTTTGGCTGACTCGCAATGTGACATATTGATAAAACTCGTTCCGCATCAGACGGCCTATTTTGTGAAACACTGCCCGTGAAGACAGATATATATACTTCATGTGAGAGGGAAAAATAGTTTTAAGGCCACCCTTTGTGGTCAAGAAACTTTTGCAATTTTGTTTTTGAGTAGTAGACTTGGAAGATGGATTAAAACAATTCTAGAATGTCCCAAACTTGGAATCCATTAGACATGACGTTACACAATTTGTCCCAAGTTTGAAATAATTTGAATTCACCTGAAAACAAGTTCTAAATATAGATTTATTTTTTTATTTTATTTGTAATCAGCAAATTTAAGAATTTTCTTTGAAGAGGCTTACATAGAGCCAGCACAAGAAACAAGGGAAAGAGGCATACATAGAGCCAACACAAGAAACAAGGGAAAACATAAACCCAGGGCTAAGCAAGACAAACAAAACAAACTTAGCAAACCTCAAACCCAGGCTATTAAGCCAAAAGAAACAAAAACTTACAAGACAAAAACAACTTTCCCAATTAGCCTTAATTTTATCCAGATAAACCTTGCACACCGAGTCTAAATTCTAAATAAAGATTAAATAAAGTCCATACCTTTAGTAGCACGAGATATAAAACAGAAAATCTCTCCCTTATAAAGCACATGGCATGGACAACTTAGCCTATATAAAGAGCGGTCCGGATGCATTCTGGGGAAAGCTAAATCTATGGTTGTGGTTGTTTACATCATTATTGTATCATTAATTTTTAGAATAAATACTTAATTGATCTCTTATCATAAATGTCTTATAATTGTCTTAATAAATATACTTCATTAAATAAATAATAAATTTGTTAATTAAGAAACATAATAACTTTTAAAAATTTTTTTATCCAATTCCATTTTTCTAAATATATTTTATTAAATAAATAATAATTATATTAATAATTATATCAATAGAAATTAGGGATAACCAGGGTGGTGTTTGAGAGTGGTGATGCATGGAGTAGGTGACAATAGTGATGGTGGTGGAAAAGGTAGTGGTAATGAGTCGTTTCGTTCCGTGGCGGTGGTGCAGGTTCTGCCGTAGTGAAAAAATGTTTATTGTATGTCGTTTGAACAAAAATAACATTGTTACGGAAGTTGTGGTTGATTGTTTCAGTAGGTCTCACTACATGCTTCACTCGGTGGTTTCTTCGAGACATATAATTCGGTCAACCTACGTGAGAAACATAATATTTAAAAAATATGAAAAACAATTATCGGGTTATATAAAGCCAACAAAAAAAATAAAAAAGGTTAAAATTGACATAATCTTTCTAACTTATTATGGACAATTGTCATTTTTATTCTTGCAATAGATACATCTAAGGTTGTAAGTGTTTCTCATAACTAATGATTAAAAATTTATCTAACGTCTAAAATTTATTTAACAAATTACTAATTTTTCATTTATCTTGCATAATAACCATTATATTAATTTTCCATGGAAGACGTTGCATCAAAAACGATAATAACTAAATTATTCTATTAACAAATATTTTTATTAAATAATGATATTAAATATAATTCGATTAACTAATGTCTAAATTGGCCAACATTTATTAAGTGGATCACAATGGTGTAAAGGAAAAAAGTTGTCGTGTGGTTGGAAATGGTGATGGAAGCTATTTCAAGAATAAACAAAAATGGTGGATGGTGTTTTTGTAGTCGTAAGTATTGGTGACCAATTGCACCAGTGAGTAATTTCGCATCGTCTCACATATTTCTTATTAAATGGTAGAATGTTATTTTTGTTCAATAATGATGGATAACATAGTCTATTGGCATTAGGTCAAGTGGTTAACCATTTGACTACTAGCTATATTTTTAAGCAGTGAATAACCTCACATTTAGAAGATCAATGTCGAGATTGTCCGACGATTTTGAAGAATTGGAGATATATATTTTCCCGAGTCGAATTGGTTGACATTTGAAATGGCTTAACGTTTTATAATACAATGACTTGGATAAATGAATTAGTATTTATTTATGTTATTCGGATTATAAAAACATACAATGTAATATGTATTGTAGAGTCCATTCTGAGTTTTAATCTTTTTGGACCATTTTTAAAGGGGACAAAATCAACAAGAATCTTGACATTGTTAATACGTACACAATTATTTACGGGACGAATGAGTTCGAGTGTTTTAAATTTTTTTTAACCTCATTGTTTATGGGTGAAAATCGTTCACCGATTTCGGTAATTTCGGTGGGTGAGTGAGAAATTGATTCAAACCCTAAACAAATGTGCTGCACGTGAGCACTTTATAGATTCGAGAGATCGATCTCGTACAAGTCCGGCCTAAACCAAGAAATGGCCGTTCCGGACTTGCTTCGGTCACAAAGTGGAGGAGAAGGGTTGATTTGGGGAGGGAAGCAAAGAAAGGTGTTGAGGAGAGTAGTATCTCGACTTGTATCGAAAGTGAAAGCTTAGGAAGCTTGCAAGAGATAGAAGCTTTTGGGAGAGCTTGCAAAGTTGCCTTTACGAGAGTGTAAGTGTAGTATATTTCTCCCCACCGAGACTTGTTGTCTGGTGGAAATAGGTAAGACCTATTTATACAAGTCGAGATTGAAACGTACCTGGCCTCATGAAGGAAGAGAGTAAAGGGTGAAATAATGGGAGGAGGTGGTAACCGCATGGTTTAATGGGCGAAAACGTTTTTCACCATTATTTCCTCTTTTATTTGACCGCTTTATTCCTTTTCACTCTTTCTTAATGTGAGCGTAGTGTACGCTGCATGATGTGACCGCCAAACCAAAACCCTAGAAAGCATCCCCCAGTTTGTGTTGATGTCTCGAGTGTTGGTTGCATCTTGAGTGCAAGTGGCGCTGCTAGTGGCGCGTGTGGCATGTGCGGAATGCCTTGGTGGTAGGTTGCACGGTTTGCAAGTTAGGTTACCAGCGTGTGTGTTTGGCATGTGCCAATGGCATGTGCGGAATGCCTTGGTGGTAGGTTGCACGGTTTGCAAGTTAGGCTACCAGCGTGTGTGTTTGGCATGTGCCAATGGCGTGCGGAATGCCTTGGTGGTAGGTTGCACGGTTTGCAAGTTAGGCTACCAGCGTGTGTGTTTGGCATGGGCGGAATGCCTTGGTGGTAGGTTGCACGGTTTGCAAGTTAGGTTACCAGCGTGTGTGTTTGGCATGTGCGGAATGCCTTGGTGGTAGGTTGCACGGTTGCAAGTTAGGCTACCAGCGTGTGTGTTTGGCATGTGCCAATGGCGCGTGCGGCCATGTTAACCTAGTTGCAAGTCTTGCAAACCTAGGGCGCTATGTTTGGCATGGGCCAAAGGCATAGCGGCTTAGAAATATGGCTTGCGGCACGTGTTGGCATGTGCCAATGGCACGTGCGGCCATGTTGACCTAGTTGCAAGTCTTGCAAACCTAGGGCGCTATATTTGGCGTGGGCCAAAGGCATAGCGGCTTAGAAATATGGCTTGCGGCACGTGTTGGCATGTGCCAATGGCACGTGCGGCCATGTTGACCTAGTTGCAAGTCTTGCAAACCTAGGGCGCTATGTTTGGCATGGGCCCAAGGCATAGCGGCTTAGAAATATGGCTTGCGGCACGTGTTGGCATGTGCCAATGGCACGTGCGGCCATGTTGACCAAGTTGCAAGTCTTGCAAACCTAGGGCGCTATGTTTGGCGTGGGCCAAATGCATAGCGGCTCGGAAATATGGCTTGCGGCACTTGTTGGCATGCGCCAATGGCACGTGCGGCCATGTTGACCTAGTTGCAAGTCTTGCAAACCTAGGGCGCTATGTTGGGCGTGGGCCAAAGGCATAGCGGCTTGGAAATATGGCTTGCGGCACGTGTTGGCATGTGCCAATGGCACGTGCGGCCATGTTGACCTAGTTGCAAGTCTTGCAAACCTAGGGGCGCTATGTTGGGCGTGGGCCAAAGGCGTAGCGGCTTGAAATATGGCTTGCGACACGTGTTGGCATGTGCGGCCATGTTGACCTAGTTGCAAGTCTTCCAAACCTAGGGCGCTATGTTTGGCGTGGGCCCAAGGCATAGCGGCTTAGAAATATGGCTTTGCGGCACGTGTTGGCATGTGCCAATGGCACGTGCGGCCGGTTGACCCTAGTTGCAAGTCTTGCAAACCTAGGACGATATGTTGGGCGTGGGCCAAAGGCGTAGCGGCTTGGAAATATGGCTTGCGACACGTGTTGGCATGTGCCAATGGCACGTGCGGCCATGTTGACCTAGTTGCAAGTCTTGCAAACCTAGGGCGCTATGTTTGGCGTGGGCCCAAGGCATAGCGGCTTAGAAATATGGCTTGCGGCACGTGTTGGCATGTGCCAATGGCACGTGCGGCCATGTTGACCTAGTTGCAAGTCTTGCAAACCTAGGGCGATATGTTTGGCGTGGGCCAAAGGCATAGCGGCTCGGAAATATGGCTTGCGGCACGTGTTGGCATGTGCCAATGGCATGTGCGGCCATGTTGACCTAGTTGCAAGTCTTGCAAACCTAGGGCGCTATGTTGGGCGTGGGCCAAAGGCATAGCGGCTTGGAAATATGGCTTGCGACACGTGTTGGCATGAGCCAATGACACGTGCGGCCATGTTGACCTAGTTGCAAGTCTTGCAAACCTAGGGTGCTATGTTGGCGTGGGCCAAAGGCATAGCGGCTTGGAAATATGGCTTGCGACACGTGTTGGCATGTGCCAATGGCACGTGCGGCCATGTTGACCTAGTTGCAAGTCTTGCAAGCCTAGGGCGCTATATTTGGCGTGGGCCAAAGGCATAGCGGCTTGGAATTTGGCGTTGTTGTCATGGTGCGGGTGGTGCGCTTGGTTTGGCATTGTTGCCATGGGTGCGCGATATGCGGCTTGGTTTGGCATTGTTGCCATGGTGCGCAGTATGCGGCTTGGTTTGGCATTGTTGCCATGGTGCGCAGGTGCGGCTTGATTTGGCATTGTTGCCATGGTGCGCAGTATGCGGCTTGGTTTGGCATTGTTGCCATGGTGCGCAGGGTGCGGCTTGATTTGGCATTGTTGCCATGGTGCGCAGTATGCGGCTTGGTTTGGCATTGTTGCCATGGTGCTAAAGATGCGGCTTTGGTTTGGCATTGATATGCCATGGTTTGCGAAAGATGCGGCTTGGTTTGGCATTGTTGCCATGGTGCCAAAGATGCGGCTTGGTTTGGCATTTGCCATGGTGCGCGAGTGGTGCGGCTTGGTTTTGGAATTAGGTTCTTTGTTGAAAACCCTAACTGTATTTTGAAAAAATACCCCTATTAATTATTTACACCGAGTTAAATGCTCTTAGTTAATGTGTTGCGGGTAACACTAGGTCATGGGGTTTTACGATTTTACCCCTTGTCTAAAATCCACCATCAACATTAAGTCCCCCGCTTAGCTCGGAATTGTGGGGGCTTTGTTGCGAGGTAAGCATAAGATGGTGACAAACTTTTAACAGCAAACCGCAAAGAAAATTGAAGGAGGCTTGTCTGACCTTTTATAAATAGGATTTGGAATCCTTGGCTCTGGTAGTTTTGCACAAATCGGGAGGCCGGCACCATTGGTGGGCCGGTGCAGCTTTGGGAGACGTTGGGAAGTTGGCGTGAGTTGGGAAACCGAGTGTGCTAGCTGGTGGGACCGAGGCTGAAGTGTAGAAGCCGTGCGTGCTTGCAGGGCGTGACTTGGGCGGCATTGGGAGGTCGGCGAATCGGTGGGGCTGGTCCAACTTGGAAACCATGCTTGCAGGCGTGACTTGGGCGCGGTGAGAAGTCGCAATTGGTGGGGGCCGGTCCAACTTGGAAACCATGCTTGCGGCGTGACTTGGGCGGCATTGGGAAGTCGCACCCTTTGTGGGCCCGCTTCTTACACGCGTGATTTTGGTAAAGGGAAATCCTTCCCTATTTCAAAGTCTTCACGCCTATATATATATATATAAAGCCCTTTCTCCCCATCCTCGCGCTTTATTCTTTCCTCTTTTCATACTAGCGGCAAAGAGAAACCGCTTCCTGTGTATGTCTTCGAGTACTTTTCTCTCCTTTTTTTTTTTTTTTCTTTTACGTAGGTGTAAACCTTAGGAGTAGGCGCTTCCACAATCCTTTCATATTATTCCTTGGCGTGCCTCTTGTAGGGAAATATTGTATGTATGCAACCAAGGAATACCGTATATATTGTTTGAACCCGTAGGAAGTATTGCATATATGAATTTTCGGTCCGAAAGAAATATTTCAACCTTTGAAGAAAATATCGCGTGTGTATTTTGAACCCGTAGAGGATGCTCCGTATATAATTCGAACCCGAAGAACGATCTTGTAGGCGTATTTGAGCCCGTACGAAAAACCGCATGTGTATTTCGAACCGTAGAGAACCCCGTATGAATCCAGAAGAAGAATTCGTATATATGCTTCATATGACTTCGAACCCGCAGGGGATATTGTATATATGATTTTGCTTCTTGAAAGAAGTACCACGCGCGCAGTTTTTGAACCAAATAGAAAAAATGCTCCATATATATTTTTGAACCCGAAGAAGGATACTGTAGACACACTTGTACCCGTATAGAATGCCGCGTATATAGTCTCGAACCCGAAGAAAATACTGCGTGTATAGTCTTGAACTTGAATAAAATACGACCTCCTACCCCTTTCTCTCTTTTTTTTTTTTATTGTTGGGTACGATTATGTGTCAGGGAGATAACTTCGCCTTTTTCCGTTTGTTTTGTGCAGATATCTTATTACCAAATTGTTGTGAAGGAATTCGATAAGATGTTACCCGAAACAAATTTCACTTCGTCGAAGGATGCTCATAATTCCAAGCCGAACATAGATGATGAATTCTTCACTCAGAGCCCTCGCCCTGCTCGGAAGAATCACCTGGTTTCGTGCCAATTTTGCTAACCGGTGGTGAGGATGACAGAAGACACGTTCGGTTCGCTGCAGAGCACCATTCGGTTCTTTTGTCTTCATAAAGGGGTGTATTCCTCTTCCAACATTGACTTGAGGATGTGTCAAAGTCCATTGCGTTCTTTTGAAAGATGGGTTGAGTTCATGGTGAGCAAGGAGCGATAAATACCAACTTAACAAGGCGCAGATCATTGATGCTTCGTCAAGACCTCAAGTAAATCTCCGTTAGGAAGGACATCCAGGCTTGGTTGCTTTCATCTCCAGGATGGTGTTCGGACACCCATACAATCATATGTAGATGGGGTGAGATAACTTTCTCCTTGAGAGTGTGGCTCTCTTGCCGAATCTTCCAAGAATCGGGAATCTTAGAATCCAATTATCGAAAGCGAGGTGAAGATGCGGGATGACCTGGCCGCTAAGTTGGGGGATTTCGCTCGGAAAGACTCCATTGCATGAAGTTGAAGGACTCGCCGTAAATAGGATGAAAGGTGCCCTTACGGTTGGTGGATATCTCAATGGTTTCCGGACGAGTTGGAGCCGAGAACAGAAACGGTGATCTTCATGTCGCAAGCATTTTTGGCTCTCCGGTTGTCTAGAGACATTTTGATGACGGTTCCGGCAAGAAGGGAATAAGACCCGAGTTGTTGGCGATTGTCGTGAAGTTGGCAAAGGGTGAAGTTCTTCCCATTGGCAAGTCATGTTCCTTGGTTCTCGTATGTGCATCCGGATCACCTAGTCGCGAACATACGAGTTTGAATGGTTTCATGAAAGTGGATTCATATGTGCACGTTGCTTTTCCGCAAGTCCGCTATGGGAGCACTTTGATAAGTATGCTCCAAACCGTTGCCTTCGCTTCCCGTGAGTTGGGGTGGCTCCCGAATTCTTCGATGGGTGAACAAAGGCCCAAGAGTTGGCGTGAGCTTGGCTAGTTTTCTTGATAAGTTGCATGAAATCAATTTTCGTCCATGGGGTCCGGTCCATAAGTCAGTGACTCAAATTGACACTTTTGCTTCTGCTCCGCTCATGTCTTTGTCTTCTGATGACGATTTGAGCGTTGGTGAAAACCTGTTCATAGTCATTGTGAACAAGCTCAAGTAAGCCCCAATACTTATGCGTGCCAGAATAATAGTCATTGTACTGAGACAGTGAACAATCCAGGATATCGGTGTACTTGCACAAAAGGTTACGCAGGAAACCCCTATCTTGAACCTGGGTGTATAGGTACGTAAGTTATATATTGGTATATATATTCGGTGTTAAGAGTAAAATTCCATGATGATAATTCTTGTATTACATCTTTCATAATTACACTGATCGATGCTAGCGTCTCCATTGACAGATATAAACGAATGTGAAGATCAATACAACAACCCCTGCATAGGAGCCTGTACTAATACAGATGGAGATTATGTTTACGCTTGCCCACCGTGCGCTTATGGGGATGGGAGGAAAGAGCGGGACTCGTTGTGCTACCAAATTTCCAGCAATAAAGGCAAAGCTCTCTAATGACGTGTCAGTGATTTTACTTTGCTAACTCGTTGGTGAAACATTTGCATTCATAAATGAAGCAATTGATGTGCGGGTTTGGGTTTTGGGTTATTCTTTTTGGCCATCTGCACTTCTTTTTCATACGTAATCCTTAAAAAGCAAAAAGATACGCAAAGTCAAGGAGAAATTCTTTCGGCGAAACGGTGGGTTAATGTTAAGAAACCAAATATCCTCCCAAAATGGTGGGATAGAAACAAGGATCTTTACGATAGAAGAGTTAGAACTGGCAACCAACAATTATGACGAAGATCAAGTCCTTGGACGAGGAGGGTTTGGTACGATTTACAAGGGAACATTATTTGATAAGCGTGTAGTTAAGTTAAGAAGTCGAAATTAGTCGACTGCAGCCAAATTGAGCAGTTCATAAATGAGGTGATTATTCTATCTCAAATTAACCATAGAAATGTGGTCAAACTCTTAGGTTGTTGTTTAGAAACTCTAGTTCCTTTGCTTGTATATGAATACGTTTCTAATGGCACCCTTGCTGAACATATTCATGACAAGAACGGTTTTTCCACTATATCTTGGGGAAGTCGTGTTAGGAAACAAGCAAATCATAGACACAGCGGAATACTAGATTCAAAACTTTTTCCTTAAAAACCGTAAAATCCATCTACTTTGATTATACATATGAAACAAAGAACATGGTTGAATAACTTACCTTCTTAGCAAAGAATTGAGAAGACCCAAAGATTCCAACCTTGACTTCTTGCTCCTGTGTTTTCTTCACCAAAACTTCAAACAAGAATAGTTTACTAATAATGGAAAATACTTTTACCGCTTGGTTTTCTTATACCTAAAAGTCTTAAGTTTTATCGAAGGAAAAGAAGATATTTTCAATGCTAGTGTGGCGCAACAAGAAAATAGTCTACCATATCTTTATATAGTATTTTTTCACTCCACTCTCCCACTAAGATAAAACGGTTAGGTCTTTTAGGGTTAACATTAATTAGCTTAATAATCGGTCAAAACCAAAACCACGTCTCACGTAATTAGTTTTGCCAACTATTAACCACAAATCACTCCACTATAGATTTGTGATTGAACCCTCTAATTCATGTTATATTTATTAATAAACCCTTTAGCCTTGTTACTGATCACATAGCAATCCCTCCATTGTACCTCGGCATCCATAAATAATCCATGGCATAGCAACTCTTGCTTGTCGGCGTCATTACGATTATTTATGTTTTATATCCTCGACTATTACGTGTGCTTGGGACAACTATTATTAATCTAATAATCGCTCAAACGATTTGAGTGATCACCGCCGCTTTAGAAGAATAATAACGCACTTTGTAATACAAGGGGATGTCATAATTATGGACTTCATATTGAACCATGTAATCTTACTATGTGACCATAACTATCCATCTCGTTCGAATATTGGATCACGTATAACGTTTACGACCTCACCTGAGACAAGATGGAGATGATGCACATGTAAGGTATATATTAATCCTTAATTAAGAACTTTATGAAATAACAATAAAGAAGTACTCTTCATTTACTGACGTAGTAAAAGAGTCTCTAATAGACCCATCAATGTGATCTCATCACTTTGATAGATAACTCATATCCCTGCATATAAGTTAATCACATAGTAATTCATATAACCATATATTTCATTTGTATGCAAAACCATTTATTAAACTACTTGAAAATGTCACAATCATTGATTTAGGGCATTATTCCCAACAATCTCCCACTTGCACTAAAAACAATCAATCAATAGTGGCTCTAACGCCCATTCCAGTAACATGTGAATCAAAAACTTTTTGAGGTAAAACCTTAGTAAAAGGATCTGCTAGATTCCTTGCACCTGGAATTTTGGTGACAACGATGTCACCTCTTTTGACTATATCCCTGATTATGTGATATTTCCTCTCAATGTGTTTCGCCTTTTGGTGATCTCATGGATCCTTACTATTTGCAAAGCACCACCGTTATCACAAAAAGAACAAGTGGTTGCTTTGCTTCGGTACTACAAAGAAAGTTCCGTTAGGAATCTTTTAAACCAAACACCTTCCTTGGCGACAGGGAAGCTGCCACGTACTCGGCTTCGTGGTAGAATCAGCAATGCATTTCGCTTCACACCTCATCCAACTCACCGCTCCACCTCCAAGAGTAAATACACATCCCGAAGTTGACTTCCTTTTCGTCAACATCCGATTGAAAATTTGAATCGGTATAACCAATCGGACTAAATCCTCACCACCGTACACGAGCACATAATCTCTAGTTCTCCCGAGATATTTTAAAATGTGCTTGACCGCGATCCAATGGTCTTGACCCAGATTAGATTGATAGGCTAACCATGCCTCTCGCATGACAAATATCCAGTCGAGTGCATAACATGGCATACATGAGACTACCCACAAACAGGAAGCATAAGGGCAGTCTTCATCCGTTCCTCTTCTTCGTATGTTTTTGGACATTGATTTCTAGAAAGAGAACTCCATGTCTATAGGGACTAAATCCCTTCTTTGATTCTTGCATAGCAAACCGCACCAAAATTTTTGTCAATATAAGTAGCTTGGGATAAACCTAATGTCCTAGTTTTTCGATTCCTTAAAATCTTAATTCCTAGAACATAGCTGGCTTCCCTAGATCTTTCATACGAAATGATTTGATAGCCAAATCTTAGTTGATAACAATGCACCCGTATCATTCCCAATGAGCAGGATGTCATCTACGTACAATACCAAAAATGTTACCACAACTCCATTCAATTTCATGTATACACATGGTTCTTGAGATTTTGAACAAAGCCAATTGATTTAATAGCCTCATCAAATCTGATGTTCCAACTCAGAAGCCCGCTTAAGTCCATAAATGGACTTTCGCAATTTGCAAACCATGTGCTCTTGACCGGGTTGTATGAAACCTTCTGCATTTGGACCATATAAATTTCTTCTTCAAGATTGCCATTAAGAAATGCAGTCTTGACGTCCATTTGCCAAATCTCATAGTCATAATGTGCAGCAATAGCTAAAAGTATCCTGATGGATTTGAACATGGCAACCTGGCGAAAAAGTATCCTCATAATCAACTCCTTGTTTTTGAGTATACCCTTTTGCCACCAATCTCGCTTTAAAAGTTTCAACATTTCCATCATGGCCTCTTTTCCTCTTATAAACCCACTTGCATCCAATGGGTTTAATATTAGATGGTGGATCTACAATATCAAAGACTGTTTGGAATGCATTGAAACAATCTCATCTTCCATACCCACTTGCCATTTTGGTGAATCTTTATCACGCATTGCTTCATCGTATGTAGTTGGATCCGAATCATATTGATCTGGGATAGCTTCAAAAGTTTCTCCCAAATGTAAAAACTTTGGGTTAGGCTTTACGATTCTCCCACTACGACTTAACAACTGGTGCATCTACATGATTAGAAGGGACATGTTGTGCTAGTTCGATTTGAACTTGACGTTCGTGTTCTTCTTTGTACTATTGGTGTTGTTGACGTACTTGGACCTGGTGTATTATCACCAATTTGTTGTGTACCAACCGCATTATGATTAGTGTGAGGATTATTCAAGTGAGGTACCTTCGAAATTGGTATCGACAAAGCGGAAGCCACGTCGTTCACTATGAATGGACTTTGTGAACTTTGTACACCACTAGTTACCGTCGATTCAATTTCGGATAATTCCTCAAGAATTACTTTACTACGAGGCTTGTAATCCATCATATAATCTTCTTCCAGAAAAATTGCATTTGCGCTAACAAATACCTTTTGTTCCCTCGGATTATAAAATAGACCAGCTCGTGCCCTTGGGATATCCTACAAACAAACATACTTCGACCTTGATTCCAACTTGCTAGACTTACTTTTCAAGCACATGTGCTGGACACCCCCATATCCTAATATGTTGTAGACTTGGCTTGTGGCAGTCCACAATTCCTTGGGTGTCACAAAGAACAGCCTTGCTCTTAACTAAATTCAAAATGTATGTTGCAGGTTTCTAAGGCGTATCCCCAAAAATAAATCGGTAAGGTTGTATAACTCATCATAGATCTCACCATTTCTAGCAATGTTCTATTTCTCCTCTCAGCTACACCGTTACGTTGGAGTCTAGGGTGCGGTGAGTTGGGATACAATCCCATTTTCCACTAAGTATGCTCCAAACAAATTAGAAAGATATTCACCACCACGATCTGACCGGATAGCTTTTATCTTTTTTACCTGTTTGATTTTCCACTTCCATCCGATACTCTTTGAACTTTTCAAAAGATTCGGATTTATGTTGCATAAGGTAGATATGGCCAAATCTCGAGCAATCATCAGTAAATGTAATGAAATACTCAAAGCCACCTCTTGCCTTAACATTCATGGGACCACATACATCTGTGTGTATTAATTCTAATATCTCATTAGCTCTAATTCCTTTACCAGAAAAAGATCTCTTAGTCATTTTACCTTCCAAACATGACTCACAGAGAGACCATGGTTCAATATCTAGTGAACTAAGAGGTCCACTTTGTACCAATCTCTTGATCCTGTTAAGGTTAATATGACCAAGTCTAAGATGCCATAGATATGTAGAATTAACACTAGGAGACTTCCTCTTATTTGAGGAAGAAGATGCAATTATTTCCTTATTATAAATGCAAGGTATAGTAGGAGATAAAAGATATAAACCATCTGATAATAAACCAGAAAAAATAATTAAACTTCCTTTAATTATCAAAACCTTGGTGGAATCAAATTTAATTTTCAAACCGTCTTTAACTAGACAAGAAACAGAAATTAAGTTCCTCCTAAGGTCTGGTACAAATAAACAGTCTTTAAGTACCAAACTTTTATTCTTACTACTAGAATTAAAACTAGAAAAAGTCGGACATCTCCGATAGCTTTGGCAGCAACTCTTGCTTCCGAACCAAGGTTTAGATAGATTTCCCCTTCACTTAGGTGCCTGGTTATCTGGAACCCCTGCAAAGAATTGCATACATGATTAGTGGCCCCAGAATCAACACACTAAGAATTTGGTATGTTAGTAGCAACATTTGCTTCGACAACTAAGGATTCGAAATTACTGTAGACCTTTTTCTTTTCTAGATAATCCTTGTAGTTCCGCCCAATGCCCGAGTTGCTGGCAGTGGAAACATTTCCCTTTAGGCTTATCACATTTTCCTTTCTTGACTCCAAGAGCATTAGTTGCTGCTGGCTTCTTATTAGCATTCTTCTTGAACTTCTTCTTCTTTCCCTTAGCCCCAGATGGACCAGAAGAAGACTCCCCAATATGAAGTGTTCCAAAGAGGCCTTTGCTCCTTAATTATCCCCTCAGCCGTTTGCAACTGTTGGAGTAGCTCAGGGAGAGCCATTTCCATCTTGTTCATATTAAAATTAAGCTTAAAATTTGCAAACGACGGAGGCAAAGAATTGAGCACCATGTCTACTTTCATTTCAGTGTTCATGGTTGATCCCAAAACATCCAGTTCATTGAAAAGGGACATCATGTACAATACATGATCTCTAACTGGAGTTTCATCAACCATATGGGTGTTCATAAGCTTCTTGACAGCTTCAGTTTTTGCAGACGACCGTGTTCGCAAACATGTCCTTGAGGCTTTCTAAAATGTCGTGACAAACCGATAACCTTCATAAGTGTATTGCAAAACATTGCTCATAGACCCCATGATATAGCACTTGGCCATATCATTAGCCTTTGTCCACTTAGCAAAGTTATCTTTCTCTTCTTGAGAAGCATTCTCAGCAGGAACTTGAGGTCTTTCCCCAACAATAGCGAACTTATAATCGTGAGCAATCAAAAAAATGTCCAAGTTTCTTTTCCAGTCCACATAGTTAGGTCCGGTCAACTGATTCTCTCTTAACAAATTAGGCAAAACGTTCATATTCAACATCTATTCAAGTAGCAATAAAACATACAGTGAGATACAAGCATTTACAGAATTCAAAACAAAAACTTTTGTTCATTACAATACTTTCATGTCATAACAAACTTGGATTCATAATCAATGCATACATCTACTCATTCTATGGAATAAGCATACATATATATTTATTAAGAGAATCTCATTCAACTTGATACAATTTATCTAACATCTCATGTAAAATCAATCAAATGATCCAATCAAATTTAGCTTCTGAATATATGATAACCATCAGTTCCTATGGGTAGTATTATTATTCATAATCCAGTTAAGTGTCATCCATTAACTTAACTTAGAACACAACACAAACTAGGATAGTTTCCTGAGGGAAATCTATACTAATTTGTTTGTCCAAGTCTTGGCCGTATGGTAATACATGCCGATATCCGACTAGCATAGCCATTCCTTAGGGAAATAGATAAGGTGTCATATCCATGGATTGTTAATGGAAAAGCTGTGGGTATCTGTATACCCTCTCCCACTTAATATTTCTCAACAGCAAGTTATGCAAAATCAATCATACATCACATATTTGATTCACATGTTAGCTACCAGCTTTATGATCAACATGGCATGATTATTATTAACTCAAATTAATCTAATAATTACATGGTGATCAACGATATGTGCACAAAGAAAATTGTAAGCATATCTCATTAATTTCATATACATTTAAAATACACTCATGATGATCAAAAATCAACATACGGAAAAACAGAGCATGTATATAATTAATTAAACAGTGTAAGTATATAGTCAGGCATCATATTTGATGTTACTCATGTATAGCTAAACAGAACTTTACATCCAAACAGACCTTATAGCCAAACAGATCTTTAGAACCAAAATAAATCCGAACCAAACAGAATTATAGGACTAAAGCGACTCAGAACCAAACAGATCCTTAGAACTAATTCATAATCCTGGTTCATAACCATTTTGGATTAGTTTAAAGCTGGATCAGAACTGATTCCGATCCAAGTGCAGTTCCAATCAGATTCACACTATTTCAGATTTGGTTCTTGGACCTAGTCAAGATCAAGCCCACTTACTCAATCACTTCAATTAACAACTTGTGTTCCAAATAACAAGGTGCGAGACCTATTATTCACATAAATCAAATATTTAAAGATTAAGTAAACCTCAAAACCTATTTTTACTCGGTCATACTTTGAAAAAATATTTTGAAACAACTTTTCAAAATACGTTTTCAAACAAAACACGTTTTCCTTTCTATATATTTATTTTCTAAAAATAAATCAAATCAAATCCTAATATATTTAATTAGTTAAAACTAAAAATATATTTTGATAATACAAAAAGAAAAACGTGAATCAACTAGATTTTACCGTACAAACAATCATAGTGAAGATCAATTAAAATCAACCATCATATCTCATATAGATTTGCACAACAACATGTGATTTCAAAACAAATATAACATATAAACAGATCTCATCTTATTATATATTAATTAGTAATAAAAATAAATCACATATACAAATCAACCAATCAATCATTATTAAAAAATATTAATCATGATTAATTATAATATATACATACAATCATAGTAGAAGTGGCTCTGATACCACTGTTAGGAAACAAGCAAATCATAGACACAGCGGAAGACTAGATTCAAAACTTTTTCCTTAAAACCAGAAAATCCATCTACTTTGATTATACATATGAAACAAAGAACATGGTTGAATAACTTACCTTCTTAGCAAAAGAATTGAGAAGACCCAAAGATTCCAACCTTGACTTCTTGCTCTGTGTTTTCTTCACCAAAACTTCAAACAAGAATAGTTTACTAATAATGGAAAATACTTTTCTTTGCTTGGGTTTTCTTATACCTAAAAGTCTTAACAGTTTTATCAGAAGGAAAAGAAGATATTTTCAATGCTAGTGTGGGCGCAACAAGAAAATAGTCTACCATATCTTTATATAGTATTTTTCACTCCACTCTCCCACTAAGATAAAACGGTTAGGTCTTTTAGGGTTTAACATTAATTAGCTTAATAATCGGTCAAAACCAAAACCACGTCTCACGTAATTAGTTTTGCCAACTATTAACTACAAATCACTCCACTATAGATTTGTGATTGAACCCTCTAATTCATGTTATATTTATTAATAAACCCTTTAGCCTTGTTACAGGTCACATAACAATCCCTCCATTGTATACTTGGCATCCATAAATAATCCATGGCATAGCAACTCTTGCTTGTCAGCGTCATTACGATTATTTATGTTTTATATCCTCGACTATTACGTGTGCCGGACAACTATTATTAATCTAATAATCGCTCAAACGATTTGAGTGATCACTGGCCAGTTTAGAAGAATAATAATAACGCCTTTGTAATACAAGGGGATGTCATAATTACGGACTTCATATTGAACCATGTAATCTTACTATGTGACCATAACTATCCATCTCGTTCAGAATATTGGATCACGTATAACGTTTACGACCTCACTGCTTAACGAGACAAGATGGAGATGATGCACATGTAAGGTATACATTAATCCTCAGAATTAAGAACTTTATGAAATAACAATAAAGAAGTACTCTTCATTTACTGACGTAGTAAAAGAGTCTCTAATAGACCCATCAATGTGATCTCATCACTTTGATAGATAACTCATATCCCTGCATATAAGTTAATCACATAGTAATTCATATAACCATATATTTCATTTGTATGCAAAACCATTTATTAAACTACTTGAAAATGTCACAATCATTGTTTTAGGGCATTATTCCCAACAAGTCGTTTGACGATTGTTACTGAAATTGCAAATGCGCTTTCATATTTACACTCCGCTACCTCTACACCTATTATTCATAGAGATATAAAGTCTGCAAACATATTGCTAGACGAAAAATACACTGCGAAAGTATCAGATTTCGGAGCATCAAGGTTGGTTCCTCTGGATCAAACATGGGTAGACACATTGGTTCAAGGTACATTAGGATATCTGGATCCAGAATACTTCAATACAAGCCAGTTGACCGAGAAAAGTGATATGTATAGTTTCGGTGTAGTTGTTGTAGAACTCTTAACTGGAGAAAAATCTATTTGTTTCAATAGATCCGAAGAACAAAGAAATTTAGCTACATTTTTCCTTTCTTCGATGAAAGCAAACAATTTGTTCCAACTTCTTGAGGATCCAGTTTTAAATGAGGGAAACCAGGAGCAAGTAAAAGCAGTTGCAGAGCTTGCAAAGAGATGCCTTAGCTTAAAAGGGGATGATCGCCCTACAATGAAACAAGTTGCAACAAGTCTGGAAGCACTGACAGCCTTGAAGATAAATACACAAATCTATCAACCAAGCTCTGATAATTCAAAGAACGTGCAATTTGATCAGCCTCAGAGTGACCTCCCCGATGTGCCTTTGATTTCTTATGATAGCATTTTAACTTTGCACTCGGCAGCAAATAGCTTGGAGGCAGGAAATATTTTGCCAAGATGAGTGCCGAAAAATTACAACAGCTGTTGTCCGCAAGAATGTATTGCTTTGGTCGTTTTTATTTTTTTATTTTTTTTGGTTTTGTTTTTCTTACTTTTGTTCGTTTTCAAAGGTTTACTGAAATTTGTACAGAAGGCTGAAAAAGGGTAACCAGTTGCATCTTTACGTTGTCATAGTTAATAAGTTGAGTGAGACTGTGAGACAAATACAAAATTTTATCAATGAAGCAATGAACTATGGTTATATAGTTTATACATGGTCAGTCGAATATGATCACACTTGCTGCTCCCCATCGACCGCATCATCCGTCTAAATCTCCACAACTTAGACCCAAAGAGGCTACGTGTGAGGGACGTATTTTGAACAATCCGGACCCATATCACCTGAATCTTTTTGTATAGTGTGAAGAGTGTTGGTACACCACGAGATGTTATGGTCGACGACATTTTTATTTATATTTTTAAAAATTGATACTGCTTTCAATTTAAACAAAATCAAAATGAAAAATGTTAAATAGACATTTTTAATTGCATTACATAATGTAAATGTTAAATAGACATTGTCTATGTTTTTGGGTATAAATTTGTAGAAGATTGGGCATGAGTAGAGGAGTTACTCATCGTAATAATGTGCTTGTTAAAATAGCAAGTAAATTACCTACAAATTTCATATGCCTCTAGTGAATGCAAGTCTATAATGACTTATTGTGAATTAACGGTAAATGTTAATTAGGATCACTAGAGAAGTTACAATTTTTTTGTAAAATCAAAGAGGAACATTTTTAATAATGTCAAAATTGATTGCATGAGTAGATGCAATTAATGAGGAGGAATGGCTTAGAACCTAACTTGTAGAGATCCCATTTTTGGAAGAAGCCATCTCAAGCGGTCTTGATTAATTGTGAATCAGGCAATGATCTATAACGTCTGTAACAAAGAATTATAATGAAAAGTCAAGACATACAAGTCTTATACACTGGAACGGTAAGTCAATTATTCAAGAAAGGAGTAATTGCAGTTAGCCATTGAAACGGAGAAAAACTTGGCAGACATATTCATGAAGAGTCTCCCAAAGGAAATGTTTTCAATGAAGTATACAGAAATGGGACTAAGGTCTGTGAAGGAAGGTTGATCACCCATAGCGTAAAACCCAACCTATGTTTTGAAAAGGATAAAAAAGGTTCAATGTGGTACCAACAAGCTATGGATGTGATTATGGTGCACTAAGTAAAAAAACTTCTCATTTTCGTTTAGTGCGTGGATTACGCAAGAAAAAGGGATGGATGAAAATCCTTAATAAGTCTAACTTTTATCACAAGGTGTCTCGCAGAAACACCTTCGAGACTTACCTATATGAGTATGGAAATCGCCGTTTCCTAAGAGAATAAGACCGTTCTCGAAGAAGACTCATGAATCCAGGATATAGCACATGGACATTAACGTGCTGAGCTACAGAACACACAATCTATGAAATCAGTATGTGTGGAGATTCCGGTTTTATCACATGGGGTACTTGGTTCAAGACTAGTTTCACCACTGAACCTCGATAAGGCTTTGAAATTCTTGCACTAAGTGAAGGTTCAAATCCAAAAGATACCTATCATTTATGTACTGCTTTCAACGATGATGCTTATTTCCAAACTTTGCTTGAACTACGTTGGCTTGATCCCACTTGGGTACGTAGGCAGTCACTTGAGTGATGCAGCCACTCCGGTTTTGTAAGTTTTACTTTATTTTCTATTTTGTTTTTTGAAAATAGGGGGAGATTGTTGGATATTTTCAATAACATAGAAAACAAAACGTTTTTCGTTTTTGGTTTGCCACTATCACGGGGAGCGTCCGGTGCCGAATAGATGCAATGGATTTTTGTTGGAGATGAAAAGGCATCTCCAAAGGGTGTGATGGTTCACAAAAGACACATCCATTCCCATAAGGCACTATTGATGTCTTTTGGTAGTGAAGAGGCATCTCCAATAGGCATGAGTTCCCTATAAGTAGTGATGATTTGTTTTCATTCAAACAATGAAGAACATCAAATACTTTCGTTTTTCTCTTCTAAGCATCATCGTAATCCTATTCTTGTGTGTTCTTGGTTGGGTCAAGGGGTACAAACCTTGAATCCAATTACATTGTTATAGGGCTTCATTGTATCCTGACGGCAATATTTCGCATAGCTGTTGTAATCGCCAATTGATATTGGGAGGGTAAAAATAATTGTCTAAAAGAATCTTAATCGAGCCTTGAAGCCGGAAGTACAACATTTCTCTTATTATTGAATCCTCTGTTTTAGCCCAAAATTTCCAACAGTTTTAGAAAATTAGTTCTAGGACAATAGAGGCTGGAATTTTTGTGGATTCCAAGGAGATTTTCGGTTAGTCTTCGAAACAAAAGCTACAGCAACAATGGTTTGGGAAATATTTCGCCATCGTGAAAATTCCGCACGGAATTCGGATATTTATTTTGTTGTATACGTGTGTCCAACTTTGGGCCTTATTAAACTTCCGTAAGGTGGCCCCTAATAAGAGTTGTAACCGCAGCACTATACCGGGAAGGCGGCAGAGCAAAAGAATGACGTTTCTTCTTCATACTGAGACTCTCGATAGGGAAAATTGGTCGTGTGGGTTTTTTCGTAAACAACATCAGTAATTACCATGATCAGTAAATCGATGGTGGGAGCAAACATCTGCGTTGTTATTTGCATGAAGGAGAAATCAACATAGGTCAGACTATGCGGAGAATCATATTGGATTCTGGAACCATTGTTTTCTCGAGATAAGTAACTAATTTCTCTGTCTTACGCTTATGATAACATGATCCATGCGTTTACGATGGCCATTAATTTGGTTAATGATTTTTTATTTTTTTTAATTAGTGGAGGCTAATCACCATTAGTGACTAATAGCGAGCCAAACCCGAAAGTAACAATTGTGCACCCACCACAGTAAGGGTTTGAAGATTCCTTCTTTTAGGAACATGAATGAGTGTGATTTATATGATGGTTTCCCTTTTTGGTGACTGGCCGAGCCCTTAGACCTAAGGTTGCTTACACTTTTTGTGGTCGTTAGGGGAATCTCTTGTTCTTTCTGTGTAACATATCACTATGTATTAATATTTGTTTTACACACACTTTTTGGAAGATTACATGCATGATCTTGTTGTTATCATGCATAGATGTATAGGGAGTACGTACGAGTGTTTCATAATTTAATGACATTTTTCCAAGTCATCATGTTGCCATCGTTAATCAAATCCAAAAGAGTGGTATCCTTACGTATGTTGGATTTGAAGATTTCTTTTGAGAAATTATGGGTGCATTTGGCGGTATTTGATACAAATAAAGGAAGTGTCGTTAAATGACACAGTTTTTGGTCGCGTGACAATAGAGGAGTATTGTCATGAATGCTCTATAATTAGAGAACCAATAGAGATCACCAATGATTGTTTAGGTAACAATTTTATGGTACGGATATATTCTCTGCGATAGGAATTATAAATTTTGAAGTATGAAACCGTCATGCATTACATGAACATAATTCTTGTGATAAGAATTATAGGTTCCAAAATCTGGAAATTGACATGTCTTAAATGACATCGAAAAGGAAAATGGAATACCGGTGAATATGTAACGTATTGGAAGATTGGGCGCGCGACCAAATATCCAACGATGAGGTGTTACGATATTACCGATGCATAAATTATGAACATTTGCATTACATAATGTAAAATGTTAAATAGACATTGTCTATGTTTTTGGGTATAAATTTGTAGAAGATTGGGCATGAGTAGAGGAGTTACTCATCGTAATAATGTGCTTGTTAAAATAGCAAGTAAATTACCTACAAATTTCATATGCCTATAGTGAATGCAAGTCTATAATGACTTATTGTGAATTAACGGTAAATGTTAATTAGGATCACTAGAGAAGTTACAATTATTTTGTAAAATCAAAGAGGAACATTTTTAATAATGTCAAAATTGATTGCATGAGTAGATGCAATTAATGAGGAGGAATGGCTTAGAACCTAACTTGTAGAGATCCCATTTTTGGAAGAAGCCATCTCAAGCGATCTTGATTAATTGTGAATTAGGCTATCTGTAACAAAGAATTATAATGAAAAGTCAAGACATACAAGTCTTGTACACTGGAACGGTAAGTCAATTATTCAAGAAAGGAGTAATTGCAGTTAGCCATTGAAACGGAGAAAAACTTGGCAGACATATTCATGAAGAGTCTCCCAAAGGAAATGTTTTCAATGAAGTATACGTAAATGGGACTAAGGTCTCGTGAAGGAAGGTTGATCACCCATAGCAGTAAACCCAACCTATGTTTTGAAAAGAATAAACAAGGTTCAATGTGGTACCAACAAGCTATGGATGTGATTATGGTGCACTAAGTAAAAAAACTTCTCATTTCTGTTTAGTGAGGATTCTCGCAAGAAAAGGGATGGATGAAAATCCTTAATAAGTCTAACTTTTATCACAAGGTGTCTCGCAGAAACACCTTCGAGACTTACCTATATGAGTATGGAAATCAGGCCGTTTCCTAAGAGAATAAGACCGTTCTCTGAAATCAATATGTGTGGAGATTAACGTGCTACAGAACACACAATCTCTGAAATCAATATGTGTGGAGATTCCGGTTTTATCACATGGGGTACTTGGTTCAAGACTAGTTTCACCACTGAACCTCGATAAGGCTTTGAAATTCTTGCACTAAGTGAAGGTTCAAATCCAAAAGATACCTATCATTTATGTACTGCTTTCAACGATGATGCTTATTTCCCAACTTTGCTTGAACTACGTTGGCTTGATCCCACTTGGGTACGTAGGCAGTCACTTGAGTGATGCAGCCACTCCGGTTTTGTAAGTTTTACTTTATTTTCTATTTTGTTTTTTGAAAATAGGGGGAGATTGTTGGATATTTTCAATAACATAGAAAACAAAACGTTTTTTTTTTTTTGGTTTGCCACTATCACGGGGAGCGTCCGGTGCCGAATAGATGCAATGGATTTTTGTTGGAGATGAAAAGGCATCTCCAAAGGGTGTGATGGTTCACAAAAGACACATCCATTCCCATAAGGCACTATTGATGTCTTTTGGTGGTGAAGAGGCATCTCCAATAGGCATGAGTTCCCTATAAGTAGTGATGATTTGTTTTTATTCAAACAATGAAGAACATCAAATACTTTCTTTTTCTCTTCTAAGCATCATCGTAATCCTATTCTTGTGTGTTCTTGGTTGGGTCAAGGGGTACAAACCTTGAATCCAATTACGTTGTTATAGGGCTTCATTGTATCCTGACGGCAATATTTCGCATACCTGTTGTAATCGCCAATTGATATTGGGAGGGTAGAAATAATTGTCTAAAAGAATCTTAATCGAGCCTTGAAGCCGGAAGTACAACATTTCTCTTATTATTGAATCCTCTGTTTTAGCCCAAAATTTCCAACAGTTTTAGACAATTAGTTCTAGGACAATAGAGGCTGGAACGTTTGTGGATTCCAAGGAGATTTTCGGTTAGTCTTCGAAACAAAAGCTACAGCAACAATGGTTTGGGAAATATTTCGCCATGAGGAAATTCTGCACGGAATTCTGGATATTTATTTCTGTTGTATACGTGTGTCCAACTTTGGGCCTTATTAAACTTCCAGAAGGTGGCCCCTAATAAGAGTTGTAACCGCAGCACTATACCGAGATCATACTGAGAGACAAGGTCAAGATCATACTCATAACAGATCACTGGATCGTGGATGCAATCGAGATCGTTGCGTGATGAGCTCCGTGATCCGAATGGAGAAAATAGAAACAACAAAGCATCGATAACGGTTATCGACGTTGATGGGGAAAACCCAGGTGTTCGTGGAAACAAAGGGTATCCGTTCGGCATCCCATCTAGGAGGAATCGCAATCGACAAGATCTGCGTGATGGCCGCACCGCGGCTCCCAGTTCAGAGGAAGAACAACTACTAAATCGGCTAGACGAGCTGGAGAAGGAGAATGCTTTGTTGAGATTCGAACGTGAAAACCACCCTCGGCGTAGGTCTGGTGTTTTGAATAATCAGAGGGTCCGATCTGTATGGCAACGCCTTGGAAGTCGGATTGAACCACAAGTCGCAGATTCTAACAGAGATGTGATCAATCTTGATCGACTGCACAGGATCTATTGGTCACCGGAGAATTACCGAAATGACCCGTAGCGAGCAGGGATCGGACAGCCGCAACTCAACAGAGCGCAGCCGAATTACGTCTCATTCAAAACGGCTCAGGAATGACGAGAATGAAGCTCGAGACCAACACGGCGAGAGTGAATTTTTGGACGATTACTATGCTCGTTCGGAGCAAGGCAGGGATGGCAGAGAGACTACTCTGCACCGAAGAAAGAAAATGAGATCGGATAATCATATTCCAGAGGACCGGGATTATGAGCAGGAAGGCAGTTCCTCAGATAGAGACTTAGACGCGATAACAGAAGCTCTTCTTACCAAGATGATCGAGAAAGTGATGATGAAAAATCAATCCCGAGAAGAAAAGATGGAAAGGCTACATCGAGCAGCAGGAGCTCCTTTCAAGTAGAATATCAGAGAATTCAGGCCGCCAATGAATTTTTTAGTTCCAAAATTATCGGAATTCGATAAGAAAACTGATGATCCAGATCAACACGTTTTACACTATGAGACCGCCATGTCCTTATGGCAGTACAGCGACGAGTTGATGTGTAAAATGTTTCCGCAATCCCTGACGGGAGGAGCTATAACGTGGTTCAATCGCCTTCAAAGAAAGTCGATCGGGACTTACCATAAGCTGATCGATGATTTTTGCTCTAACTATAAATACAACAAACGTGACCGGAAAGGATGCCATTCACTGTTTCTTTTAGGAATTCGGAAGGAGGAAAGCATCAGACAATTCACTAGGTGTTTCAAGCAAGAGTTAGCAGACGTGGATGGAGCCAATGACCAAGTTGTCATTGCGGCATACAAACAAAGCTTACCAAAGCATGATCAAAGAGGTGTGTATGGTTCTTTGGTCAAGAGACCACCAAAAACTTTGGAGGAACTATATGATCGAGTAGAAGAGTATGCCCGAGTGGAAGACGATTCTAAAGCTCGAGAAGAAGTTCACAAATCATCCAATCATCCAAATGATGGGAAGAAAGAAAAATCCAAGAACCGGTCGAACGGACAACATAATGATCGCGGGGATGTTCGAGAGAAAACTCAAGGTAAACGCATGGTAAGTGGGTATCAAAATTTCACGATGTGAAGTCGACCTCGCCGAGCATAAGTCCGACAGAGCCGTACGAAAAATACACAAGGATCCGAGCCCCCACGTCCATTGGCAGCGAAACATGAGATAAACGTGGTAGGAGCAAATACTGCAAGTTCCATAAAGACCATGGTCACAAAACTGAGAACTGCCGCTCTTTACAGATCGAGATTCAACGAATGATCGACGCTGGGAAGCTGCAATAGTACGTGAAATAGGACCTTGGAAAAGGTCCTGGACAGTTTGGCACAACCAACATGATTAACGCACGTGTGATTAACGTCTGCCATGCCAGGATCCATTCAATGACCAGGCGGGCGTCAGAAGACGAAACCAGGAGGAAGTTCAGGCAGTTGAAAGAATGGTATTTGACAAATCACATCGATTTTGTCAGCGGTAATGGAGCGAGTAACTCGGGAGCTTGGGTGCACAAAGATCGAGTTCTCTCGATGCAGACATGATAGGTGATGCGTGTCGTAACCACAACAAATTAATTAATACTTTACTACCTAATTAACAAGTAATATAGGGTAGTCAAGGTCGATCCCACGAGGAGCACGAGATTCTAGTTGTAAAAATTGTCACGAAAGGGGGGTGTAAAAAGCAAAAGAAAAAAATAAACAAAACAATTAAAATCGAAAGTTGAAAACAATAAGAGAGACAAGATCAAGGAATCCTTCTTCGTTATGAAACAATGAATCAAGTTATGTTCTTTTCTACTTGTTATTAGTCACAAATTATCACCAACCGTAGGTAAAGCAGCTAGCTCAGATTGCTAAACCCCTAAATCCCTTTTATCACCGGGACACGGAAGTTCTCGACACCGGATTCTAATCACCAAGCCACCTAGAATTAGCTCAACCTAGATGTAACTTGGCTCATGCATTAGGTTTTGTGAATTTCTTAGGTTGATATTAGTAGTTAGACTCTTAGCTCAAGGTCTACTTGCTAACGTTGTTTCTACACACAATTGCTCCACGGAATCCCTCCGCAAGGTCTCGTGTTTGCTACTTATGTAAAGAGTCAAAGAACGATTACTTATCCCCTAACTTTCACTAGCTTTAGATTGAATTAACAAATCAATTTAGTTGGCCACCCCAAACAATCTATCAATCAATCATGAATGTCTTTAAGATCACTCCTATTAGTAAAAACAATCGATAATTATGTGAAAAACTTCAAGATAGAATTTGAAAACAAAAACTTAAATCATATGTTTAAAAACTAGGAATTCATCCTCAATCAATAAAATTAACTACTCATGTTAAAAGAGTTCACACAAAGAATAAGAAAAGAAAAGAATTGTGTGTGTAGAGATGTGTAAAAGATATAGAGAAAGATGTGTAGAAGTTGTAGAAAACTTCTATTTATAGGCTTCAATATTCTCCAAATCTTCTAAGGAGTAGAATCCTTTTCCTTTTGCAATTCAATTTCCAATTCCAAGCTTTTCTCAACTCTTCCACCTTCTCTTTCCAAATTTGAGTCCAATTCTCCATCCAATTCCTAGCCCAAGTCTTCACACCCATGAGAGAAGTCCATAGAAAATTCTGGAATTTTTGCTCGCCGGAAAAAAATGGGATTATGGGCGGAAATCGGCGAATTAGTCGCCGCCGCCACCTGAAAATTTCTCCGTCAAGAGAATATTCGACGGAATATTCGTCAGTCCACCGTTAGGATTAACGGTCAAACGGGTCAAACTAACGGTCGATCGTCACCAAAGAGTCAAAGGGAGGTGGAGTCACCGAGTCAACTCGGGTCAAATCGACCGAGTCAAAGTAGTCAGTCGCCGAGTCGGCTATCCGAATTGGCTGGTTGGTCTCTAGGCCGAGCCGTGTTGCACATGCCAAACTTGTTGCAAAGACCATCCTTGTGCATCATTTGCATTGCCGACCATTATGGCCCCGTATGTTGCACCATTTTTCTCAACAGGCAGGCTTATCAATACCTCCACAGCTCTGTAATCACACAGCCATTGTGACCATGGCAGCACACCCTCTGTTTCTAGCCATAGCTCCATATCATTCCTCCACTTATAATCAGCAGACACCACCAGACTACAGCTTGCAAGCTTTTTAATCTCTGTCTCTGCCACTCACCAGTTTTACAACCAAAACCACCATTCATCACCACCTGCAGCTTCAAATCTGCCTTCACCTAGTTCAGCTAATGTCAGCTCTCCACTGTAATACCTTCACTGTTGTAGCTCATAACAGCAACATCACCGATTCTTCCTATCTCCATCTGAAACACATTTCAATCATTCCCTGTCTTGCTTTCATCTTGAACCTCAGGCACCACCCATCAACTTCTGTTACTGATTCAGCTCAACACCATTGCCAATCAACAGCTTTCAAAAATAGCACCAGAACCCATTTCCAATTCAACCTCCAATTTCTACTATCCACTGAGTTCACTTCAAACAGCAACATCATCCTGTGCCTGCCAATTCAAGCACTTTCAGCCAATTGTTGTGTTTTATCTGCACCTGCAACATCAACTCAGCACCACTACAACCACCAACACCAGTGTCTCCTTCATCTCTGATTGCAGCTGCTTCACTACCAACAGCTGCTTCTCAATCATCTCAATGTCAAAAACCCAGCTCCTTCTATCCAGCATCAGGCAACAGCTCTGTCAAGTTTTAACACCTTCAGAACTCAACAAATTGTCACCGATTCAATCTACCAAATCCCATTTTCTTTCATTCAATTGCAGAGACCACCCGTAGCATCACCTGTATCTTCTCTGTATGTCATACAGCTTCACTGACCCATCAACGGCTTTCTTCATCTCGATTAATCCCTGAGTCGACTTCATCTCCTCCTTCCAATCGGTCTCTCTCAACATCAACACCCATTAATCACGGTACCTCATAAGTTCTTCAGCAAAGAACTCGTTTTCTTTCTCTCTCGATTAAAAGCATCGAACCCTAATTTCATGACTCTCTTGATTTCAGCCAAAGACCTCTCGATTTCTTCTCAGATCTCTTGGTTCGACCACAGACCTAACAATTCCTCCTGAGCTTCAAGCCCTAGTCTCTTCGAACTTCACTGGATCTTCTCTGCATCTCGCGATTTAACCAGCAGCAATGGCTGCTCTCTTCAGGTGAAGCTCGATTTCAGATTCAGGGAAAATGATTGAGAAGAAACAATCTTCTCGATGTAATGAAAACTGGGGTGGATTTGGAATTCGGGTTTGGATCCGGGTCGGGTCAAAAATGGATCAGGCTTGGTTAGGGTATGAGTGGATGGGCTTAGGTATGGGTGGATGGGCTTACCTACCATAAGTACACCCCAATTGTGCTATTCTCACTCCATTCTTTTGGATAAGGGACACTTCTTTGACCTCCCCTTAACCTTGGCTGGGCTCCATATAGTATTCCCTCCTTGGTGAAATGACAATTTTACCCTTTTGCTAAAATATGGTGATTTCTTCTTCTTTTCCTCCGTGCGACTCCAAAGTAGCTATAAAACTCAAAACAAGCGTAAAATACATAATTTACAAGAAAAATAGCAAAGAAAGCATAAACTACTAGATAGTAAATTAGGTGTATTCTACACCTATCAAATTCCCCCACACTTAGACTTTGCTAGTCCTCGAGCAAATCAAACTAAAAACTCACAACTTCAAAGCGTTCAAGCGTCACAAGCATCCAAAGAGTTATGAGGACATAGAATTTCGCATGCTAGTAATAAGAAGTTAGAAATACCAAAGAACATATTCTCATTCTTAAATGTTGAGTGAGAAATAACCACACCATAATGAGAGAACGCGTGTTTGAGAAACGATCAATAAGCATTTCGCCTCGACTTCTGCCTCACCAAAATGGATTTTATGATAATTGCACTCAAAAAGACGGCTTTTTTATGGTTCTCACATGTGTGCAGGTAGGAATGAAGAGAGAATTCCTGCATCACGTTGAATGGTGGGAAGGATAACTTCCGAAATATTTTTTAAAAACCCACATCTTTTAATATTTTGAAAAACCATTTTTCTGACGATCTCTAAGAAAAGAAATCAACCATATTACCGAGGATGAGATTACTTACTTACCTTCACATCCGATCGCCAATTATGATAACACCACTCTCACGGCATCCAATAGAAACGTCTTCCGTTCCTCGTCTTTAACTTCTTAGTCTTCGTCTTTGGTTTCAACTATTGATGATAAACCCTTGAATTTCATAAATCCTTAACAATTTTTAACCCTTTTTACCTTGAAATCCTTGTCGCTTGAAACTTCCTTATAAATTTTCCTTTCCCCACGGCTCATTAACAAAAATAAGAACAAATATTTCTCTTTTTTTTTTTTCTCTTTTTTTTTTTTTTTTTTTCTTTTTTTTTTTTTTTTTTTTTTTTTTTGAAACAAGAGAAATAAAATACAAAAAAATAAACCATGGCCGTGGGAGAAGTATTTTACCGCTTGATTCTTCACAACTTGTATCGTCTTGAAATCATAAACTTCAAAAATTCTCACCTTTTAATTTTCTTCGCTTTCATGAATAAGTCTTCATACTTGGATATAAAATTACCTCATTGTATTGTAAGTCTTCAACATATATGTAAAAATCCGCTCTTTGTATGTTGCTTTACTTATATTTGAAATTTGCTCTTTTTCTCGTTCCGTTGCTTATAAACCTTAAACTTTTCCAACTTTCCTTATAGATTTTGATGTCGCTCCTTGTTGATGATGAATGTGTTTCTATGGATCCGTTGTTGTCGCGAGAGAGAATGGTGCTATCTGCAAATCAAACTACAAGAAGGAGGCTTTCATCCATGGGCGTCACCCTCATGATTGACAAAATTAGCACTCAAGAGATCAAAGAGTAGTGCTTCTATTGGTGGGAGGTTGGGTAGCTCACCATTCTACCCGGAATTTACTTACGGTGACACACACTCAAAAGAAGGCTCTTTAGTAAACGGAAAATTTCTGGTCGGTGCCTCACATGATATGAATACGGGTAGTCTCCACTAATGATTGATCAGCAACTCTAATAACGCATTTCTCCCTCGCACCAAATTCGCATCACCGGCATGATTAAATCCATTATTTAACACTCTAACAAACAAGAAACCGAATGTAGTTCTCTAACATTTCCAAGTTCAATTATGTCGGTCAAAATCTCTATGTAAACATACCTAGAAATATGCTAGTGACTCTAAAATCTTTAAAAGTTGGAATTTTTAAGTAAAACTTTTTTTTTTTTTTCAAAACTTTTTAATTTTTTTGTAATTTTTGTTTTAAAAACATGCTTAACCACTCCCCCACACTTAAACCTTACATTGTCCTCAATGTAATTGAATCCTCCTAGTAAAGTCAAGGTGGGAAATTTTAACATGATAAGAAACAAGAAAAAGAAATAACAAAAAGCAAAAGATAAGAAATACAAAACCGATGGGTTGCCTCCCATTAAGCGCTTGTTTTAAAGTCGACGGCCCGACTTAGCTTTTGCAAAATTCATTCCCCATATACTAACAATCTGAAAATTTGAGGATCCACCCATAATACCTGTTTTGCAAACAATAACTCCATACAAATATTAGCACAAGAAAATAATAGTGAAATTATCGCTCGATAGAAATTTCCCCCACACTTATTCTCGTCCACACTCGGAAGTGTATAAAGAACATAGAATTCGGGAACTTCCATGTATTCCTCTTGGCAAACCTGCATAGTGTTAGCATCAAGTGTTTCCAATGGTGGATATCTAGAAACAAAATCATCCAAAAATACTTTCGAAGCACATACATTCAAACCAATAAGAGGTGAAGGAGAAGAATCAATATGCAAAGGGTTAGACAAACCTTGCACAAATTCTTGTATTATAGAATCCTCTTCATCCTTAAAAAATTCAAGTGAATTAATTACCTCTTGTATATCGTGGTCCTCTATTAAACCTTGCAACCATTCTTCGTCGTTTTCTACCTTAACCAAAGTCTCGGCATCATCATAATCATTAGCAAGTTCAATTGGGTCTTCCACAAAATCAATGAATGTGGTTTCATCCTCTAGTATCATCTCTTCAACATTCTCATCATCGGAATCGGGCCATTCACTAAAATGATTCTCATCGGTATAGATTGTAAAATCTTCTTGTGCGGGTGTTACTTCGTTTACAACAATAGGTAAGTCACACCCAATCTCCTCCTTTTGAATAGGTGAAGGATCGTTATTATGATCCGGAGTTGGAATAACTTCCTCATTGTCGGAACATTCATACACTTCCGCGGACTCCCATCTTTCTTTAAGAAATTTTTGCCAAGCAATAAATGCATCTTCCTCAAGCTCTTCCTTTTGAATAGGTGCTTGATCATTATTAAGATCAAGGCTCGAGTAAGCTACACTATCGTCATCAAAAGTATCCAAAGGTTGGTCCTTTTCAACACAATCATCTTCACTTTCGGACTCACCATAATAAGAATCTTCATCGGTTTCATAACCTTTATCCCGACGTCGTTTAAGTTCCATATGAATAATCCTACTAATTTCTCGCGACAAGCTCTTCCGAGTCTCCATCATCTTCCAATTTGTATAATTTCGTGCAAGTTTCCGACGTTCACACGCTTACCACCGTTAGACGGCATCTCCTCTTTTGGAAAAAGTGAAGGAAAAACACGATGAAGAGGAGTATATTCCAAATTCTCTGTCGTCCGCACATTACTAGAAAACAAATTGTTAGATCCATAACTATCCTTCCATCCGTGTGTTTGTCCACTTACATACCCGTCATAAGGTTGTTGATATGTATGAGAATATCCATAAGGTTCTGTAGGAAATTGATCATAACCAAAAGATTGGTTTTGATTGTATCCTAAGGATGGTTGGAAGTTGCCATAATGTTGAGGTTGAAAACCATATTGATTGTTGTAATATGCTTGCTCTTGTCCACCGTACATGGAAAACCGGCACCTGAAATAAGATTCACACAAACTAAGTTAGATACGGTAAAGAATCTAACAAAGCAAAAAGAAAAATAAAAACAACTAAAAAATCGCCCGTTGCTCCCTAAGAACGGCGCCTAAAATTTGATGTGTGTCGTAACCACAACAAATTAATTAATACTTTACTACCTAATTAACAAGTAATATAGGGTAGTCAAGGTCGATCCCACGAGGAGCACGAGATTCTAGTTGTAAAAATTGTCACGAAAGGGGGGTGTAAAAAGCAAAAAGAAAATAAACAAAGCAATTAAAATCGAAAGTTGAAAACAATAAGAGAGACAAGATCAAGGAATCCTTCTTCGTTATGAAACAATGAATCAAGTTATGTTCTTTTCTACTTGTTATTAGTCACAAATTATCACCAACCGTAGGTAAAGCAGCCTAGCTCAGTGCTAAACCCCTAAATCCCTTTTATCACCTGGGACACGGAAGTTCTCGATCACTGGATTCTAATCACCAAGCCACCTAGAATTAGCTCAACCTAGATGTAACTTGGCTCATGCATTAGGTTTTGTGAATTTCTTAGGTTGATATTAGTAGTTAGACTCTTAGCTCAAGGTCTACTTGCTAACGTTGTTTCTACACACAATTGCTCCACACGGAATCCCTCCGCAAGGTCTCGTGTTTGCTACTTATGTAAAGAGTCAAAGAACGATTACTTATCCCCTAACTTTCACTAGCTTTAGATTGAATTAACAAATCAATTTAGTTGGCCACCCCAAACAATCTATCAATCAATCATGAATGTCTTTAAGATCACTCCTATTAGTAAAAACAATCGATAATTATGTGAAAAACTTCAAGATAGAATTTGAAAACAAAAACTTAAATCATATGTTTAAAAACTAGGAATTCATCCTCAATCAATAAAATTAACTACTCATGTTAAAAGAGTTCACACAAAGAATAAGAAAAGAAAAGAATTGTGTGTGTAGAGATGTGTAAAAGATATAGAGAAAGATGTGTAGAAGTTGTAGAAAACTTCTCTATTTATAGGCTTCAATATTCTCCAAATCTTCTAAGGAGTAGAATCCTTTTCCTTTTGCAATTCAATTTCCAATTCCAAGCTTTTCTCAACTCTTCCACCTTCTCTTTCCAAATTTGAGTCCAATTCTCCATCCAATTCCTAGCCCAAGTCTTCACACCCATGAGAGAAGTCCATAGAAAATTCTGGAATTTTTTGCTCGCCGGAAAACTGGGATTATGGCCGGAAATCGGCCGGAATTAGTCGCCGCCGGCCACCTGAAAATTTCTCCGTCAAGAGAATATTCGACGGAATATTCCGTCAGTCCACCGTTAGGACTAACGGTCAAACGGGTCAAACTAACGGTCAATCGTCAGTCAAAGAGTCAAAGGGAGGTGGAGTCAGCTGAGTCAACTCGGGTCAAATCGACCGAGTCAGGCGAGTCAGGTGCTGAGTCGGCTATCTGAATTGGCTGGTTGGTCTCTAGGCCAGAGCTGTGTTGCACATGCCAAACTTGTTGCAGCACCATCCTTGTGCATCACAGCTGCATTGCCAGCCATTATGGCCCTGTATGTTGCACCATTTTTCTCAACACCAGAGGCTTATCAATACCTCCATGACTCCGTAATCACACATGACCATTGTGACCATGGCAGCACACCCTCTGTTTCTAGCCATAGCTCCATATCATTCCTCCACTTATAATCGCAGACACCACCGGACTACGCCTTGCAAGCTTTTTAATCTCTGTCTGCCACTCACCAGTTTACAACCAAAACCACCATTCATCACCACTGCAGCCTTCAAACCGCTTCACCTAGTTCTGCTAATGTCAGCTCTCCAATGTAATACCTTCACTGCTGTAGCTCATAACAGCAACATCACTGATTCTTCCTATCTCCATCTGAAACACATTTCAATCATTCCCTGTCTTGCTTTCATCTTGAACCTCAGGCACCACCCATCAACTTCTGTTACTGATTCAGCTCAACACCATTGCCAATCAACAGCTTTCAAAAATAGCACCAGAACCCATTTCCAATTCAACCTCCAATTTCTACTATCCACTGAGTTCACTTCAAACAGCAACATCATCCTGTGCCTGCCAATTCAAGCACTTTCAGCCAATTGTTGTGTTTTATCTGCACCTGCAACATCAACTCAGCACCACTACAACCACCAACACCAGTGTCTCCTTCATCTCTGATTGCAGCTGCTTCACTACCAACAGCTGCTTCTCAATCATCTCAATGTCAAAAACCCAGCTCCTTCTATCCAGCATCAGGCAACAGCTCTGTCAAGTTTTAACACCTTCAGAACTCAACAAATTGTCACCGATTCAATCTACCAAATCCCATTTTCTTTCATTCAATTGCAGAGACCACCCGTAGCATCACTCGTATCTTCTCGTATGTCATACGCCTTCACCGACCCATCAACGGCTTTCTTCATCTCGATTAATCCTCGAGTCGACTTCATCTCCTCCTTCCAATCGGTCTCTCTCAACATCAACACCCATTAATCACGGTACCTCATAAGTTCTTCAAAAAGAACTCGTTTTCTTTCTCTCTCGATTAAAAGCATCGAACCCTAATTTCATCGACTCTTGATTTCAGCCAATGACCTCTCTGATTTCTTCTCAGATCTCTTGGTTCGACCACAGACCTAACAATTCCTCCTGAGCTTCAAGCCCTAGTCTCTTCGAACTTCACTGGATCTTCTCTGCATCTCGCGATTTAACCAGCAGCAATGGCTGCTCTCTTCAGGTGGAGCTCGATTTCAGATTCAGGGAAAATGATTGAGAAGAAACAATCTTCTCGATGTAATGAAAACTGGGGTGGATTTGGAATTCGGGTTTGGATCCGGGTCGGGTCAAAAATGGATCAGGCTTGGTTATGGTATGAGTGGATGGGCTTAGGTATGGGTGGATGGGCTTACCTACCATAAGTACACCCCAATTGTGCTATTCTCACTCCATTCTTTTGGATAAGGGACACTTCTTTGACCTCCCCTTAACCTTGGCTGGGCTCCATATAGTATTCCCTCCTTGGTGAAATGACAATTTTACCCTTTTGCTAAAATATGGTGATTTCTTCTTCTTTTCCTCCGTGCGACTCCAAAGTAGCTATAAAACTCAAAACAAGCGTAAAATACATAATTTACAAGAAAAATAGCAAAGAAAGCATAAACTACTAGATAGTAAATTAGGTGTATTCTACACCTATCAATAGGTGTTTATGATCCCCACAATGACGCTATCGTTATAACTACTTGGATTGGCATGTTTCGTGTACACCGGATACTCGTTGATACAGGAAGCTCGGTGAGCGTGCTGTTTTCAGGAGCTTACTCCTCTATGAATCTCCCACATGACTTGATCGAGGAGGATGAAAATCCAATTATCGGTTTCAGCGGCGAAGTTACAAAGGCGATTGGGAAGGTGAAGATACCTATAACAGTAGCTGACAAGTCCATTTTGAGCACCTTCTTGTTGTTGGATTGCTGATCGCCCTACAATGCGATCGTAGGACGAGACTGGCTGCATGAGATCGGTGCAGTCACTTCATCTAATCATCAATGCCTGAAGTTTATTACACCAGAAGGAGTTATGAAAGTTAGAGGCGACCAGATAGCCGCTCATAAGTGTCATGAGAGTGCAATGGATGAGTACAAGAAGTCAGAAGTCAGTGGGAACCAGATCATGCGAGTCGATCAGAAATAGAAATTACAGAATCCTCTCCCTCCAGAATCATATAGGGGAGAGGACGCAGTTGAACCCCCAACAGTTGAGAAACTGATCGAGGTCCAAATTGGAGATGAGGAGCACAAAACAACGTTCGTAGGGTTAGATCTGCCTGCACATGAACACGATGGACTGATTACGTTGCTAAGGGAAAACGCTGATGTTTTCGCATGGAGTTTTGCTGAGATGCCAGGGATATATCCGAATATAGCCTGCCATAGGCTAAACATCGATGAGAATTTCCATCCTGTTCGACAGAAAATCAGGAATATGGCGCAAAGCAAAAAGGATGGAGTTACTGCAGAAGTCGAAAAACTGTTGGAAGCAGGCTTTATTCGACCAGCGCAATATCCACGCTGGTTGTCAAATGTCGTACCCGTTCTGAAGAAGAATGGTAAAATTCGTGTTTCTATCAATTTTATTGATTTGAATAAAGCATGTCCGAGTGATCCGTACCCGCTGCCACGGATAAGAGATTTGGTGGATGCAACCGCATGATATGGGAGACTGTCATTCATGGACGGGTTTTAAGGTATAACCAAATACCTTTGTTCGAGGACGATCAAGAGCATCTGCGTTCAGAATCGCCGACGAGAGGAGTCTCTTTGTTACACTGTAATGTCGTTCGGGCTAAAGAACGCAGGGCCAACCTACCAGCACTTGGTAGACCATATGCTCAAGGATCTAATTGGGAAGTCGATGGAAGTATATATCGATGATATGGTAGTGAAATCCGAGCAAAAGGAATCGCATTTTCTTGATCTACAGAAGACGTTTGATATCTTATGGCAATATCGTATGAAGCTCAATCTGGCAAAATGTTCATTCGGACTGTCATCGGAAAAGTTCCTTGGATACTTGATGACGCACAGAGGAATTGAGGCGAATCCGGAGCAAATCAGAGCCATCATAGAAATGCCATCACCAAGAACGAAGAAGGAGGTCCAGAAGCTAGCAGGGCGATTAACAGCTTTAAACCGTTTCATTTCACGATCGTCGGATCGTTTCAAGCCATTCTTTGATGTTTTGAAAAAAGCAGTGAATTTTGGTTGGACGGATGAGTGCGAAAAGGCTTTTGATGAGATCAAGCAGTATTTGTCAACTCCTCCAGTTCTGGTGAGTCCAAAAACTCGGACAACACAGCCGGAGTATATCCGTCGCAACGGAGAACGTTTGTGAGTGCGGTCTTTGTTTGTTCGAGACCCATATGAGAAACCTGTTTACTTCGTCAGTAAATCCTTGACGGGGGAGGAAACACGGTATAAGAAATTGAAAAGATAACGCTCGCACTTTTTCACGCATCTCGTCGCCTCAAGCCTTATTTCCAAGGAAGGCAGATCGTAGTATGCTCGGAATACCCGCTGAAGAGAATCCTGGAACGTCTTTGATGATTCCATTCGTCTAGCCATATGGTCAAATTATCTGGGGGTGTATGATATCAAGTACGAAACAAGAACTGCAGAAAAAGGACACGCCCTGGCTGTGCGGCTAGCAGATTTTCCCGTGGACGATATAGAAACAGTTCTTCGGAGAAGAAGAGGAGTTGTTCAAACCCACCGAGCCATCACCGATCGAGCCCGGGGGCGAGTCTGCAATGGAGATCGATACACAGAACCATTATGGATCGTATTTATCGATGGGTCATCAAACGTTGGTGGTCTTTGGAGTTGGATGCATCATCCTTACTCCCGAAGGTTCGAGGATCGAGAAAGCGACAGTGGGTTTCCAAGCATCAAACAATGAAGCTGAATATGAAGCTGCAATAATCGGTTTAAAAGTCGTCAAACAAGTTAGATGCGAAGAACGTGAAGTTGGTCACCGATTCCATGCTAGTGGTCAACCCAGTTTCTAGGGACCTACAAAGCCAAGGAAGAGACAATGGCCCTGTATTTGGATCATATAAAAAAGCTGGCAAATGAGTTCTACCAATTCTCTATTGGGCAGAGACCACGGTTGGAAAACAGGCATGCAGATGCTCTGGCATATCTTTCTTCCACAGTCGAAACTGATACCACCCGTTTCGTTGTAGTAGATTTCCAAGAGTTACCTAGCATCTCCGACAACCAATTTGTTCTGGCTCTCGAACACGCTAGTGGGGGCGAGAGGGCAGCTACATCAGCACAGGGAGATACTGAGAACATCAGCAGCAATATGGATGTTGACAGTCCAACGACAGATAATTCTGGCAATCATGTTGAAAAAGTTGCAGACTGGCGCCAACCTTACATACGATGCGACAACTGGTGAACTCCTTGAAGATAAGAAACTTGCTGCAAAGGTAAAAAAGAATTCATGGAGATACTCAATGATCGAAGGGTTGCTATACCGCAAACCTGTAGCCTTGGAGCCGTTTTTGCGATGCATATCACCCGAGGAAGGACAAATAACTGGCAGAGGCTTATGAGGGAATTTGTGACAGCCATTTTGGAGGGCGCAGTCTCGTGCACAGGATACTTACCCAGGGGTATTTCTGGCCGTACATGAAGAAAGACGCTAAAGAATATGCGCAGAAATGTGTGCCATGCCAAGAACACGCTCCAATTCCGAAAAGGCCCGCCAACGAATTACACCCAGTTTTTAGTCCCTGGTCGTTCTCTATGTGGGGATTGGACATCGTCGGGCGGCTCCCCAAAGCTCCTGGAGGCGTCAGATTCGTACTAGCCTCTACCGATTATTTCACCAAGTGGGTCGAAGCAGTGGCACTGGTACACGTCACCAGACATGATGTGAAAAGGTTCATATGGGAGAATATCGTCTGCCGGGTTCGGTATCCCAGACGCGATAATATCAGACAATGGGAAGCGATTCGATTCGGGAGTAATCAAAGACTTTTGCAAGGGCTGAATATTCGCCACAATTTCTCGTCTCCTTATTATTCTCAAAGCAACGGGCAGGCAGAAGCAACCAACCGAGTTATTATGGACAACCTCAAGAAACGGCTGGAGAATGCGAAGGGAAAATGGACTGAAGAATTCCATGGAGTTTTATGGTCCTATCGAACAACCCCGAAAAGATCCACCGGATTTTCTCCATTTACATTGGCGTATGGGACAGAGGCAGTCATACCCACCGAGGTACAACTTAAGACTACCAAAACTCGTGCTTGTCAAGTCTGGAAAAACGACAAGATATACGGCTTTTAATAAAGAGCTCTTTGGAAGAGCAAAGAGAAACAGCCTTGCAGCAGTTGGTCCGATACCAGCAGGCAATCAAGCTGGGATATGATTGCAAGGTCAGAGAACGGTCGTTCAAACCAGGGGAATATGTCTTGAAGAAAACCCGAGCAGCCACAATGGAACCGAACCGTGGGAAGCTCGGAGCGAACTGGGAAGGACCATACATAGTGGATAGACCAGCATCTCGTGGATCCTACTACTTGAGGAATCTCGACGGAACTGAGGATTCGAAGCCATGGAAGCCGTGGAATTCGTTCCACTTGAAAAAGTTTTATCATTAGAAATAGATTCAAATCCTGCTGTGCTGCACTCTTTTTCCTTTTTGATGGTTTTGTCCCATTGGGTTTTTCCACTCAAAGGTTTTAACGAGGCAGATGTGGTCGAAGTAGTAGGTATTTATCTTGTTATTTCAATTTAGAAATTTTAGTTCGACATTATTTTGGTATTCCAGACTTTATCAATATTGTTCGTGTTAATTATAAGCTGCTGCGGATGATCGAATCCACATTCAACCCTAAATGACAAAACGTATAGTTCGAGTCTACTGTCAGCAACGTCTCTGACACCTCGCAGATAGGGTGGATGCACAGTTCGAGCATTTTTACCCTATCTCAATTTCATCCCCATCGTGCGGGACAATAACAAATGTGGCGAACATTTTCATCTGTCCAGGCACGAGAAAATGTACACAACCCAAACTCTATGCGCATCTTGAATAGCGGGATTGGCCCCCTGCCCAAACTCAAAATAGCAGAAAAACTCAACTTTTCATTTCATGCGCGAGCAAAATGCAGCAGGGAGGTGCACCCCTGAGCGAGCATTGAGCAGCATGACACAAAGCACACTGGGGCGAGTTATATGTCACCTCAACCATTTGGGGGCGATAAATATAACACTCTGGCACAATCAACACATCTCTGGGGGCGAGTTATGTAACCCCCCAGAAAACAAATGCAGAGGGAACCCGAACTTCTTAACCCATAACAGGTTATGGATTCAGAGGGGGCGATGTTTGTACCCTTTATATTCCACACAAATAAATGGGCTAACCTAATTCCTACTATTAGCAAATGAGGGATCATTCGGCCTAAGGAGCTTCCCTTGGTTACCCAAGTATGGCTAACTAGGCCAAACAAACACCCATATGCAAAATACATAAATCAAGGCTAGATAAGTGACACGTCAGCAAGGGCGATGACGTGACAGAAGACACGTCAGCGCACTGTGGCCACGCCAGCAGTAGACGATGACATGGCAGATGCCACGTCAGCAAATTGTGGCCACGTCAGCGGAAGGCGATGACGTGGCAGGTGCCACGTCAGCAAATTATGGCCACGCCGACGGAAGGCGATGACGTGACAGAAGACACGTCAGCGCGCTGCGGCTACACCAGCAGCAGGTGATGACGTGGCAGATGCCACGTCAGCAAATTGTGGCCACGTCAGCGGAAGGCGATGACGTGGCAGGTGCCATGTCAGCAGACCTCGCGCTACTTCACCAGGAAGGATGACATGGCAGAGGCCACGTCGCCGAAATATGTGCCACGTCGGTATGTGCTGACGTGGTGCGTGCCACGTCAGCGAATATGTGCCACGTCAGCATATGTGCTGACGTGGTACGTGACACGTCGGTGAAACTGATGCCACATCGGCAGTACCGTTAAGTTTAACGCCGTCATTAACAGTGTCAGCATATACTGAGAATATTCCGTTAAATGCTAACGGCGTCACCATCTTCGTCTAAACTAACGCCGTCACTAACGGCAGCAGCATATTCCTAATGGAGGCGGAATATTCTGTCCGCCACGTCAGCATGACGTCATTCTAAACGGCACTGTAGCCGGCGGCCATGATCGGCGGCGATTAATTAGTGGGACTGATCTGGTGTTGCTCGATGTGGTTTAATCCCGTAGCCCCGAATATTTGCGCCCAGTCCTATTTCTCTAAGGATATTTCTGCCCCGTTTGCTTACACCCATTTCTATTACACATTTGGTTATCCACACCCCATTATAATTCCCTAATCATGATAGGAGTTTCTGGAATATTCTGGGAACCATGCAGGGGAAGCCAGGGCATGCAACCATGCAGGCATGCAGGTGTGTTATTGCAGGGAGACATGCAGGGACTGTTATTGCAGGGAGGCATGCAGGGGCCAGTTATGGCAATTGATATCTGCCATAAAATCAAAGAAATAAAACGGAAATTCGCCATATATAAATAGAGAGTTTTGACAACCAAAAAAGGTAAGCAATCTTCGATACCAAAAATTCATGTGAAAAATCCAATACTGACTTTAGCATCGGAGGGTTTTTTGCAGGTACCCCCCCCCTCTCCTTAAGACAATTGAAGATCGAGGTCACGGATCAATTATCAGCAAAATCATCATATAAATTTCTATGTTTGGGGTAGGAGTAATTTTACCTTACAAACAAAACTCTCACTATAGATTAGTTCATTTTTGAGTTAATTAGTATTTGGGTCGTAGATTTTGGTATGTCTTTGTGTTTGGGTCCTAAGTTTGTCCGTTTTAGTGTTTGGGTCGTTAACCCGTTAGTCAACTAGGTCAACTGGTCAATCCGTTGCAATATTAACATCCGTCAATTTATCCATCTAGAAAGAGAACCATGAATTCATTATCTTTTTCTTACTCGGAGAGAAAACTTATGACAGTGAACCACACAATCTGAAAACTCAAAAATCATTAAGCATTGCGAGTTTGGTTTTTAAAAGTTGATCATTACTCTGTAGTAGATGGTGGTAATGAAGTTGAAGGTGGTGCCAGTGATGAAGGTTGAGTAGCTCTGTAGTGGCTATTTACGAGAGAAATTAAGAAATGGAACCCTTACCCGCACTAGCTCTCAATTTATTGAATTGTATGAAAATGATTTGGAAGTTTATAATGTTTCTGATGAAGAGTTTTTCTGTTCTTGCGGAAAGTAGGTCGATGGTTTCGGGTCAGAGAATTGGGGGAAATTAGTAGGTGAGATTTGGGGATAAATTAGGCTTTAGTTGGTTCGATTGATTTCTAATTGATGTTTAATTTAGCACGCTTCTGATACTGGAAAATAATTGAAGATAAAATGAAGAAAAACAAAGGGTACAAGTAAGTGATTAAATGTTTTGGATTAAATCAGGGCACTTGATTTTTTTTTAGATTTTGTTTGCTTAGTGATGTAATTGTTGAATCAGTGGTAGGGTTGTGGTAATTTTTTTGGAATTAAACTGTGTGATGTGATTATTGGGTTTTATTTGATTCTTGTAGAATGAAGTATCGAAGATAAACCATGGGATTAAAATGTGGATTATTTGGTTTATGTAACAGATTTAATTTTTCTGACGGACGTTAATATTGTAACAGATTGACTAGTTGACTAACGAGTCAACGACCCAAACACTAAAACGGACAAATTTAGGACCCAAACACAAAGACATACCAAAATCTACGACCTAAATACTAATTAACTCTTAATTTTTCTCTATCAATTTTAAAAGTGGCGTGGGACCATATTTACTAACTGTTTTCAAACTTCCAAATTTAGTTTTATATATTTCTTTTTATTATTTATTTTAATCGGTAAATATTTTGGTGCCCGCGAGTTTTAAAATCAGATTGTCGATATCATCATCCAACAATTTTAGCACTGTATCGCAGAGACACCAGCTAGAAACTTACAAAATACGCCGAATAATATATTGTACATGCTGACAAAACTGGGAGCAATCAATGAAAATTGTCCTTTTCGAAAGTTATCGAAGTTATTGGATGAGCAACTACCAATTAACCAATTCTTGTTGATACATAAATTTAGATGGTTGAGTGGATTAATTTTAGATGGGTGAATAGTTGTCTATATCTTTATTATAAGACACGATTTGTAGTAGTATTGGTATGCTCATGTGCGTAGTCTGCTAACTTATTTATATCATCAACTACTTTTGCAGAGGTGTATGAAAAGTACGTGACAAAATAGAGGTGTAAGAAAAGTACGTGACAAAATTAGTAATCTCATATAGCACAAATGAGTATATGTAGATACCTAGCTAACCCCGTTTAGGGGATCCATCTAATAAGCATATACATACCAGAGAAATTCTCACTAGCTCACAGATATTTTGTAATTTCCTGCTAAATTGCCTGTACAATTTTCCACTATTTTTTGTTGGTTGCAAGAACTTGACTGTTGGGAATTTACTTGTTATGCTTAAACGCTGAAGACAATGACTGTGGCAAGGAAATGAAATTTCAAATTTTGCAACAGAGTTGCTATATTTTGGAACTGCTTCTGCTTCTGTTGCAAAGACATAATCTCACAGATAAGGAGAGGTTGCTAAATCCGTTGCAAGAGATTTCATAAATCCGTTGCTATATTTTTAGACTATAAATCCGTTGCAAAATATTTCATGTAAAAAGGTAAACCAGTGCGATAATTGGAACATGGTTTTCGTAACATTCTTTGTTACAAACCATTTTAGGCTTAAGGTCGTTGATTCAACAATCTATTTAATTTGGCAAAATCTAATTCACCAATTGCTTGCCGCTAATGGAATTTTAGAATCCATTAACGAGAGCTAATACTTGTTACTATTTTCACCAGTTGGGTGCATACTTTTTCTGGTGTTTTTCTGTTGTGTTGCAGAATTTTTAGGTTGCGTCTAACGGAAAGTTTAGATTGACCGCCGGTTCGCTTCCGCGGTCTGTGCTGCCTCTCACACAAGGGCGGGACCCACACTGATCTTTGGCTCCCCTCTTATTCCGTGGTTTGTGTGGGATGTGTGTGCATACGGTCGAAGAGAAAAAAGTGTGACTAGCGCTTAACTTGGGCTGACTTCGAATTGATTTTCTCATCCATATCAAAAATGGCGAGCAACAAGAACTAATGGAGATAAAGTTTCCGACTGTTTGACACCTTCCGTACTTTAATACTTGGAAGCAATCATTGACGATGTCCTTTCAGCTGGCTGATACATCTACATTATTTATAGACACGAGTAGTATCGGTATTCTCGTTACTTATTTATATCATCAACTACTCTTTAAAGGGGGTAACAGTACTCCAAATAAATTCCTAATCTAGATTCATACAGTAATACATGAGTATAAGCAGATACCTAATTAAGTCCGTTTTTGGGAACCAAATAGTTAAGCATACATACCAGTATACCACACGGAGGTACACCAGCTGACAAAATGCACGATTGGTCTGTACTCCCTCCGTTCTTATTTACTTGACATTGTAGGATTTTTCACGGATATTAAGAAATATCAGAGAGAGTAAAATCTTTCCAGTAATACCCATATTAATTCCTACATAAAGAGTTAAATAGCCTAGTATTGTGTTTCTAGAATATAGGGAAAGTTATCAATCCCATAGTAATGTACTTGGGATGTACAAGATTGGGTATATATCCTCCATGGGGTATATTTAAATATTATAGAGTAATTATTTTTGGTTGATTACCATGAGAATTAATTCTCTGGTGTGATTCCAAAGCAGGGATAGATTAGTGAAAATTGAGAAAAAAAACTAAAACTATCATCTAATTTGGAACACAAAAGAAACCCTAAAAAAGCAAGTAAAATGGAACGGAGGGAGTAGCAAACATTATTAGAAAAAAGTAGTTGCAGTCCAACTGTATTTCATCAATCGACGTCCAGAATTGGAGAATACTCTCAAGGATGACAAAGTTAAACACTAGGGTTCCTCCATTTATACTAAATTACAAAACTCAAAAACCCTAAAACAAATAAATCCCTAGTTAGGGTTTTGTTCATTGTAACCCTAATTTGAAAAAATACCCCCTATTAGTTACTGACTACATGCATTGAATGTTCTAATAAATGTGTCGCCGATGACATTATGTCATGCGGGGTTTTACGATTTTACCCTTTGTCTAAAAACCACCATCAACAATTGTATATCAAACATCATAATCATAAATTGAAAAAAAATAAAACAAAATGTACAAACATGCCAAATTAATGGTTAATCAAATACAATATGAATAGGAATTAGTATCTTACATGATTCGGGAAAAAGGTAAATTAAGAAAGTATATCTTACCCGTTTTCGAGATTGAACTTGAACAAATCAAATAATTAGAAGAAATCAAATCAAATAGTGAATCGAGCTTCGTAAGATCTCTGGAATGAAATCAAACGCTACAGAAAACTAAGGTAGATCTTCTGATTCAACGATTCATCTGCAACTTCTGATTTGAGTTGAAAAATGGATATTTCTGACCAAAATAGATTGCTAGTTTAGACGTCGAACAACTACCAACTTTAGGTTCTGGTTGAAAAACAATTATTTTGAACAAAAGTTTTTTGATTCGATGAAGAACAAATTCAGTTTCAAATCATGAATTTATAATAAGATTCAGCTTATAAATTTGATGAAGAAAAAGCAACAGATTCAGAAAAAAAATGATTTCAGTGAAAGAAAAACAAACAATCTTCAACGAATTATAAATTGCATGTTCATTTGGAGATTCAAATTTGCTCTGCTCGTTTCTGCTTTACAATTTCGCTCTCTCAATTCTTCCAACGAAAAAACAAAAGAAACTAAACCTATTCATCTCGGACATATTAAATGTAATGGAGGTTACAAATGGACTTTAACTTGTTAATGGATATTGAGCCCCTTGCATATATGCCCCTGAAGGGTGTTCGTGCAAGCCCTTGGATAGTAGGGGCATATATAACATTCCCACATAATTAAAACTCTTCTTTTTTGATCGGCTTAATATTGTTTCTTGAGAAGAATAGTTTTTGATTTTTTTCCTTAAAATTTGTTCCTCTTATGATTTTCTTTTATTTTCACAAAATTGGTTAAAAAGACCAAAATCAATAATTCCTGGGTGAAAAAGACATTTAGATTTTGATACTGTTTAAATGGACAAAAATATAAAAATAACCAGGATGTAACCAGTTTCATCCTACCCATTTTCGAATTCTTTTTCTTATTTTTAATTTAATCAGGATGCATCCAGTTTCGTCCTCGCTATGTTTTAAGTTTAAGCCAGGATGAATCCAATTTCATCCTGCTATTTTTTTTTTGTGTCTATTTCACCCATAATAATTTTTACTTGTCCATTTGAACCATGGTTTAAATTTTTTTTGACAAATGACCCATTCTGTTTAAAGTTTTACATTTCTTAATTCTGTTTTTAGTTTCCTATATTAGGCAACTGTGCAGTGCCGACAGCTTGGTAAGACAAAAATCAGTAACTCTACATTCACTTCGGGAGAAATAGGTTTGAAAACGGTCAATACGTGTCTACTAGAAAAGGGTACCACATATATGCCTAGAAAAGCTACAAAACTGCTGCTTTCTTCGGGCTCTGAGGGTGTTCATTTTCTTGTTAGTGTTACTATAGTTCAATCATTAACGATTATTTGGGATCAGCTGATTGTCTAGCTAATCATTTTTTCATTCATGGAACCTACATTGCTTTCTTTCATTCTTGTTCCCTCTCTGGTTATTCTCATCTCTAGTCTTCTTATCGTTTTCATGAACCCATTTAAACGCAAATCCCAAGTATCAACGATTGATCCTTCTAGTTACCCACTAGGTAAAACCGGATGGCCGATAATCGGAGAAAGTATACAGTTCTTTAGTGATGCTCGTAAAGGTGTTCCGGAAAACTTTATACGCGAGAGAATGGAGAAATATTCAAAAGATATTTTTAAGACTTCTTTACTTTGTGAACCTTTTGCTGTTCTTTGTGGTCCGGCAGGCAACAAATTTTTGTTCTCAAACGAAAATAAACTTGTTGTTGCATGGTGGCCGCGTACCGTCGATAAGGTGTTCCCTAGTAACATCTCAAGTCAAGATGAAGCCAGGAAAATGCGTATGTTACTCCCTCAATTTCTTAAACCTGAAGCCCTTCAAAGGTGAAGTATAATTACAAGAAGATCTCCTACTATTTCTCTAAATATATATAAGCTAATTACATCATTCTCTTTTACCTTCAATCTGAGCCCGCCATTGTTCATATGCAGGTATATTTGCACTATGGATAGAGTTGCGATGCAACATTTAGGTAGAGACTGGGATAACAAGGAAGAAGTCATAGTATCCCCTCTAGCTAAGAGTTATACATTCGGTTTAGCTTGCCGTTTATTTTTAAGTATCGATGATCCTGTTCGTATAGAGGAATTAAGCAAACCCTTCAGATATTTGATGATAGGAATTTTCTCGCTTCCGATAGACCTACCGGGTACAGCATTCAACCGGGGAATTAAAGCATCCAAGTTTATTAGGAATGAGTTGCTGAGTATAATCAAAGAGAGGAAAATGGATTTAGAAGAAAACAAAGCCTTACCCACACAAGACATATTATCTCATATGTTGGTAGCAGTTGATGTTGATGGGTGTTTCATGGATGATCTAGACATTGCTAACAAGATCTTAGGTCTACTTATTGGTGGATATGATGCAACCAGCATTACCCTTACTTTCACTATCAAGTTTCTTGCTGAGCTTCCTCATGTTTATTATCAAGTCCGGAAAGGTGAATTACTATTATTATTGATTATTCTTTGAAGTTTTTATATCATGACTTGCCAATAATGTAACATGTGGCTATCAGAACAAATGGAGATAGCAAATTCGAAAGGTAATGGAGAATTGCTAGATTGGAAAGATATACAAAAGATGAAATACTCATGGAATGTCGTATGTGAAGTCCTGAGACTGTTGCCACCTCTTCAAGGAGGTTTCAGGGAGGCAATTGCTGACTTCAGCTACCAAGGTTTTTCAGTGCCTAAGGGATGGAAGGTACACAATATTTTTGAATACATTTGTATTAGCCAAATAATATCTCATGTCGAACATTAGAAAAAAAATATTCACTCCGTTTCTGAAAAAGAGATACTTTCACTTTTTCAGTTTGGCCTATTTTTAGGCTAAAATGAAAAAGTAAGAGTGAAAATAGAGGGAGTATAAAAACAGATGATCTGAGTCAGATTCAGGTCTCTATTTAGATCAAAACAAACGAAGTGTAATAGTTCAATCAAACACTAAATGTACTCATAATACGCATTTCTTAATATGTGGTTATTTCAGTGTTATTGGAGCACATACTCAACTCACAAGAACCCAGATTACTTTCCTGAACCGGAAGAATTTGATCCGACAAGGTTTGAAGGGAAAGGACCTGCAGCATACACATACATACCATTTGGAGGAGGACCACGGATGTGCCCAGGAAAAGAGTACGCAAGACTAGAGATATTGGTGTTTTTGTACCATTTAGTGAGAAGGTACAAATGGGAAAAAATATACCCAAATGAGAAAATTACTGTTAATCCATTACCTATGCCTGTAAAGGGTCTTCCCATTAGGCTTCAACCTCAGTAAACAAAATTTGTTTCTAAATTACTAAATGAATAAAAATTAATAAGACATTTTGAGTTTAATCATGAATGGTGGTTTCATTCATGTACCACACATATTATATGAATATTTCATGTATTATTTGTTAATTAGTGTATGATAAATTTTCTATATAAATTTATAGTTTTCTTGTGGTTGATTTTAGGTAATTATTTGATGAGGTGAGTTATAACCTCAAATGTGTCACTATCCATCCACAAAAAACCCATCAAAACAAAAGTAACACAAAAACCCCAAATATATCATTATCTACCACCAATCACCACCAACCACTAACACCAATCAATGGTAACATGACAAACAACATCAATGCCATCATCCTACCATCACCAACTAGTAACACCATCATCGCTGCCACCACTACCATCATCAACCAGCACCACCATATCCACTATCAATATATACTAGCACCACTATCTCCACCAACCAGCACCACCCATCACCATCAACTTCATAACCATCATTGCCACCACTAACTACCACTACTAGCGACCAACATCACATCCACAAACAAATACTAGCACTACCTAATAAGAAATACCCTTGTTTCCCTCTATGCTCATTGGGATAGGTAGGTTTGGGTAAGCTAAATAATTAAGAAATACTAGCACTATCATCACCATAAAAAGAAATACTAGCACTACCATCACCATAAAAAAGCAGTGGCGGAGCGAAGAATTTTTTTTAAGGGGTGCTAAAAACATTTATGTACAAATATGTTGATTTTTCTATACTAAAATTTAGGTAGGCTAAATAATTAATATCAGATAAATACAAGGTTTTTATTGACTTTATTCATTTTAGAGGTGGGCTAGAGCCGGGGTTAGTCAACCCTTGGCTTCCCCTTGTAAAAATCACCACCACCTACCAACACCACCACTAACCAGAAACAAGACCACCAACATTTGGTTTCATCATAAACTTACTGTTTCATCATTAAAATCTTTGGTTTCATGATAAAAAATAGGCAAAAATAAGTTGAAACAAAATTTGGTTTTATCATAGAATTTGATGAAACTAATTTTGTTTGGGGTTTTTGTATCAATCTCTTAAAATTTTGGGTTTTTGTATCAATTTTGTTTAATATGGAGTTTTAATGGATCCCAACATTTGAACGGAGTTTACATACTCCAAATTTGGTCACCTTGATGTTTTACTACCAGTTCTGTTATCCAAATATTTATAAAGTGTACGTATAAAAGACTGAGGTGACTGTACATGCAGATAAAGTGTGCGTGCTGTGAACATAAAGCTAAAGATTATCTCGATATCATTCTCTAGTCAAACAAGATATTTGATAATCTGTTAATTCCGTATTTTTGGCTTTTTACCAAACTTCTATAAACATACGAAGGATTGCTAACCTTGACATAAAGGTGTCAGATTGTTATCCGAATATAATTTGAATCCTAGAAGGATTATAAATTTGAATATGTTATCAAAAATATTTATTATGTAAATGAAATACGAGATATTGAAGGACTACCACGCCAAAAGAGTCCCTTCAAAGACTCCCGCACGCAGAAAGAGCATCATACATGGTGAACAAAATTATTGAATCAGTCTTAAGGTATGAGGAAAATTTGAATCCTCAAATCATTTTTACAACGAACATATTTCCCGTAAAACACATTATGACTACACCAACCTGTAATTAATATATTCAAATGTATGCCAACCAATAAAATGTCTCGATATTCCTATGGAAAGGGGTTTACAACTACCATCGGTTATTTTAGTAGCTACTTTAAATGAATATTTGACCAAAATTGAGCCTATCACGAGCCCACAAAATTATCAAGTGTATGCATATCTTGAAAAAATTTCACAAAATTACTGATATCAGTTACCACGGGTGTTATAATCTCCTCCTCGTCAAATGAGGAGAATTTAATTTTGAGAATGTGAATCATATATGATAGACTCTATCGGAGCACAATCTGTAGCATATACTAAAACGCTACTTGCTTGCTAGAAGTGATTGGAATTGTGTTTTCAAATAGCATAAGTCTATGTTAAAGCTAAATAAGATATTTTTACGCCTATTTAATGGTAGCTTTTTTCGATGTGATCATGATATCAGAGAAATCGATATAAAAGTTACTTAACGCAAGCTTCGACAAAGTGCATAGTCCCCTTGATTTGGCGAAAATATTTTCATCTCATCAACGAAATTAAGTTTCGTACACTATTTTCCAGTTAATTCGAGGACATATACTCATAATAATTTATGTTCTTTAACAATACCGGGTTGGACAGGTAGATAATTACTTCAAAAACCATAAGAAATTTCCCTAAAAATAAAATAAAATTTTAATCCGTTTGACATACAAATTTAACATCAACCATGGATTTCATTCATTACAACAAAAATCATATAAAATATAAAAAATACATCTCTAATATTGTCACCTGCAGGACCAACAAGATAATTATTCACTTTAGAATAAAATTTGGACACCTTCTTCATCAAAATAAAATTAAACCAAAATCAATATCAATAAGGTCACTACAAAGACTAATGATAGTGGCTAACAAGCCCGTGCGCACCCACTGACCTTAAATGTCTTACCGTTTTCCAACTACAAGTGAAACGGTTCCAACTTCCAGAAATAAATACCATGAGGAAAAATAAAACTGCAAAATATCCGAATGCAACAAATCTTTAGTTACTGGTATTTGTAGTGGGTGTATGCCCTTAGTTACAACGATATTTATCCTTTTGTATAAATGGAGAAAACCTTTCTCAATTTGATTATATAATAAAGAAATCACTATCGTTATGGCTTAAAAAGAATCCATTGTTTGAAGGAATTAATAGAAACCAATGATCCATGGTCATTCTTTTATAATTGACGTAAAAGCCCAAACCATGTTTACTAAGAAATAAATTGTGACAAATCTTTTTATATCTAATTTCACAGAACTGATAAAGAAACCCAATACGAATTTGTTTAAATCAAAAATCGGATCGAAAAAAATAAAAATAAATATCATTTCATTCATCGCATACGGAAAATTTATCTAATGGTTGACGGATGGTTTCTTGCAAAATAAATGGAAACCATAGATAAAAATCACATGATCTTAATCCAACGGATAAAGATACCAAATTTAATCGTCCCTATGTAATTGAACCATGTACATGATTGATTACCGTAAAGGTAACCAAATTGTGATAACACCAATTTTTGGTGGGGTCTTGGTAACTTGTATACCCGTATATATGTTACGGTTCACTAAAACAACAATTTTTTGCATTGGAAACAAGATTTGTTTGTTTTATTACATCGGAAACAGTGACTCTTTGCACTAGGAACAAGACTCATTGTTTCCAATACAAAATTATAAAATGATGCATTAAACTAATTACTTACCAATCCCTAACGTGTATATTTGTATATAAGTTAACAGAACCCTGAATAAGGAGCAACCTTAAATTTTTTACAGAGGCATAGACGACTAAGATGAGAGAAGAAGTTTAATTAGAAGGAGAAAATCTTGATAACTGTGTTATAATTTTAAAATAATAAATATCTCAAAGGAAATAATAAATCTTGGATACTTGAAACGCCGGTTAAATCTCAACCAATAACAAGATACGGAATGTGTACCCATGGGTGCACAAAATCCCACTCGAAAATGCAAAGCTTTATCAAGAGATCAGAGATGTAATCGATCAATTTTTCATGTAAAATCAGACAATTGTTTTGCCGCATCATTTCTTCCAACCACGAGGATATTCAAGGACATTGCCGAAAGAGGGTAATCCAGCTACAAAAATGTTGTTTATGGAGAAAATCACAAAGATGGAGAGAATTGCAATAAAGAGGGAGTGTTTGGAACGAACGTTTGCCATATGGCTAATGAAATATGTTTATGTGCTGCCGACTTTTAAGTACCCTCCGGCGATATTCACCAAGAGCCCATATTGGGAAGGTATTTCTGTAGAGTGAATAGTGTAACATACATGTCTTCAAGGATGCTCCTGTGATCTCCTGTTGGGGAAAATCACCGTTTTCCATTTGATTATTTATCAGTACCCTCGCTGCACGATGCAGAGGCTCGGGATCCCTCTCCGCCTATATCGATAAATCCATTTTACAAAATAGTGAACATTCTTGCTACAAAATCACGCATATATAATTATCTGAATCGATGATAACTTACTTGACCAGCATGCATAAGTCCCATCAGAGCCCATGATGTGTGTACCAAGTGGTTGTCTTTTAAAGGTACAAACTCCTGAGAAGATTAAGGTTTAGATAGTCATCATTTGTCCCATTTTAACTTAAATAGACGAAGATATAATATATAAAAAAAAACGGAAAATTGGTCATTTGTCCAAAAAAATTAAAACACGGTTCAAATGGACGAGTAAAAAAAATTTTATGGGTGAAATGGACATAAATAAATAGCAAAGATGAAACTGGATTCATCATGGCTTAAACTTAAAAAATAGCGAGGATGAAATTGGATGCATCCTGTGTAAATTAAAAATAAGAAAAAGTATTTGAAAATGGGCATGATGAAACTGGTTACATCCTGCCTATTTTTAATTTTTGTCCATTTAAACATTATCAGAATCTAACTGTCCTTTTCACCCAGAAAATTTTAATTTTGGTCTTTTTAACCAATTTTGTGAAGAAAAAAAAACCATTACACAGTGATAGATCGAAACTCAAACAACTTTTCTTGTTTTACTATATGGATATATACCTTCCTCATGCACGAAAGATAACTTTCACCCCAGCCTCCCGATGATTTTTGGGTTGAGAGTAGAAAGTTGCAAGCTTTGCGAACAAACAAGCTGTTGTCAAAGTTCTTTCCTACAGCTGAAAATGCTCGTAGCGCGAACCATGTGCTATAGATATAGCATATCCCCCAGTTTCCATACCTGCACAATTTCTCAGTTAATATTTGTGCTGTAAAGACCAGTAAAACTAAACTGCGAGAACTAAGAAGCAAAAAATAAATTTTCTACACCAAAATAAGTATTTTAAGGCACTTCAAGTGTTGGTAACTTGGTATTAACAATCTACTGAGTACTGACAGATAAAAAATTCGACAGCTCAAGGATATTGGTTACCATGAACCATTAGGCTCTTGTTTGTGTTCTATGTAATGGACTGCTTTTTCAATGCGGGATTCGATTTCTCTAGTACGGTGATCAGAATATAACTTCTTGAAAAGAACCAGGGCTTCTATTGCAGATGAAGTGCATTCCACATATCTGTACATGAATAGTGAACAATTAGAATCGTCTGTTTTATGGGATTATCTTCAGATTAAAATGACAAATTAATTAATAGGTTACTTAACATAAATTATATACTTACTTATGCTCGACCATGGCATCCTCGAACATTTCTGTTGGATTAAAAACCTATAATACATTCAACCAATAGAAGTTAATGTCAGAATATATAAATTTTAAGCTTAACTTGATCCTTGTTTGCAGTTATATATATATTATTAAGGAAAACTGAAACAACCTCCAACCACTCAGGTGACGTTGCTGGCTCCCATGAAGAAAAACCTCCATCTGCACCTAAGAAATTAATTTTTTTAACACAAAATTGGTTAAAAAGACCAAAATCAATAATTCCCGGGTGAAAAAGACATTTAGATTTTGATCTTGTTTAAATGAACAAAAATATAAAAATAGCCGAGGATGTAACCAGTTTCAAATTCTTTTTCTTATTTTTAATTTACATCAGGATGAATCCAAGATATCTGTTGGAAAACAATTACTAAAAAATGATTTTTAAGGTTTTAATAAAATTATAATTTATTGTTTTCTTTTGTGAATGAAACTTATTAGTCCCACATTGTGGAGTTTCCAATTTTTAGTAGTTTTAAGAGACTATATAAACCTTTTAGTCCCACATCGGGGAGTTTTTCTTCTTAAGTTGTATTTGTCAATTATATAAACAAATTTACTACTTTTGTTAAACCTATGGGAAAGGGGTTGCTCCTTATTGTAGAGGGACCCCTAAGAGAAAATATTTTATAGCCGTTTGTTAAGCGTTCGCGATTTTCCTTAACGGTTTTTTCGGAGTTGCCAAGCTCAAGTTGAGCATCTATTACATATGCTAGTAGTAGGTGTAGTAGGGTGTTTTATCCCGGAGATATCCGTCTGTGAGGGCTATAGCATCACTCTTGAGTGTAGCCGGGCGCTAATGTCTTAAGGGCAACGTGTTGAACACGTGACTCACTCTGTTTTTCCAAAGTTTTGCCTTGTTACTGTTGCGGAGATTTGGGAGCTCGTCCGTTTCATCAAATCGATCACTTCCACTATAAAGGAGCTAAGTATCAATAACTTTTGCTTATTTGATTTTTTTCCTTGTTTTTGATTATTGCACCCAACAATCATAAGACATTAAAATTTGTAATAATCAAGAATGATTGATTGGTTTGTGAATCATGGATGTTAATTATGGAGTGAAAAAACAGAAAACAAATTTTTGGTCAGCTGTAGAGTTTCGAATTTATCTCACAACCTAGAAGGAATTTCGATGAACCCTTTTGACACAACGTAGTGGACATCCTGATAGTTACCCACGTAAAATTTCAGAATTTTTGGAGTTGTAAAAGTATTTGTTTGATATTTTACAAAACATAGAAACGTTCCTGAAAAAATTCTGACGGGCAGAAATGTTTTGCTAACTAAAGTAGTTTTTATGGGGTAACCATGAGTTTTTTGATATGATGGTTCAAACGAAGTTTGTAAATCTAGATATTATCTTCAAAACTCATATTTTATCTTCCGTTTCGGAACTAAGGTTTCTGAGATGTGGTGTATTAGGTGATTGGGAAATTACCATCTCCGTAGTCAGAGTATAAACGAAGATTGTGACATGAAACTGGAAAGGGACATGGCTAACAGGCGCATGTGGATGAACACAATCTTTCCAAAGCTGACAAAGGTTGGAACATCAAACGCAACTCTAAGCGTAGTCTTCTTAAGAATGGTATGTTTCATAAACCTGAATGTAGCATTACTTTAATTAAGGGTGATTTTTATGTGTGTAAAATCCTAGCCATACGGCAATAAATTGTAGGCAACATAAAAACCTTAATAAGTAGATAGTTAATGCTAATTTAGTTGAAACAAACTAGTACGAGTTCAATGGCATGATGTCGGAAGTTATTTTAATAACTAATGTGAGAGACCCGGTAGGTGGACTTTGGAGCCACCAAGCATGTTTGTTGAAACAGAGACTGTTCACCTCCTATCGGAGGATATGAGATGTCGAGAAACTCTATATGAGTAACTCACCTGCATGACAGAGGTTGCATAAAAGGGAAAGGTCGAGCGTAAGCTCATATCCGTAATATTCTCACATGAATGAAGTTTTCATGTTAGGGCATATGCAAGAATCTTGTATCTTGTTCATTGTAGATGGTAAAAGACTTAAGAAATTAATTGAATATGGAAAACTTGTCGTACCTAAGGGCATGTGATTTTTAAGGAAACGTTATAATACTTAAGGTTAATATAAGCTTAACGAAAAAAACTGATGAAGTAGTTGATTCTTGTGTTTTCTTTTGCGTGATTGAATGTTTTGCATGGTAGACATGGAGCCGTAAACTTATATAAGTCAATGCATAAACTGGGAAGCGTAGGATGCATACCCAAATTTAGTTTGGATATTGAACACAAAAGTTAAATATTCGTAGAATCAAAATATGCTATAAAACCTTTTAGCAAAATTGCTCTGAATTAATTCTAAGCCCTTAGAATTAATTCAGTTAGACCTAGTTGACATGAAATCAACCCAAACTAAGGTGGTAAAAGGTGTTTTTATAACTTTCATAGATGATTGTACGAGGTACTATCTTGTATACTTACTTAGGGGTAAGGATGATGCCTTAGAAGCCTTAAGAGTATAAACTTGAAATTGAGCAAAGTATATGTTACCACTAAAAGGGTTAGGTCTGAACATGATGGCAAGTATGAAATTCATATAGGAGAACTTTACTTGTTAAAATGGCATTATTGATGAGATCACACCTCCTTATTCACCGTAGTCTAATGGTATAGTTGATCGTAAGCACAAAACCATTAAGGAGATGATTTATGCCATGTTGATTAAAGGATTAACCACCAACTTGTGGGGGGGAGGTCGTCGTCTGATTTTGTTATATCCTGAATAGAGTAACCTTTAAAGGATTAGATAAAACTCCATATGTTTATGAAAGATAGACAACCTTATTATGCATACGTCAAAGTGTGGGGGTGTTTAGATAAGATATCCTGAGTACCCTACTGCATATAGTTTTTTGGTTGTGAGTTCTGCTTTTTCTGACTTTTGGTGTGAATACTATTATCGAATCTAGGGATGCTGAGTTCTTTGAACATGTTTATTCTTAATCATGTACCTCATTAGAGATGTGATGTTGATCCCTAGATTTATTTTCAAATAGTCGGAACTTATGTTTAAGGAAGATGAATTAGAGTTGATCCTAGGAGAAGTAAAAGATTAGAACCGAGACTTCTTATGGACCCGACTTCTTAATAAGCCTAGCTTAATCGAGCTCCGCACTCAAGTAAAGAATCCATAACATCTATTGAAACCCAATTCGGTAAGAAGCTTCATTTAGTGAAATGGACTCGGTCCGTTGGAACCCGAGACTTGGGAGCTTGCTAGTTTACCTCTAGGAGTAAGACCATGGAATGTAAATGAGTTGAAACGTTAGATATATGGAATCGTGGAAAAATATTAGGCTAAGTTGGTAGCTAAAGGCTATAAACTAAAAGAAGGTGTAAATTTCCTTGATTCTTATTCACTTGTGACGAGAATTACTTGTTGAGATGCTAATTGATATTGCTGCCATAAACAACTTGGAGATACATCGGATGGATGTTAAGACAGGCTTTCCTAAACCGTGAATTAGATAAAGAAATTTGCATAGACCAACCTCGAGGATTTTGTAGTGAAAGGTTATGAAGACAAAGTTTGTAAGTTGAACAAATCTTTGTATGGGTTTCAAATAAGCACGTAAACAAAGTGACATGGAAAATTTGATCATGAGATAATGTGTAGTGGATTTAAGTTAATGAATCTGACAAGTATATTTATAAGTAACTTGTTAAGGATGCTTGTGTGATTGTATGCTTATATGTTGATGATATGTGTATACTTGATACAAACATAGATGTGATTAATTCCACTAAAACCTTGCACTGAATAAGAACGTTGACTTGAAAGACTAAGGCTTTTTGATGTAATCTTAGGGATGAGGATTAAAAGATAATCAAGCATTTATAGTCTTAGTCATTGTCATTATGTTAAATTTGTGCTTAAGAGATACAATCACCCGATTGTAAGCACCTTGTACTTCATACGATTCTTCTTGTAGACTCAAGAAAAATAAGAAAAATGGAGTATCTTAACTTGAATACTCAAGAGTTATAGGATGTCGATGAATTTAATGAACCTGTAAGAGTCCGACATTGCCTATATTGTGAGTAAGTTAAGTAGATATACTTGTAGTCGAGCAAGAGCATTGGGATGCACTTAGTAGAGTAATATGGTACCTAAAATACTCTATTACCTTTTATTTGATTTATGAAAGGTATCTTCTTTGTCCTTGAGGGACTTTATGATGCAAATGGATAGTTGACTCGAGAGGAGTCTAAGTCTACGAGTGGATATGGTTTCACTCTAGCATGAGGTTTTTTTTTTTTTTTTTTTGAAGATTTCCAAACAGACATATATTGCTCAATTCATTATGGAATCTAAGAGTATTGCGTTAGATAAAGCACGAGAGGGGGCCGAGTGCCTAAGATGCTTTTTAGAAGACATTCCTCTCGTGCATAGGCCTGTGCACCTATATCTATACATTGTGTTAGCTAAGCTATAATAGCTAAAGCTAAAAATAACTAATCTCAATTGGCGTTATTTCCATTGATTGGATAAAGTCCAAGGAGAATATCACGTAACCTTTGACGAAAGGTTTGTCCAAAGAGATAGTTATAAATGCATCGAGGGGGATGGGGATTAAGCTCATAAATTAAACTTGCCATGAAGGATACTCAACCTTGTCGATGGAGATCCCAAGATCAAGGTTTGAATGAGACAACTAATTTATGGTGGGTAAAGGTAAACACTATCGAGAATTTTATTCTCTGTCCCTTCCCTATGGTGTAACCGTGATAGTGTGACTGCATGTGAAGGATGACTTTTAATAAGTCTTAATGAGTTTTATAGTTTCAATTTAAGATTGAAGTTGGGTGTAGCAAAGAACACTCTTTATAGAAACTCACCTATCCGAATGAGGAAGTGGGGCCGCTTCCTATGAGAATATGAGCTTTGATTCTCTAGAGCATTCTCGAGAAACAGGATATGTCCAGGGCCAAATTGGACAAAACGGCACGAGCTTGGCAGCACCCTTGGAGATATCATCCGTGGTTTTTATCGCGAATTACATCAAACGCTAGCGAGTTCAAGACATAGTTCACTTGTCTCTAGCAAGTAATTCCGGTAATATCTCGACTAAGCAAAGGTTCAAGACCTCATGGACACCTCTCGCCTAAAATGGTATTTCTGCGCTTTTTATGTGATTTTTATTTTGATGGTTTTGGTATTATCGGAACTTAGGACCTAAGGTTCACTAAGGGTTCACTAGTTCATGCTTTTTCACTTTGGTGAAAGGAACCTTTAGTCTCACTTGTGAGGAACTAAAGATGAAAGCTCTCTATACTATATGATTTTTGAAATCCATAGTATGACCATGTGGTCAACACACTGTTGTGTGAGGGAGATGACGTTGGAATGGCTAGTATGACTTCAACATGCACGATCTATCCGTATTTTCGGTCGGCCTCGGGTCGTGAGATTGGGTTGTTGATTTACCAAGATCTATGTGTTTTCGTGTTTTATTGATTTTTCATTCATGTGGGGGATTGTTGGAAAATAATTACTAAAAAAGGATTTTTAAGTTTTTAATAAAACTTATAATTTATTGTTTTCTTTTGTGAATGAAACTTATTAGTCCCACATTGTGGAGTTTCCAATTTTTAGTAGTTTTCAGAGACTATATAAACCTTTTAGTCCCACATCGGGGAGTTTTTCTTCTTAAGTTGTATTTGTCAATTATATAAACAAATTTACTACTTTTGTTAAACCTATGGGAAAAGGGTTGCTCCTTATTGTAGAGGGACCCCTAAGGGAAAATATTTTATAGCCGTTTGTTAAGCGTTCGCGATTTTCCTTAACGGTTTTTTCGGAGTTGCCAAGCTCAAGTTGAGCATCTATTACATATGCTAGTAGTAGGTGTAGTAGGGTGTTTTATCCTGGAGATATCCGTCCTGTGAGGGCTATAGCATCACTCTTGAGTGTAGCCGCGCTAATGTCTTAAGGGCAACGTGTTGAACACGTGACTCACTGCTTTTTCCAAAGTTTTGCCTTGTTTCTTGTTGAGATTTGGGGAGCTCGTCCGCTTGGCCAAATCGATCACTTCCACTATAAAGGAGCTAAGTATCAATAACTTTTGCTTATTTGATTTTTTCCTTGTTTTTGATTATTGCATCCAACAGTTTCATCCTCGCTATTTTTTAAGTTTAAGCCAGGATGAATCCAGTTTCATCCTTGCTATTTTTTATGTGTCCATTTCACCCATAATAATTTTTACTCGTCCATTTGAACCATGTTTTAAGTTTTTTGGACAAATGACCCATTTTCCGTTTTTTTTTAATATGATACATATATATGTTTTTTTTTTTTTTTTGGTACAATCGTAGCATCAAATGTTAAGATAATGTCATTTTACCATGTCAACAGACTCAACACAATTATTATTGTATATTTTCCACAAACTTGATGCTTACTTGTAGAGAAATAATAACCTCAACTGCATCATACAACTGCTCCACTGAAATCTTCTCACCAACAATTTCAGCTGGCATTTGGGAAAATAAAAGACAGACCTGCAGTAGTAAGAAAATATATTTATTGTCGGTCAATGATCAGTTTTTGAAATGGCAATGACTACGGTACAATTCTACTACCGTTAGCGCTTCTGCTGTACAATCTGAAACTTGCCAGCCATGATCTTGATCCGAGAAAGGCCATGCTCCTTTGCTAATGTGTCGGAACATACTTCGAAAGTCGCCAGATGGGTTATCTTTAACCTTTTATTCATCTCAAGGGGGGCACAACAAAAGATTGAGTATTAAAACTTTGTATACATCTAATATACATTTGGATATTTAATTGGTGCCTTATTTTTTAAACCTGTGAATTTCTTAAATAATGGTGCCCCTTCTTGAGAGTAGGACCTGTTTGGCAGATGAGATCTTCATTTGCTAGAAGTGCACGAAGTGCCAAACTAGCATCCCATGTCTGGCTTCCGGTGCTCTGTAGAAATAGCGAAAATAAATGTGAACTAATTAACATGTTTATGAACGTGCATTAATCGAATACAACTAATTTGTATCTGTGTAACTTATTAACCTACATTTAAAGAGGCTAGAGTTCCATTCCCACTAGTAGAAAAGCTAGCAGTGGACCTTATAAACCCCTCCACTGTGTGTAAGGTCAGAGGCGGAGGCTTATTGTGGCGTGCTGACACAATAAATTGATGATTGTTTTGGGACTGGGTCAGGGGCACGTCAAGTGGGGTGGGTCAGTCCAGGAAGCTGGCCCTATGGGCAGCAGAAAATAAAATGAAATAAAACAAAATGAAAACCTGCATTTTTAGTCCGTCTTCAGCAACCCATATGTAATCTTGGACTCTGGCTAAATGTTTCTTGAAAGCATCTGAATTTGGATCCTCCACCCAACAAGCAAGCATGCATAAAGACTGCCAAGATAACAAGACGCTTATTAATTCTTCAAAGTGGAGTGGTTTAACGAAAAGCCTCACCAATATGAAGAAGAAAAAGTGAATTACTTGTGGTTAGGTACCAAATTTAGCTTGTCGCTAATGGGGTGATAGTAGTCTGCTGAGAAGGAAACCAAAATCCATATAAGATAAATTATTTTTCATCTCGTCTTATATGGTTTTGGTACCTTAACCCGTAAGATGGTTCCATTAAAAATGTTGTTAGTTTTGACCTAAAATTTATTCTACTTTGAATTTGGCTCCTTGGGTTATTATTGACATTCAAAGACAATTTACTGGGGTAAGGTGTTCACTTGTAGTTCTTTACTGGGGTAGGGTAATGACTATTTAGTTTTGCCCCTTGCGTGACCATACCTTTTCTACTGCAGCCATGGTAAGGTAGCGACTATTTTCATCCTCATAATGAATGTGTTTCATTGTCAGACTCAAGGCCTTCTCTCGCAAAAACTTTAATGGCCATCTATTTAAAAGAGGCTCTATCAACACGTGCAAAGAGTCCCATACCAAATTCTGTACAGAGGAACGTGGGTAATAAAGATCCTCCTGACAATGCCCAAACAAATTATATGCAAACAGTTAAAATGCTATTTGAAATCGGGTAATTCTTAGTAAGACTGTGAAAAAAAACTTCATAGCCGTCTCTGCCTTAATTTTGGAAAATTAAAACTCATTCGGGTAATTAATGGAGCTGTGGTCCAATCATGTAATGAGCTATACCTTACAGCAGTTATGGCGCATTTCGCTCCACTTTATATTATTGTAAGGTTGAATATGAAGTTCTTCCCTCAACGATACAATAAAATTTGTTATGGGTATGACAAATCGCTTTCCAAAGAGATACGACATAGGCATGTAGACCAACCGACAGAAGCACCACATCTTAGCTGCATTATATAAGGAACATCTATTAATAATGTAATTCATGCTTTAGGTAGCTAATCATTCTATTTAGCTTAATCAGCTCATGGTTAAACCCACAATCAAACCCACTTTTTTCTTTCGGATTAACTCTTCACCTGATTATGCATGGAAAGTACTCTTATGATAGAAAAATGGGTTTGACCGTGAGTTTTACTGTGGGCTGAGCTGAATTTATGGCAGCTTTTTAAAACCCAGCTGGTTAAGCATGTTCTCAGATTTTTGGTACAAACCAGGATGCATGGGGAAGAAAGTAGGAAGAAGCCAGAATTCAGGGACCATTGGGATGCAACCTGACCAGTCGTAAACTCCAAGTACCTATATGCATTTGTAAATCAACAGAAGTAATTACGGCACATGGAAGGCTCCAGTATGTGTTATTTAGGTCATTTGTATTTAGATATCAAAAAGCATTATCTCCCCACCTTTAATAGCAACAAGGGATTGCAAAACTTAAGTAAATATAACCGTTGGATCTCCAAACTTTAAAATTCCACCGTTAGATTTCACAAATAGAATTCCGTGTGAACTATTGTTATTGTAAGTTAGATCATTGACTTCATATTTCTTTTCAACCGTTAGATTTTAAAGAAGTGGTATAAAGAATGTTTACAGGGATATAAAAGTAAATGCACTTTTTATATATTTAAAAATCTCATATCTTTTAAACTACACGTCATTGATTTTTGTAAATTTTATATATTTAGAAAGCCCTTTAAATTAGCTACGCAATGAGCACAAATAATGATATCAAATTTTTGATTTTAAATTTTTTTATACGTCTTCAAATCTTATATGTTTTCTCCTTAAAAAGTGAGACATGGTTTAAAATTAGACATAACTTATAAAAAAATTGAAAAAATTTACAAGAAAAAAAACAAAACAAATGATTGATTCTTAAGTATAAACAACGATTAATTTTCAAATAAAAAAATATGTTGTCGAATTACTACCAAATTATTTGGAAAGTAGAAAAATAGCATCGTCGACGTGCAACGCACGTGCTCACTACTTGTAACCGTTAAGTCAGTTTGCGCATATCATTAAAACCTCAGAATTATAAGAATACACATACAGAAAGCCAGGCCTTTCCCCAAGTAGGTATTGACGTTACACCACCATGATCATGGATCCATTGTCTGGCTCTAGCACAAGCATTGTTCTTACCACCGTCTAGTCCTTCTCCAAGAAAACGCATACAAATGTAGTTAAGTGCGGTACTGAACATAACACTGTGCCCCTCTATATGAAACCCAAAACCACCATCTTCATTCTACAAATACATATCAACTTATCACCTATCTACCCTATAAAAAAAAGACTGGATTTTTCAAACCATTTTGTCTAAAAGTTGAAAATACCTGATGGCAATACATGTATCGAAGTGTCTCCTTCCTATGTTCATGTGATAAGATGGTATTAAGAGTTCCGGAAATATATAAGGTGAAAACCTGCATCTCCATTTTTAACCATTATGTTAATGACGACTGTCACTTCCCTATTTTCTAAATAACATAGGAAGATAGAAGGGGACCATTCAATACAAAATCAAAATTGTTAATTATGTACTTCTAAATCTTAGACAATTTGTCCAATGGATGTGAAAACCAGATTGACGTACCAGTGGAGGCATCAGAAACAGGGGTGCGTCGTAATTGGCCGCCCAATGTCCATCATGTCCTTGCATTGCAGAAAAGAACCCGATAGCTCGCCTTGAAGTTGTTGTTGACGCTTCATAGGTCACTTCATCGTCATAGCTCAGCTTCACTACGGGGGATAAAATAAAATCCAACATATCTTTGTTGTTTCTCAATTGCTGCATGCATTATATAGTTATATAGTATCAGACAATCTATACTACAGCCAGTAGCAGAACGCGGTTAAGATCGAATTTAAGGCTAATTCACAAAAACATAGATAAATATATAGGCTTCAAGAACAGTGCCCCATTAGCACATTCCTGGCGTCCCTTGACTAAAATTATCTAATCTCATTACCTGCAAGCGTAACAAAACATCTGAACAAGCTCGAACTCTAAATCGATTTTTAGAGAATTCTCCACGAGCTTTTTCGACTTCTGCTTTTTCTTCCGGAGTTCCGTCATTTGGATCAAACTCCCAAGTCTGTCTTCCCAGAAAATTATTGGTACTGAAAAGCCACTCCTTAAACGGTCCTCCATTGTCAGCGTGTTTGAGCTTCCACATTGTTAAACCGTTGTCAGATAGAGTAACTAACTGAAACCCTAGAAAAGAAATTTACACAAATTTTTCATGGATAAATGAGGGTGTCCAATTCTAATCTATTTATTCTTTCCATTTATAAAGGGAACTCTCCTATGGAAGCTGCAAAATGCATTTTCCAAATTTGCCCCCGTTTATTATGTGTTTTCAAAAGAAAATCATTTCAGGGCACCATGATTATATATGCCTAGTTTGTTCTAAAAATCTGAAACTTAGCACGTGACTGGGGGAGAAGTTAGATGAATCATCACAGAGGTCATTATATCATCAGATCCAGATGATGAACAATATCATACAACAGTTAAATGAATCTTTACTTCATATCTTAAAGGAGCTGCATGTAAATGTAATATTAATAATGGAATAATATACAAACTCTTTAACTCAAACCTACAGCAGGATATCCATTTCTACTGATTATCAATCACTTAATTTGTAAACAGTACCACTTCCACTACAATTGGGAATTTTAATCATATTCAATGCATTTAATGTTTCAAATAATATAAACCGGTGCTGTAAATCGAGCTTCATTAGAGAACGGAGGTGGATTTCAATGCCCTTTTATGGATAATCAAAACTGTTTTGTCCACGTTAGTGCCACTGCATCAAGAGGGAGCAAGAGTTTGAAGGAGGAGAGCTTGGTAGGGAATTTCTGCTAAATAATTTATACATTATTGAATTCCATCTGTATTCATTGATGCTGAATAGACTTGGTATATTTCCATACCCACAATTGGCAGTATCTGTTTATAGATTCAACGCGGAGGTTAAAGTTTCTAGCTGTTTGTCACCTTCCGTACCTAACAAATATTTATGGTGAAAGGATATACACCATCGTCATAACTAGAAGTTATATATAAGTACATATTTATGGTGAAAGGATATAACACCATCGTCATAACTAGAAGTTATATATAAGTACCTAACATATATTTATGGTGAATGGTTATTTAACCAAAAAAATGCATCGCATCATCATAACTAGAAGCTATAATTAGAAGCTATATATCAACTAGAGGTGTAAAACGTGCCGGCCCGGTACAGCCCGGCACAGGAAGTCGCGTGCTTCACGTGCCATGTGCCGTGTTGTGCTGTGCCAACGATTTAAAAGTGTTGTGTCGTGATGTGCTTTACTAGTCAAAAGCTAGGCACAAAGATATTTCACCACGGCACAAAGACACGAATAAACGTTCAGTATTGTCTTTGTCCGGCACACGTGCTATAAACAATTTGAAATCACTTAATGTATACATTAAGTCGGACATTATCACAAGAATTTAATTAGACAACATATCATTTGAAATTATTTCAAGTAAAATTAACAAGTTTATTCGATAAAAAGAAATAGCCCATCAAATATAAAATTTGATTATTGTCATGTAAATTAATGTTCTAGTTAAATATAGGTGACGACATTATAACAACGATATTGAAATATATTTTCCAAATATTTAGGTATTATATGTGTTGTTATAAATAAGCAACATAAAATGTTAAAAACTAGCTAGAATAGTGACTCTTTTGTGAAATATACAAAAAATGTGATGTATTATGCCTTGTTATATGGTGTATTTGTACATGTTATGACGTGCTCTCTTAACGTGCTGTGCTGGGCTGGGCCACATGCTTATCCGTGTCGCGTGCTGTGTTGTGCTACTGTGCCAATTAGTCAAACCCAACACGTCCCATTTAACTAACGTGTTGTGCCGTCTTTGGGCTAAGTCACGTGTTGGGTCAATTTGTGCTCAAATTTTAGCGTGTTAGCCGGATCGTGCTCGTCGTCTTGCACACCTAATTTACACCTCTACTATCAACGATGATACCCCTTCAAAATTTTGACATAAATTTACATGGCTTAATGATTAATGTGTTCATAAAAAAAATGATTAATTTCAGATTGTTGAATGGTATTACCCACAATTATATATATTGTTACAGGGCCTACGGCCCATGGATGTGTGGTCCATCTAGTTTCCCCTTTATCTGTGTATAATGTAACCTGGCTATGTATTACAATTAATCTCTCTAATATGATGGTTTTCCTTCTTCCTCTACATCTCTTTCCTTCACCTCTGATTCTCCTCAATCACGCTATCATGCACGAAGCAACCACAGAGCTAGATTGAATTGGTCGATTTTTTTTACATGGAATAGATGATTTACATCAACGATTAATATTGAAATCGCTAAAATCAAATCAGCTAAGTTGGATCTATTTTATTTGGGGTTTAGAAGTACTTGAGCACCATTATTGTGTACTTGATATTTTCTTCCCAAATTTGAATGTTCCGTGGGATGCAATCCACTGGCTCGACTATTAAGAGTCGGTATTTTCAAAAGATACGTTGCAAATAAAATCACATGTATTACAAATTTTCTGGAAGATCTCACAAAAGATAATATGAGTCAGAAAATTTCCATTTGTCTACTTCATCCATGATACTAACGAACCAGTATATGTTGAAATATGACAACAAGAGAACTATTTTTAGTAATCTATTCAACCTAAAATAATTGGTTGAATTGTTGTTGATGGTGGTTTTTAGCTTAGGGGTAAAATCGTAAAGCCCTAGTGTATTAAATGACGTCACAGAACTTGAGTAATAATTTCCAAACCAAACACATTTATTGAACCCTTTAATTTATCTGCGAGAAAATTACCAGGGTACCTTTTTTAATGCTAATTAGGGTTTCGACAAGCCGAAACCCTAATTCTCACACCGCATGTGCCAATGGCTAACCATGCCAGCCATACCTATCGCGCCACGGCATGCCAACCATGCTAGCCGCCCACCTGTGACAATGGCAACCCATGTCAGCCACACCTACCGCGCCAAGGCATGCCAACCATGCTAGTCGCACCCTAGGGCCAATGGCAAACCATGCTAGCCACACCTACGGCGCCAAGGCATGACAACCATGCTAGCGGCACCCCCGTGCCAATGGCAAACTATGCACCCACACCTACCGCGTCATGCCAAACACACCTTGCCATGGCCCCATACCAACCTAGCCGCGCTACCTTGTTGGCCTTCCCTACGTGGCTACCAAAACGAAGGCGTGCAACAATCAACGGTCGCCCTTCAATCCCGTGGAGAAAATCCTATCCGTCCGAGGTTACCAAATGACCTTTGGCCCAAAACCCTAGCTTGGTCTCGCCAAACCTTGGCCCCACATTCCAAGCCAAACCTCCCCTAGCCAAGCTAGCCACACCATGCGCCCATGGCAAACCCTTGGCACCACATGCCAAGCCAAACCGCACCTAGCCAAGCTAGCCACGCCATGCGCCCATGGTAAACCCTTGGCCCCACATGCCAAGCCAAACCGAACCTATCCAAACTAACCACACCATGCGCCCATGGCAAACCCTTGGCCCCACATGCCAAGCTAAACCGCACCTAGCCAAGCTAGCCGCACCATGTTCCCATGGAAAACCCTTGGCCCCTCCATGCCAAGCCAAACCTCCCCTAGCCAAGCTAGCCACGCCATGCGCCCATGGCAAACCATTGGCCCCACATGCCAAGCCAAACCGCACCTAGCCAAGCTATCCACGCCATGCGTCCATGGCAAACCCTTGGCCCCACATGCCAAGCCAAACCTCACCTAGCCAAGCTAGCCACGTCATGCGCCCGTGGCAAACCCTTGGACACGCATGCCAAGCCAAACCGCACCTAGCCAAGCTAGCCACGCCATGCGCCCATGGCAAACCCTTGGCCCGACATGCCAAGCCAAACCGCACCTAGCCAAGCTAGCCACACCATGCGCCCATGGCAAACCCTTGGCCCCACATGCCAAGCCAAACCGCACCTAGCCAAGCTAGCCGCACCATGTGACCATGGCAAACCCTTGGCCCCTCCATGCCAAGCCAAACCACACCCTACCTTGGACCTAGCCAACATAGCCGCGCCACCACGCTGGCCTTCCATACGCGGCTACCAAAACGAAGGCGTGCGACAATCAACGGTCCCCTTCAATCCCAGGAGCAAATCCTAGCCATCCAAGGTTACTAGATAACGCATGGTAACCTTTGACCCGAAAACATAAGTTCGGCCATGCCAAACCATGCCATGCCAACGGCATGCCAACCTAGCCGCGCCACCATGTTGGCCTTCCCTACACGGCTACCAAAATGAAAGCGTGCAACGATCAACGGCTATCTTTCCTCTTGAGATGCAAAATCTCGACCGTCGAAGGTCACCAAGATAGTAAGTATCCCAAGTACGACTTTCCGTGCAAGAACAACATGTTACATTTTTTCTACAAAAAAATTCGAGACATCAACACATATCACAAACTCGGGGATCCTGTTTGGGTATTGGTTTGGCGGTGTACAGCGTGCGGCGTACACTACGCCCATCATAAGGAAGTGTCATAAGGGTGAGGCGGTTAGTAAATACATGGAGTTAATGGTGAAACACTTTTTACATCAATTTCATGCGTTAACGGTTTCATGGAACATCAATTCAACGCGTTAACGGTTTTATGGAACATCAATTCCATGCGTTACCACCTCCTCCCATTTACTCACCCATTTTTTCCATTCCTTAATGAGACCAGAGTACGTTTCACTTTGACTTGTATAAATAGGTCTTACCTATTTCCATCGAACAACAAGTTCATTCGGGAATATACAACACTCGAGAAAATACTTGCTAGCTTACCATTTGTTAGCCTTCCCACTTTTCTCGATACAAGTCACAAGAACACAACTACTCTTCGAGAATCAACTATTCTGCGGTCTCATCACTTTCCTTGCTTCCTCCCCAAAACCAACCCATTCTCCTTCACTTAGTGACCGAAGCAAGTCCGGAACGGTCATTTCTTGGTTTAGGCCGGACTTGTACAGATTGATCTCTCGAATCTAAAGTACTCCCGTGCAGTACACAACAATTGGCGACCACAGTGGGAGATTGATCTTTCGGTTACAATGTCAATCTTCGACCATCGATCTCATTCGACCAGAGACATCAAGATGGTAGAAGAAGGCGATCCGCTCAAGGATCGACGACTCGATTATAAGACGACTCGATTATCGGTCATGACACGACAAGGGATGACTGGGACTTCCTAAAATTGAAGCAAATGATCCGACCGAGAATCGGTTATTAGGCAACTCAAGAACGTCCTGGGGGACTTTCCACAGTCACGGCGGTGCTTCCCATAAAACTCGGTTGTGCACCGGAAGGTTTCCTTTTCATCAGGAGACCTAAAAACCAAGTAAGTCCTACCTAGACAAGATACATGGTTCGCTCTTTCAAGTTTTCACGGGAATGATAAAACCAATAGCCATGTTATGTTTCACCCCATGTCATCTACCAAACGCCTGGTTTCATGGTTTTCCTGGGATGCTTGCAACGCTTTCAATCATAACTAAGACAACATCATTTCCAAATACAATTCATTCCTAAACAATTCATTCCAAAAGAATAATCCAAAACCATCAAGGTAACATTTATCCGTCAACCCCAAAAATCCTTAAAAATCAAAACCATAAACCAGCGTTTCCATTTTCCTTTCAAAAAAGATAAAAAAAACCTAAAAATAAGTAGTTCAAATGATGAAATATATTCAAGGAAAGTTTTCCAACAGAGGCTTGCTCCTCTTAGCAAAGGCCTCCCTTGTGCTCTGGAGAGCCGCCCTTTTCAACTTCAGCTGCCTGCACAATTTTTTGAATTCCGCTTCCTGCTTCTTCCCCATGTCTGCGGAAGGACCTTCGAATGTTTCGACCAGAAACTTCTCGACCTCAGAGAAACTACTTTCCATAATCACATGGGAAAGAGCCTTCTAAAGAAGGTGATAATATTATTAGTCAACGAAAATATCAAGTTCCATTGGTAAAGTTTCATTTGAAAATTTTGCATAATTGCATCACAACTTTAACAAGGTTTGTTGTCCGTGACTACGATTTTGTATCATTTTGATGCAGTCATATCAATTATAAAATAAATTATATAATATTCTCGAGAGATATTTCAATTTTGAAATAGCTTATGTTCCGTTTTTTAGGAGAATCCTCAATTTCATTTCCAATATATTTATCGTTTTGGAAATTGCAGATATTTTTGGTAATCAATTTATATCCATAAATATCTTATATATGTTCTATACTTCTGAAAATAATCCCAATACTTTCAGAGAATTATTTTATCACGCTGGATATATCTTTCATAAATTCTATGATATATTAATCATATACATTTTGCTGATAGCAAATGTAATCTTTTTCTTTGAGAATTTAATTCCGGGAATAATTTATATTTCTGAGAATATCTTACCATTTCTAGTAATCTATTTAACTGAAAATATTTTCAGATCTACGGCTTTTATCATCATGTTACCCGGATATATTTTTTATTCCGTGATTCCCGTCAATTTAATTGACCCTTATAATCTATGGTGGGTGCATTGTTCATGTTTCACATCATTTGTGATTCCATCTCAACAACCATGCATAGTCTCAATATTAATGTAATACTTTCATTTTATCAAAGATATTTTCATTGTTTTCGCATCACCATTATAGTTGATGCTGATTTTATCCTATTTGTCTGAATGTCGTCATTATTGTACTACCACTGCTAATGACAAACAACTGATCTATTGTCATTCAAAGATCTAACTACAAGATGATATATTGTACGTGTGATCAAGATATCAAAGAATTTATTGACAACACCTAGTACGTGATTTAAGTTGTGTTCGTTAAGTCAGTATTCAAGTTGAACACTTTGATTCTCTCCGTGTCCAACTTGCGGGGGATGTTAGAATATATCGAGGTGGTCAAGCTCAAGATGAAGTCAACGATCAAGATGAAGTGACCAAGACTCAAGTTATACGTCAAAGGTCAAAATGAAGTAATCAAGACTCAAGCAAGTACAAGATCGACGGAGATCAAGCAGTACAGAAGATTGACGGAGATCAAGCTAAGTTTACATGAATAGAATATCTTGTGTAATTTAGCTAGTTTTCTATACAGGGAAGTATCTAATTAATTTCCTATATGTTCTATTTTCTAGTTAGTAAGAATATGTTATAGTTAATTAAGATATATTCTCAAGAATAAGATAATATCTTAATTATTTAAATTTTTTTTTTTTATAAAGTTTCATCAAATTTCTCTAATATCAACTATACACCAGATATTTAGTTGGCAGCCGAGCGACAAGCTGAGCGCCAACTCCCTTCTGAATAGCAACACCCAATCTATGAAAAACAAACCTACCTACACCACTACCAAAGATCATTACTAGCTAAGCAATTTTTCAAACGTTTGAAAAAAACATACAAGTGTCTTCATTAAGCTCCCCTAAGGTAGTAAACGCCAAAACAACCAAACCATATGCATGCGAACTATATTCATCCAAGTATTTAGTACGCTTTCGAGAAACGACTCTAGAAATGGTGTCATTGTAATTATTTAATATTCACTCTATAAATAAAGAGTGTCATTGTAATTGTAAAATAATCCAAGTGTCATCTCTGGTGATTAATATAATTTCTGACAGTCGGATTCTAATTGATCGGGAGGGTATGTTTTCGTCAATTTCTGGACGACGGCTCCAGACGATCGTAGTCGCTTCATCTTTAGAGTTTTGACTATCTAATCGTAAATTGTTCATCAATAAAACGAATACTTCCATAACATTAAAACAAATAAATGAATTAAGTACCTACGCATGTTAATATATAGTTTTTAATGAAAGAGGGGATTAATGAAGAAGAAGAAGTATTGTTTAATGGAATGGGAAGTTAATGATGAAAAGAAAAGTGGCCATAGTGGTAGTCAAATTTAATTTGACTGGAAAAATAAGAATTGGAAACATAATTACTTTTAATATTCTGAAAAAGGTGACAAATGGGAAAAATATGGGTGGCAAATAGGTGAAACCTACCTATAAATGTCATAAAAAAAAAAGATAAACAAGAAAAAGCCCTCAACAGTTTTGGGACTCTTGGGGGTCCAGGAGACTGCGTCTCATGTATGATAGCCTCCATATGGGTAGTCTACAAACACGTAACACCTTCATGGATTCTCTTGTCTTGTCAACATCCCTTATGACAGGGGTGTTATTAATGATGGTCCCGTCTCTGCTGGTTATTAGTATCTTTATTTATAATAAGAGACCCTCAAAATGCCATATGTCGTCCCCATAATCAATCTTGAATTTAGTGAAGCCACATCAGCATCAACTTTCCGGCCCTGTCAACAGCATCTCATTGGCGGCCACTCTAACAGACCCTACTGACTTGGCCACTAACGATTGGGCTACCTGAAGGGTTTCTCTAAGATAAATACACCATCGTGTCCCTTCATATTCGGTGTTACAAGATCAACGAAAAGTCACAAACAATATAACCAACACCTTTTCCCGACCAACGAAATGTTTGGGCCAAGATATACAACATAAAAAGTTGAAAGGAAACCCTTACAATAAGCAGTTGTTCACCAAGAGATAGTAATGAAAGAACACATTGAAATCTACATGCAACGCTTCAGACAATATAAATTAGCTAAGCACCAAGAGAAGCAGTAACATATGATATTTTGATGAGTCGAAATTTTAAATCCGATACAATCGTCTTTGAACTTCTTTAGGTGTTTTGCCGTCTGTCGTTCTCTGATGCCGTACAGCATACACGTTTACTTGCTCCGCAAGCTCGAGCAGTTCTTTTCTTAATTTAATTCTTCTTAGAGTTCTATTTTTAGTTAACTTCTTTATTTAGTTTGTTAAGTCGGCTATCTAATGCCTATTTAAGTTAGAGTCCTGTATGAAGAGAGGAACCATTATTTTATTATCTTACAAAGCTAAAGCTTAATATCTCGTCTTGATTCCTAGTTCTTCCTGCAATCGTGTTATCCACCTTTCTTTCAAGTCTTTTAATCCTTCTCATCCCCGCAATATCCTTATTGCATTCTTCTCTTAAAAGTTCTCGCACTAGTTGGTATCATTCGACAGTAGATTAGATTTTTATTCTTGTCTTAGATCCTGTTTTCGCTTCCGCAAACCTAACACAAAAAAAAAAAACTCAAAAACCCTACTTTTGTCATGGCAGATTCTACAGAGACAAAACTTGATAAGTTATCTTCTCGATGTTGCAACTATGCAAAAATCCTTCAACGATGAGAATATCTAAATTGGAGGACATGCCTACTCGGTTAGCATCTATTATGGAATTTTTAGGTATTCAACCAAAAGAGACCGATGAACCTTTCCGGTAAGGATATGAAGTCGATCGGCAACCAAGGAGAATCTACATCTAATCCCAAGAAACATGGAGATTCTACTTTTGGCATACTGGTATAAACCAAAGAAACATGAAGTTTATGTTCTAAATCCAAAAAACAAGATCCGATTTTACACGATGACAGTGAAGATGAAGATGATAGAGAGGATGATCAACACAAACGCTGGATCAAGATAGACGTATTCGATCTGGACAAACACCATATGGTTCCTTACCAGAATATAAGTTGAAGGCAGACATTCCTACCTTTAATGGAAGTTTCAAGATAGAAGAGTTGCTGGATTGGCTTTACGAAGTTGAAGCTTTCTTTGAGTTTATGGATATACCAGATGATACAAAGGTCAAACTAGTGGCTTATAAACTCAAAGGTGGAGCAGTGCTTGGTGGGAAAAGATTTGTGAAGATAGAGTTAACTATCATAAACCTCCAAAGGCGTACTTGGACACGTATGCGCAAGTTGATAAGAGATAAATTTTTACCTCGTGGATTTCGAGACAACAACTCTTTGTTAAGTCAAAAGCCTTTGTCGCTGCCAGGAGCGCGTTCATTGAAGAATATGTTCTTTGAAGTTTTATAGCTTAGTTGCTCGTAATCAAATTCAAGAATCAAGAACAATTAGTTGCGCGTTTCATTGAGGGTTTGAATAGATTGATTCAATACAAAGATGACTCAATCGCTTTTACAATGGTGGAAGCTATTCAACAAGGCTATCAAGATTGAGAAACGTCTTTCTCGATCTTCTAAAGCTCCTCAACCTCGTCAACCTCGTTACAATAACACCTACTCAGGTCGTAACTACCAAGAATCGTACTATTCTTCTTCTCCAAGTTCTAGTTATCCTGAGGAATATACAACTCCCACTCCACGGCAACAACAAAATCCAATCAATTTTACATATTCACAAACCCCATTACCTGCAAATACTGCACCTCTTCTTCCTGCACCCCCGGAGAATACATCTGTTCAGCAGAATCATTCTAAGTCTACACCAATTCGTTTTTCTAATCGTCCTCCACAACAATTTCCTCCTGTTGCTAAACCAGCAAATCCGTATGCTAGGTTCCGAGGAGAAAAATGCAATAGATGTCAACAACCTGGTCATACTTCAGCTGAATGCCGTAAATTTAATGGTTTTATTGGAGACTCTACAAACCATGATGATTCCCAAGATAATGAAGAGGATGCATACGATTCAGGTGACCCTACTGACATCCATGATTCTTATGGTGAACATTTGCTAGGTGTTATTCGTCCACTTTTCTTAAGTCCACCCTGTCTTTCTCAAAGACACAATATTTTTCGAGCTAAATGCACCATTGAAGGGAAGGTATGTGATTTAATCATTGATAGTGGTAGTGTGGAAAATTTTATCGCTGCTCATGTTGTTCACAAACTTGGTTTACCTGTTTCTCCACATCCACAACCATACACTGTTGGTTGGGTCAATGGGAATTTACTCGCAAATTACACATCGGTGTGTTGTTAATTTTTCTTTTCCGGATATGAAGATTCGGTGTTGTGCGATGTTATTGATATGTCCGCTTCCCATCTTTTGCTAGGACGCCCATGGCAATATGATATTCAGCAAAGACATAATTGTTTTGATAACACCTATACCTTTCATCATCAAGGGAAGTTAAAACGGTTATGTCCTTCACAATCTTATTTCTCTCAGTCACCTTGTAGCGGGAAGATTACCAATTTGGTAGCTACCATTGCTCGCTCTTTACAGAAAACTCATACATTGAGTTCTCATGAGGAAACCAAGCCCATGATTGAGATTCCAGACAAGGTACAACCATTACTAGCACGATTTCATACCTTATTTCCGATGAATTGCTCCGTCACATTACCTCCTTTACGAGATATTCAACATCGTATTGATTTCATCCCTAGAGCATCACTTCCAAATCAAGCGCATTATCGTTTGATTCCTAGTGAACATGAAATCTTACAAGGAAAAAAAGTTCTTGATTTGCTAGCCAAAGGGTTGATTAGACCAAGCAATAGTCCTTGTGCTTGTCCTGCGTTCTTAGTACCTAAAAAAGACAATGGTGGAGAATGTGCATCGACGTAGAGGTTTGAATAGGATTACTATTCCTTATCGATTCCCTATACCTCGTATTGATGATATGATTGATTTATTGGCTGGTGCTATCATATTTTCCAAGATTGATTTAAGAAGTGGGTATCATCAAATCCGTGTTAGAGAAGGGGATGAATGGAAGACGCTTTCAAAACACGAGAAGGGTTATATGAGTGGCTTGTCATGCCTTTCGGATTATCTAATGCTCCAAGTACCTTCATGCGACTTATGAATCGGAGTTTCTGACCTTTTCTTGGTCAATTTGTTATTGTTTATTTTGATGACATTTTGATTTTCAGTCGTAGTGAGAAGGAGCATCTCATACATCTGTCTAAGATATTTGAGGTTTTACAAGCAAATACCTTATTTGTGAATCTAAAAAAGTGTACCTTCATGTCTACTGAGGTTACTTTTTTAGGATATGTAGTCTCTGACAAAGGCATTTGTGTTGATCCTTCAAAGATTAAGGTTATTCGAGATTGGCCTGTTCCTACTTCAATCAAAGATATTCGGAGTTTTCATGGATTGGCTTCATTCTATAGACGATTCATTCGAAATTTTAGTTCCATTGCAGCTCCTATAACTGAGTGTCTCAAACATGAGAAATTTGCTTGGACGTAAGAGGCCGATAAGAGTTTTCATATTCTAAAGCAAAGATTATGTTGGCTCCAAAGTGTTAGCTATGCCCGATTTCTCTAAACCGTTTGAGATAGACTGTGATGCTTTCATCATTGGCATTGGTGCTGTACTCTCCCAAGAAGGCCATCCCGTTGCTTTTCACGGTGAAAAGAATTCGTAAAACTCAAAAGAAATGGTCTACTTATGAACTCGAATTACTTTCTCTTGTTCAGGCTTTGAAACAATGGCATGTTTATCTGGTTCATCGAGAATTTGTTGTCAACACTGACAACCATGCTTTGAAGTTCTTACTCACTTCTGCGAAGGTTAATAGGATGCATGATCGTTGGTTATCTACCATCAACAAATATACCTTTTCTGTGAAACATAAGAGTGGTAAGACTAATCTTGTTGCTGATGCTTTAAGCAGGAGAGCTCATCTTCTTGCTACTATTCGTAATGATAGTTTTGCTTTCGACTACATTAAAGATATCTACGCTGAGGATGACGATTTTAAGCAAATATGGGAACAATGTGGTTCTTTACATCATAGTGTGGATGATTTTCTAATTCAAGATGGGTTTCTTTTTAAAGGGAATCGTCTCTGCATTCCCCAGGGATCTTTGCGTCTTCATCTTATTAGGGAATTGCATGGTAGTGGACTTGGTGGTCATTTTGGTCGTGATAAAACTATTTCTCTTGTTGAAGAAAGATATTTTTGGCCTTCGCTCAAGCGCGATGTACAGAAATATGTGATGAAGTGCATGGTTTGTCAGAAATCTAGAGGAACTATTCAAAATACCGGTTTGTACACTCCATTACCAAGACCGATGCCCCTTGGGTTGATGTTAGTATGGATTTTATTTTGGGATTACCTAGAACCGTTAAAGGTAATGATTCAATCATGGTGGTTGTTGATCGTTACTCGAAAATGGCGCATTTTATTGCTTGCAAGAAGTCTACGGATGCTTCTAATGTAGCTTCATTATTCTTTAAAGAGGTAGTTCGTCTACATGGAGTACCAAAATCTATAACCTCTCGATCGGATACAAAGTTTTTGAGTTACTTTTGGAAATCCTTATGGATGCGTCTAGAACAAAGATTACAGTTTAGTACTACTTCTCATCCCCAGACTGATGGTCAGACAGAAGTTGTCAATAGATCTTTGGGAAATTTAATAAGAGCAAAGTGCATGGACAATCACAAACAATGGGATTTACTTTTGCCCCATATGGAGTTTGCTTTCAACACGTCTGTGAATCGATCTACTGGTAAGACTCCATTTGAAATTGTATACTCTAAGGTTCCTAATCATGTTTTGGATCTTGTAGTACTTCCTAAACTTCAGAAATCCAATACCAAAGCTGATTCTATGGTGGAACAAGCTTCTCAACTTCATCAAGAAGTCAGAAACAACATTGAGGAATCCAATGCTAAGTATAAGGCTGTTGCAGATAAGCACAAACGTCTTAAAGTTTTTAAGGAAGGAGAATTGGTTTTGATTCATTTGAGAAAGGAGAGATTTCCCGTTGGAACTTATAACAAAACCAAGATGAAGAAATATGGTCCCTTTAAGATTTTGAAGCGTATCAATGACAATGCATATGTTATCGACCTGCCTGCTGATTGGAATATTTCTAACGTGTTCAATGTTCAGGAAATTTTCACCTTCTATGGTGACAATGAAATTTTGTTCCCTCGTACATCTCGGGATGAGCTGCGTTCAAGAAGGGGGACCGATGCCGACAAAGATATACGTTTATTTGCTCCCGCAAGCTCGAGCAGTTCTTTTCTTAATTTAATTCTTCTTAGAGTTCTATTTTTAGTTAACTTCTTTATTTAGTTTGTTAAGTCGGCTATCTAATGCCTATTTAAGTTAGAGTCCTGTATGAAGAGAGGAACCATTATTTTATTATCTTACAAAGCTAAAGCTTAATATCTCGTCTTGATTCCTAGTTCTTCCCGCAATCGTGTTATCCACCTTTCTTTCGAAGTCTTTTAATCCTTCTCATCCCTGCAATATCCTTATTGCATTCTTCTCTTAAAAGTTCTGCACTATTCTCATAATCTTTCCGTCCACTTAATGTTCATAAAATATTCATCGCTGGTGGCGGGGGTGGGAGGTACAATATGCGTTCTTTGGCGTTTTGGCTTTAGATACAGTTACACTCTCTAATTTCACATGCTTTCGCAAAACTTAATATCAATTCGCAGACTAACCACTAGACTACGTAAACCTTAGTTTACGTTTCCAAATACCAGAAAAATGGAGGACAACCAGGAATGGCGAGAAGTAATTGAACAGGAAGCTACTTGGGGACCCAGCAAGTCCATACATGAAATGTTTGTAAAACTAATATTGTTTTGCGATATAAAAAATCCAGCGAAAATATGGAGCCGACATTAATTGGAGACTACTGTCTGAAGGTATTCTGCATGAAAAAAAAAACAAACAAATAGGCGATGAAGATCCTGAGATCGAGGATGAACAACTCAAATACTTCGTTTTATTTGAAATAGAGAAATCAATGAACCTGATCAACAGATCTCTCAGACCATACAGAATGTTGGGATTTATTTGCCAATACCGGTTTTTTTCTCATGGCCAGCTATATGTGGCAGTATGAAGAACAACATCACGGGAAGTTTTGAAGATTCCGATAAAAATAAGTGGTGAAGAACCAACAGGATCCACACAGAATGTTGTGTATAAAGAAGTGTTCAATAATTTACACTCAGGTAGCAGTCCTAACAAATAACAATTTCAAATATTATGATTTGGAGTATTATCTAATCAAATTGGAATTGTGTGTAATGCAGGTGTAATTTAGGATGGATGGGGGACCTCGGTATCAATGGAAGGGGAAACTTGAAGAAACAAATGGTGCCAGGAACGCCTAATAAAGAACCTGGCCGTAAACTTCATTACTAAAGTTGAGCGTGATAGACTGCGGTTTCAATTAGCACTAATATTATGTTTCTTATTACTATACTCCACATTTAATTGGACAATGATTGTCATTTTTGATCCAATGTAATAACACAAGTTAGTGTAATCATCCACACGGTAGAATTGTAGTGAAAGAAGTATAATTTTATATGATTAAAAATGTGTTACACCTTGCTAATGATTATATAAATAAAGTTTCAACTAATCAACCAAACAGGGAACAGAAATTTACCAACATAGGAACGTCGTGGTCAAAAATATTACACGGCGTTACATGGCAACACAGACCAAAATAAATGAAGTATTAACAAATCGGGTGAGAAAATCTTATCGTAGTAAATACAACAACTAATTTTCCAGAAAATAGCATGAACTGGTGAATTGATGATTAATTAAAGGATCTTCAACAGGAGTAAGATCATATAATCATGCCGAAAGCTTTGCATAACTTTAAAATTTATAAGAAAAATGGAGACTTTATCTGAGAGTTTGCGGTTAAGTTGGAAGACATAAGATGGCCTGACAATTTTATTGGGTAAAGAAAGGTTCAGGGGAGTAAGTACTACCCACACATAAAATAAATTTTGTTAAATAGTCAGGCGCTTTCGTATATGTCAAAAAAGAGCGAGGACATTTCATGTAAGTAAAATCAAGGCTACGAAAGATTTAAAACTCCTGAAATCTAGGGGATAAAACTAATCTACCAAGCATCGTATCCCTAAAATATGTCTGATCAGATATATCGATTCAAACCTATATATAAGTAAACCCTGGACGAATACAACAATACCTGACAGAAATATACCCTATGCAATATGTCTGCCAGAGTATCTTCAGGCCAATAAATTAACGATAAGTTGCTACTCTGTCACGAAAAAATATGAGAGTCTGACCAACTGAATTACAACACGAGATATGAGAGTCTGCCCAACTAAATTAGCTCCTACCGATTGGAGACAGATAAGAACATAGTTTCCTGATCATTGTCGTAACAATGATTCTTCTGGATAGTATTTCCAAAGTTTCAAATTTCATATCCATACTACGTCTACCAACTCAATTTTAAGCGACTTCGATATAGACCCTCTCGATACAGCCGGTGCGTATGCACCGGGTTAGATGCTTGTATATATAAAGCTTGACCCAACACACCAGTATGAAAAGGAAAGCCACGCTGGAACCGGAAATCAGATTTCAGTTGAAAAAGCGAAGGCACCTAACAAAAGAGACTACGGGTAGGAAAGTATAGATACACCGAAGAAGTGCAGCACCATGTGAAAGGGTGGGGCCCGAAAGGGTGGGGCATGAGAGGGTGAGGCCGTCAGATCTCCTCTCGGTGCACACGGTGCTGTGCTTCGGTAGGTCTATCATCACTTAAGAGACTACTTAAAAAGTTTTGTTCCTAAACAAGGGGCGTGCACGTGGGCTACCCGCATTAATTCGTTGGGAGGGGTTAGGTGTTGGAATATTTTCAATCGCGCTATCCAAAGGTGTTGGAATATTTGGTGGTACGTAACTGTTTCGATTAGTTTCAAACATATCAAGAATATTCAAATCCAACAGACGCCATTGATGTCCGATGATGAAGAGACAAATCGTTTCGTGAAGAGAAACCTCATTGGTGAAAAGATGTCTATTCCCAACGAGATGCGAAAACCCCTATAAATGGCATCTCCCATAACTCGTTGAAAACACATCGAAAAAACCTTTTTCTGTTTTCTCTCTTTCTTTCTAAAGCATCATCATAAGTTTTTGTTCACATGTGTTCTTGATTGAATCAAGAGGTACAAACCTTGAATTCAATTTCCGTTGTAGGGCTTTCATTGTATCCTGAAGGCATTATTTTACATACCTGTTGTAATCGCCAATTTATTGGGAGGGTAGAAATAATTGTCTAAAAGAAATCGTATGAGCCTTGAAAGTTTGGAGTACAACAATCTCTTCCTGTGTTCTTTCATCTTCTATTGCAACCCAGTTTTCCAACATTAGGTACTTGAAACGGTTATTCCTGCTCCTAATATGTTCAGCAACCGTTTCCCACAGCGGACTTTGTTAAGAAATTCGTCCGACGACGGATTCCTTTTGGTTACCAGTTAACAACTTATTATAGTCGCATATGTTTTGACAACCGGAAAAATATTAGAAGCTAGAAGTAAAGAAAGTTGTTTCACAAAAATCAACTTTTTTGTTTCTAAAAATGGTTCTTCAACTTTATATACAACATTTTTTTTAGAAATTTTGACTTGATTACCAGAAACACATCCACACACCTTCTTCGGATACCAAGGTATTAAGAAATATTCCATAAAGACAAAATCGTATATGGAAAATAAATATAAATAAATATCTAATTCAAAGTTTATTACCCTGACCCTTGGAAGAAAGCTCGAAGACAAGTCTGGGTCGGCATTATTATCTCTGATAACCTACATCTTGTTGCGGGGCCTAATACAAATAGTCTTTCATCGGATTTTCTCAAGCACCCACAAGCTTGTCTGAAACAGATTGTTGATAATGTTCAAATAATTAGTTATAAGAAAAATGTCAAACTCAACCATAGGTGACATCCTGAATAGCCGTTATGTAAAAATAGATCCAACATAAGGGGGAAATGCTTTACTTTTTGCACGATTTATAAATTGGATACCAGTCTTACTAAGTGTTGATACCATTTCATCGATCCAATGGCCAGGATCGATGGGATTTTTTTGTCCTATATGAAACGGTATCAGCACTTAGTAAGACTAGTATCCCCCTTATGAATCATGACTTTTTGTGGCTTTTTTTGGTGATTGAACATCAATTTGATTGGATTGGTGGGTGCTTTATATTATTTTATAAATGTTGTGGGTATTTTTATTGGTACATAGTTATTATGTATTTTGTGTAGTCATTACATATAGTGCAGTCTTAAAATGTGCAACACCTTCATGGGTTTCATTGTCTTAATTATCGCCACCTGTTTTGGTTGGGTAATAAGCATGGAGGTGAGGGTAAATTACCCGATGGCCACGTGTCAATATCTCAAGGGATGGTTTCATGATAAGGTGATGAGATAGAAGCATCGAATCATACTCCAAAAGGTGATTTCGTCTGAATCGAGACGCCTGCTACAATGTTACATGAATGATGTGTGTGAGGAGTGGTCTAATCGACTCAGACGGTCAAGTCTAAAAAGAAGGACTGCATTTAATGAAGGATTAGAAGAGGCGTGGACGAATCTACATCGTATCAGAAGACTCGGGCGATCTATACTAAAAACAAATGATGATGCAGCACGAGGTTCCCCAAGGAAGAGCAACACGATGACGTACGGAGCGAGATGACTTGGAAGGAGAACCAAGCAGGCCATCACGAGGGTGTTTATAGGTAAAAATTGTTTCTGCTGATTTCGGTAATTTCGGTGGGTGAGTGAGAAACTGGTTCAAACCCTAAACAAATGTGCTGCACGTGAGCACTTTATAGATTCGAGAGATCAATCTGTACAAGTCCGGCCTAAACCAAGAAATGGCCGTTCCAGACTTGCTTCGGTCACAAAGTGGAGGAGAAGGGTTGATTTGGGGAGGAAGCAAAGAAAGGTGTTGAGGAGAGTAGTATCTCGACTTGTATCGAGAAAGTGAAAGCTTAGGAAGCTTGCAAGAGATGGAAGCTTTTGGGAGAGCTTGCAAAGTTGCCTTTACGAGAGTGTGGTATTTTCTCCGACCGAGACTTGTTGTCTGGTGGAAATAGGTAAGACCTATTTATACAAGTCGAGATTGAAACGTACCCTGGCCTCATGAAGGAAGAGAGTAAAGGGTGAAATAATGGGAGGAGGTGGTAACCGCATGGTTTAATGGGCGAAACGTTTTTCACCATTATTTCCTCTTTTATTTGACCGCTTTATTCATTTCACGCTTTCTTAATGTGAGCGTAGTGTACGCTGCATGCTATGACCGCCAAACCAAAACCCTAAAGAAGCATCCTCGTTTGTGTCGATGTCTCGAGTGTTGGTTGCATCTTGAGTGCAAGTGGCGCGCGCTAGTGGCGCGTGTGGCATGTGCCAATGGCATGTGCGGAATGCCTTGGTGGTAGGTTGCACGGTTTGCAAGTTAGGTTACGGCGTGTGTGCTTGGCATGTGCCAATGGCATGTGCGGAATGCCTTGGTGGTAGGTTGCACGGTTTGCAAGTTAGGTTACCAGCGTGTGTGTTTGGCATGTGCCAATGGCTCGTGCGGCCATGTTGACCTAGTTGTAAGTCTTGCAAGCCTTGGGCGCTATGTTTGGCGTGGGCCAAAGGCATAGCGGCTTGGAAGTATGGCTTGCGACACGTGTTGGCATGTGCCAATTGCACGTGCGGCCATGTTGACCTAGTTGCAAGTCTTGCAAACCTAGGGCGCTATATTTGGCGTGGGCCAAAGGCATAGCGGCTTGGAAATATGGCTTGCGGCACGTGTTGGCATGTGCCAATGGCACGTGCGGCCATGTTGACCTAGTTGCAAGTCTTGCAAACCTAGGGCGCTATGTTGGGCGTGGGCCAAAGGCATAGCGGCTTAGAAATATGGCTTGCGGCACATGTTGGCATGTGCCAATGGCACGTGCGGCCATGTTGACCTAGTTGCAAGTCTTGCAAACCTAGGGCGCTATATTTGGCGTGGGCCAAAGGCATAACGGCTTGGAAATATGGCTTGCGGCACGTGTTGGGCACATGCGGCCAGGTTGACCTAGTTGCAAGTCTTGCAAACCTAGTGGCGCTATGTTGGGCGTGGGCCAAAGGCGTAGCGACTTAGAAATATGGCTTGCGCACGTGTTGGCATGTGCCAATGGCACGTGCGGCCATGTTGACCTAGTTGCAAGTCTTGCAAACCTAGGGCGCTATGTTGGGCGTGGGCCAAAGGCATAGCGGCTTAGAAATATGGCTTGCGGCACGTGTTGGCATGTGCCAATGGCACGTGCGGCCATGTTGACCTAGTTGCAGGTCTTGCAAACCTAGGGCGCTATGTTGGGCGTGGGCCAAAGGCATAGCGGCTTGGAGATTTGGCATTGTTGCCGCGGTGCGCAGTATGCGGCTTGGTTTGGCATTGCTGCCATGGTGCGCAGTGTGCGGCTTGGTTTGGCATTGTTGCCATGGTGCAAAGATGCGGCTTGGTTTGGCATTGTTGCCATGGAGCGCTTGAGATGCGGCTTGGTTTGGCATTCTTTGCCATGGTTCGCAAAAGATGCGGCTTGGTTTGGCATTATTGCCATGGTGCGCAGATATGCGGCTTGGTTTGGCATTCTTTGCCATGGTGCGCGAGATGCGGCTTGGTTTGGCATTGTTGCCATGGTGCGCAGTATGCGTCTTGGTTTGGCATTGGTGCCATGGTGCGGAGTATGCGGCTTGGTTTGGCATTGTTGCCATGGTGCGCAAAGATGCGGCTTGGTTTGGCATTGTTGCTATGGTGCGAAGTATGCGGCTTTGTTTTGGAATTAGGGTTCGCGGTCGAAAACCCTAACTGCATTTTGAAAAATACCCCTATTAATTGTTTACACCCGAGTTAAATGCTCTTAGTTAATGTGTTGCGGGTAACACTAGGTCATGGGGTTTTACGACTTTACCCCTTGTTTAAAAACCACCATCAACATTAAGTCCCCGCTAGCTCGGAACAGTGGGCTTTGTTGCGAGGTAAGCTTAAGATGGTGACAGGACTATCAACGACAAACCGTAAAGAGAATTGAGGGGCTTGTCGACCTTTTATAAATAGAATTTGGAATCCTTGCCTCTGGGAGTTTTGCACAAATCGGGAGAGGCCGGCACAATTGGTGGGGCCGGTGCGGCTTGGGCGACGTTGGGAAGTTGGCGTGAGTTGGGAAACCGAGTGTGCTAGCTGGTGATACCGGCGCAATGTGGAAGCTGTAAGTGCTTGCAGGCGTGACTTGGAAAATTGCGTGTGCTGGCTGGTGGGGCCGGCGCAATGTGGAAGCCGTGCGTGCTTGCAGGCGTGACTTGGGAAATTGCGTGTGCTGGCTGGTGGGGCCGGCGCAATGTGGAAGCTGTGCGTGCTTGCAGGCGTGACTTGGGAAATTGCGTGTGCTGGCTGGTGGGGCGCGCAATGTGAAAGCCGTGTGTGCTTTGCGGGTGTGACCGATGTAAACAAGGAGGGGGTTTCTTCCGATAGCAAAGTTTCCTTATCTTGCTTTCCTTCACGTGCGGCTTCCATTAGGGCATCATCCATGCCAAAAAATCGGGAAGCATTATGTCTTTCATTGCTCCCTTTCCTTTTTAAGGTTCCGTATTCATACCCAACGCGAATGTGTCGTCTCCCTTGTTTGAGAAGGGGTTCTTCTGTTGATTCCCCTTTTCCTTTGCTTTGCTTAGGTGCATTTTCTTCTTCTTCTTTGTTCACGCCATCCTCTTTTTATATGTGTATAAACAGGATGGAACTTGATTATCTTTCCATTTCTTGCAGTGTATGATGGGATCTTCCGAGAGACGGCCGTGCCTTTTTTTGGAAAAGGACTTTAATCGGTGGATATCGATCTTCTTCTCTTGAGGAGGTATTGGTTGGGGTTGAATCTATGTTCCGTGAAGCTAACGAAATTATTAAGGACCTCCCTTCCATCTATCCTCACGAAGAACAGGTGCATGTTCGGACTCTCTTGGGTTCAGTGGACGCGGAGGAGAACGCCATGATTCTTGATTTTGATGCGAATGAATCAAAAAACTTCCTTCGAAGTGTCGATGAGAAAACTTTCAAGGAGTACATGATAAGCGAGACACCTTTGAAGTTGATGTCAAAGATGTTATTGATGATACCGGAGGGGTCATGGTGGCGTATCTTGGAATAGTTGTCTGGGAGGACACTGCTGCTGCTGGCTGTGGCTGCTTCGGATGGGATGTTGAGGTTGCCGCCACACAACCGCCGAATGGAACCTTTGTTGCCCGAAGGATTGCTGGGGGAAATGCTTGAAGATAGCTTTGCCGGAAGAGACCTGCGCTCCATCCTTCGAGGGCTAGTTCCTCCTTTTGTTTTTCTGTTAGCTGCTTAGTTCCCTGATGTTTTTTTTTTTTTGTGAACACATCTTTCCCTTCTTCTTCATCAGTAAACCTTTTGTTTCATATATATATATATATATATATATATATATATATATTTTATTTTATTTTATTTTTTTACGAAAGGGGAGATCTCCAGGGAAAAATACAAACGGTGTATTCATCCTGGGGAAGTACAGCTATTAAGAGGAATGATTTAAAGGAAATCTTGAAAAGGGAGTGATTGGGAAGTACAAACATTTAGGGATTGGGTTCCTTGAGCCATTGAGAGTGAACTATCACGCCTTCGGGTGTGTCGGTATTGGTGAGCTTGCAATATCCTCCCAAGAGGGTATCCGCAACCAGGTACAGCTCGCCTTCACCTTCCTCGGGCAAATCCATCTTTACTAGTCATCCTCCCAACTTCTGAAACGAGCTTTCCTTAACCACTATATCTCCGATTGAAAACGGGTTCGACGGACGTGTGTAACCATTTGAGCCCAGCCGTTGGTTTCGCTAGAAGCTTCCAAGCTTCTTGCAAAGTGTTCGAATGGTCTAGCTCCGCATTCACATTTTTTAACAGCGTTTGTGCGGTTGTTGCGCTCGAGTCCCCATGACGGAAAGGGGGAAGGAAAGACGGTTGCGAAAAAGGTTGCTTGGTCAGACTTACTTGCATTTGAAAACCATGAGCTAGTGCCAACGGGTCTTCTCGGATGTCTGGGTTTCTTCAGTAGTTTGTTGATGCGATAACCAGTGGGATGATTTGTTGGAATTTCCTTCGGGCGTGGACGTTGGCGGAGGGCGCATCCAATTTCGCTTTGTTCTCGAAAGTACCCATAAACGTCCCAATATCATGTCATGATCTAGTTCTTTGACAATATGGAATTTGCTATGTGTTATAGCGTCTCCCATCTCGATCTCTAAGTTGATGTAGCCATGCGCGTTCAAAGCTTCTCTCTCAAGTCCTTAATCACGGACGGAAATAGGTAGCGTCTTGTTTTGTAAATCCTGCCGCCTTCGGTGTCTTGAAAGTAATGATGTTGTGGTAGGAGGCCGTGTCTATGAGCGTGTCGTCAAATTCGTTACGTCTTAAACGGGACGTGGTCAGCAGTCCCCGTTCTCCGCTTCGCCTGTTTGGGAAGCTTGGGCCCTTGGCGTGGATTCCGAGGAAAGGAAAAGCCGTTTGCCTGGGATACAACACGATTGAGAGCTGCGAAAATATCTTGGCGCCGAACCTTGGAAAGATAGAGAATTTCGCATACATGTCGCATCATGGATTGCACGGTCTCGTGTCACGGAGTCCCCAAGAGGAACCGCAGATTTTCTTATTGGTAGTGGGTCTCGATGCACTCTTTCGTCTCCTAGTTGGAGTTCTCCGCTTCTATCCTTTCTTTGAAAATATGCTTCGATCTGTTGCAATCGCTAGTTGGGTGGTGAACGAACCCGTGGTAATGGCAGATTTGGGGTTCGCCATCTCGGCCTCGGCCAGGCCGTATGAGCGGTGGAACTGATGACATCATCTTGAACCCAGGCTTCTAGTGAGGTCAATCACCTCCTCGATGGGAATGGGAAATCAAGGGTATTTCCTTTGGTCTCATGATCTTTGCACAGGAGTTTTAGTGACGATCTTCCGTCTGCGGGTTCCAGTTGCGCCGGCGCTTCACGTTTCTACTGGTGGCTCGTAGTTGCGGCTTTCCTTTTCCTCTTTCGTTCACTATGTTCACGGAGGATGAGCCGGCATTAAATTGTTTGTCGATGAGGCGCCTACTCCCGCGAGTTTCACGTGCATCTTGATTCGAGTTGGCCTAGTCCTTTCCGAATAATCGGTGCCGTTGTTGCAGATCGTCCGGCGGCCTCATGGAGTTCGGAGAATGTTTGGAAACGCAAGTTTTCTAGCGGCCGTGTAGATTGGGACCATACCGTTGATGCATGCGTTTACCAATTGCTGCTCGGTCACGTTTGGGTCGTGACAGTCGAGTGCTTGAACCTCGAACCTTTTGACGAAATCATTCGGATGTTCGTTATCCCACCGGTACATTCTCCCGAGGTCCGAAAAGGTAACTTGTTGAGACACGAAGAAATACTTCTGTAAAACGCGGTGACCATGCTACTCCGGTTGGGAATCTTTGTTCGGTGGGATCTTTGTTGTACCATGTATACGCCCTTAGGTAAGTGATTCGAAAATTCCCTTAAACGAAGAATGTGATTGTATTCATGTTCGCCCAAGGATTCTGGTGAAACGAGAAACATGTTCGCGTGCATTCCGTACCACCATCGACGGGGTAAATTGAGGGAAGAGTACCCCTTGGGAGAGGGATTCTCGTATTTCGGATGGGTAAGGGGGTTGGTGATGATGTACATCGAACTCATCATGCTTGATTCGGTCGCGTAGGAGTTGTTCCAAATCTACTCTCGTGACGAATTTGGGTGGTTGAGTTCTTTACAACGGGACTCTAGTGCGAGTTTCTTCATCCGTGGAGGCGTGCCCTGCCGAGGTGCCGGCGTCAGGGTTGTTAGAGATGCTTCTAGGCGTCTCTTGAGGATGCGACTCACGGGGTAGTCGCTCTGTCAGGGGTTTTGAGAAAGGTGAACACCTCCTTTTGTGTTGAAACCAAGTCTGCCCGCTCGCGAGCGTCTCCCTGTCGTTCCATCAAATCGGCGATGGTGACGTTAGGGCGACTTCCTATGGTCCCTACGGTCTCTCGTCCCGTCGGCGGGGTAGCTGGAACCTTAGTTGTCGGAGGCGCCATCTTCGGAAGAAGCATTCGGGGTCGTGGTGGCGGCCCTCAGCTCCGGTGATCAGGGGGCGTGACACCCGAAGAGATATTCTCGTTGCCGTGATTAGAGGTTGTGCGAGTAGACGCTAGAGGAGGCGGCTGCCCGGCCCCGGTGATAGGCGGTGTTACACTAAAGGGAGTGCATTCGATGTTGTGTTGTCATTTGGTGAAGTAACAACATAATGGGGAGAGACGCCAACATCGTGGATGTGTTACTGCAAGGCCGATATTCTCGGTGAGTCAGCCGCTCGGATCCGAGTTCCACCATGTTGGGATTTGACGGTGAAAATGAAATCGGGAGTTGGAGTTGGTATTGTAGCCAGATAGATCAATCCTCCCGCTATGGTCGCCAATTGTTTATAGGTAAAAATCGTCACCGATTTGGTAATTTCGGTGGGTGAGTGAGAAACCGGTTCAAACCCTAAACAAATGTCTTTTGCACGTGAGCACTTTATAGATTCGAGAGATCAATGCATTACAAGTCAAGCCTAAACCAAGAAATGGCCGTTCCGGACTTGCTTCGGTCACAAAGTGGAGGAGAAGGGTTGATTTGGGAGGAAGCAAAGAAAGGTGTTCGGGGAGAGTAGTATCTCGACTTGTATCCCAAAAGTCAAAGCTTAGGAAGCTTGCAAGAGATGGAAGCTTTTGGGAGAGCTTGCAAAGTTGCCTTTCTGAGAGTAGTGTGGTATTTTTCTCCTGAACGAGACTTGTTGTCTGGTGAAAATAGGTAAGACCTATTTATACAAGTCGAGATTGAAACGTACCCTGGCCTCATGAAGGAAGAGAGTAAAGGGTGAAATAATGGGAGGAGGTGGTAACCGCACGGTTTAATGGGCGAAACGTTTTTCACCATTATTTCCTCTTTTATTTGACCGCTTTATTCCTTTTCACGCTTTCTTAATGTAGCGTAGTGTCGCTGCATCTTTGTGACCGCCAAACCAAAACCCTAAAGAAGCATCCCCGTTTGTGTCGATGTCTCGAGTGTTGGTTGCATCTTGAGTGCAAGTGGCGCCGCTAGTGGCGCGTGTGGCATGTGCCAATGGCATGTGCGAATGCCTTGGTGGTAGGTTGCATGGTTTGCAAGTTAGGTTACCGACGTGTGTGTTTGGCATGTGCCAATGGCATGTGCGGAATGCCTTGGTGGTAGGTGCACGGTTTGCAAGTTAGGTTACCAGCGTTTGTGTTTAGCATGTGCCAATGGCTCGTGCGGCCATGTTGACCTAGTTGCAAGTCTTGCAAGCCTGGGGCGCTATGTTTGGCGTGGGCCAAAGGCATGGCGGCTTGGAAGTATGGCTTGCGACACGTGTTGGCATGTGCCAATGGCACGTGCGGCCATGTTGACCTAGTTGCAAGTCTTGCAAACCTAGGGCGCTATATTTGGCGTTGGCCAAAGGCATAGCGGCTTGGAAATATGGCTTGCGGCACGTGTTGGCATGTGCCAATGGCACGTGCGGCCATGTTGACCTAGGTGCAAGTCTTGCAAACCTAGGGCGCTATGTTGGGCGTGGGCCAAAGGCATAACGGCTTAGAAATATGGCTTGCGGCACGTGTTGGCATGTGCCAATGGCACGTGCGGCCATGTTGACCCTAGGTGCAGGTCTTGCAAAGCTAGGGCGCTATGTTGGGAGTGGGCCAAAGGCATAGCGGCTTAGAAATATGGCTTGCGGCACGTGTTGGCATGTGCCAATGGCACGTGCGGCCATGTTGACCTAGTTGCAGGTCTTGCAAACCTAGGGCGCTATGTTGGGCGTGGGCCAAAGGCATATCGGCTTAGAAATATGGCTTTGCGGCACATGTTGGCATGTGCCAATGGCACGTGCGGCCATGTTGACCTAGTTTCAAGTCTTGCAAACCTAGGGCGCTATGTTGGGCGTGGGCCAAAGGCATATCGGCTTAGAAATATGTCTTGCGGCACGTGTTGGCATGTGCCAATGGTACGTGCGGCCATGTTGACCTAGTTGCAAGTCTTGCAAACCTAGGGCGCTATGTTGGGCGTGGGCAAAGGAGCAGCTTAGAAATATGGCTTGCGGCACGTGTTGGCATGTGCCAATGGCACGTGCGGCCATGTTGACCCTAGTTGCGAGTCTTGCACAAACCTAGGGAGCTATGTTGGGCGTGGGCCAAAGGCATAGCGGCTTAGAAATATGGCTTGCGGCACGTGTTGGCATGTGCCAATGGCACGTGCGGCCATGTTGACCTAGTTGCGAGTCTTGCAAACCTAGGGCGCTATGTTGGGCGTGGGCCAAAGGCATAACGGCTTAGAAATATGGCTTGCGGCACGTGTTGGCATGTGCCAATGGCACGTGCGGCCATGTTGACCTAGTTGCAAGTCTTGCAAACCTAGGGCGCTATGTTGAAGTGGGCCAAAGGCATAGCGGCTTGGAAATATGAAAAACTGCGGCACGTGTTGGCATGTGCCAATGGCACGTGCGGCCATGTTGACCTAGTTGCGAGTCTTGCAAACCTAGGGCGCTATGTTGGGCGTGGGCCAAAGACATAGCGGCTTGGAGATTTGGCATTGTTCTTGCCGCGGTCTGCAGATATGCGGCTTAGTTTTGGCATTATCGCCAGTGGTGCGCGTGATGCGGCTTGGTTTAACATTGTTGCCATGGTGCGCAGTATGCGCTTGGTTTGGCATTGTTGCCATGGTGCGCAGTATGCGGCTTGGTTTGGCATTGCTTGCCATGGTGCGCAAGATGCGGCTGGTTTGGCATTTGCCGCCATGGTGCGCGAGATCTGACTTGGTTTGGCATTGTCATGCCATGGTGCGTGATATGGCTTGGTTTGGCATTGTCGCCATGTGCGCAATATCGCTTGGTTTGGCATTTTTGCCATGGTGCGCAAAGATATCTCGGCTTGGTTTGGCATTCTTTCATGGTGCGCATATGCGGCTTGGTTTGGCATTTTTGCCATGGTCTGCAAAAGATGCGGCTTTGTTTTGGAATTAGGTTCTGTGTCGAAATCCCTAACTGCATTTTGAAAAATACCCCTATTAATTGTTTACACCCGAGTTAAATGCTCTTAGTTAATGTGTTGCGGGTAACACTAGGTCATGGGGTTTTACGACTTTACCCCTTGTTTAAAAACCACCATCAACAGAGGGATAGTATAAAACTCTTCCGAAGTAATGAGAACATGTACGATAGCTCCACCAACTCGGAGAGACCAGACCTTCACGAGTCTAATTTGCCTATAAATACTAGTCCATGTAGAAGGAAATTGACATGTAATCTTAGATGGTCTTTCTACTGAGAGAATTCTTGAGAGAGATCTCGATAAAGAGAGAGCGAGAAATCTGTGATATTTGTAGCTCTTTCAAGGGTAAAACCTCAATCAATAAAGAAAACATCTTCTTTCCCGTGGATGTAGGTCTTCATGGCCGAACCACGTTATATGCTTGTGTCGATCTTTACTTTTCATGTTCTTTACATCTTGTTTATCTTTGAATATTAAATGTTAGTAGTTTTATAGCCTTTAGATCTACTTGGATGTTGTCATCGTAAAAGATGCAACTACAATGGATACCGAAATCCCGTGGCAATGGTGCCATGATATGACCGCCGAGCAAGTGTTGCACAATGATTGCGCGTTACGGTGTTGCAGGCCAAGTTAGTGTAGACAATGATTGTGTGACTTGCTTTAGATTGTCAAGTTGTTGAAATAGCAAGACCATATAAGGACAGTGACGCGCCAAGGTAGCGTTACAATGTAAAGACATGTGGCTAAGTAATGAAGCTTATTAGCCGTCACAATGAGGCTTCATCGAGGTAAAGGAAGGCAAGCCTAAAGTTGACAGATGAAACATGCGATGTTGGCATTAAGGCATATCCTTGGAATTGAGTTGGCCCAAACTCAAGGATGATGCAGGAAGGTTGAATAGGCCAAGAGTTGGTTTATGCACTAGTTCAAGGCTGGCCAAAGCTTGAGTAATGCAAACAAGCTAGCCATGCAAGAGTGGAATTGTTATTGTCAAAGAAAATTGGCTAAGTGAAGCATATGACGCATGAGCAACAAGAATGGTCTTAAGGAGTTGGCCTTGATGATTGAAGCATAATGATTGATTGTGCATTGGCTTAGAGCAAGAAGTCTGCAGTCTTAGAGATGGCTGAACATTGGATTAAGGCCAAATTTACTAAAGCGCAATAACGTACGGCTCAAGCGATGGTTAGGAGTTGGTTACGAGCTTCACAAGCTTGCCATTGACGCGAGACAAGGTAGACTTGATTTATAAAGTAAGTTTATAAGCGTGAGAGAGTGTTCATAGCTGCCGGAAAATAGGTGTTGGGTGATGGCACCAAGTTTAAAGAGAAACTGGCCAAGAAGCACGATTATAGGTGTTTATGGAACTGCTTTATGGGACAGATGGTTGTCCCATGCATGTGCAACGAATGTGCATGATTTTGCCAAGTAAAACTGCCGTGTAAATAGTCCTAGGGCATGGGAAAATGAACAGGCTTACATGGGAGAGTGTAAGACTCAAATTAAGAGAGTTTTTGTATGGCTAAGGTTTGGTTCAAGAGGAACAAGTCCTTTTAAGTCCCTAAGTGGGAAAGTTTTGTATATCTTCCCTTTGATGCAATAAAATGAGTTGATTATGTCATGTTCTAAGTGTTCTTGGTTGACTGATTCTTGTTGGAAATGTTTGAATGCATTATGGGGTGCATTTGAGAAGTTAAGTAAAGATAAAGAAGGCTAAAGACTTCCGCTGTAAACCTGAAGAGTTGGTTGTTTGCATTGGTACAAAATTATAAGAATGAAGTGCAGGTGGGTGAAACTTGATTCACAGAACCACTGTATTGCCGGGTTACACTTTCGCAAAAATTTGCAAGAGGCATTTGGATGTGTGACACCTAGCACATTCATTATTAATCTTTATATGTATTTGGGCAGCAAAGCCATCCTAAATCAATTCAGCAACAACTATTCCAGTTGTGAAGGTACCCGTTTTTGTTGGGCATATAAAAAATTTATAACAAAAAAGATATTCCAATATAATATTAGCTTCAAATCCATTACCATTTAGTTTTCTATATAAAAAAAAGAAAGATCGTGTCCAAAGTGAGAGATAAATACTTGCATGTCTCAACATTCCTATACTTTCTAGTCTAACCTAAACGAAGTTGACTCTAGTATTTAATCAAGAGATTGGTGGAGAGGCCGGTGGTTTATAAGCCAGTGATTGAGAAAGAGGATCCTCTTTTACCTACTTGTGAGAGTGTCAGAAAAAATGGTGAAGATCGAGTGGTGGAGATTCAACTAGTTGAAGAGGAATTGATGGCTTATTCTAGCAAAAAGTAGCATACAGGGAGATTAGAAGATGCTCCCTTTGTTGAGAATGTTGAACATATAATCACTTTTATGATTTTAGATGATCCAGCTGGAGTGGAGTCTACTGAAGAAAAATTGAAGATGATGTTATTCCCAATGCCAAAGTCCCCGACTCTTCAGGTCAGCTTTTGGATTAGGGCTTGAAAATCTCTTTGGAACAGGTGAAGATACAATAGAAGCTACTGAAATTTAAGAATGTGATAATGACAAGGTTTTCAACTCTTCAAGAAAAATGCGGGGGAAAACCCTTGAAGCTCAACGGGTTGAAAAAATTTCATCTTTGATAGGAGATCCTAGCGGAAAACAACCAAATAGGAACATCATTGATAATTTGAATGAAATTTTTCAGAAATCTAGGAAGGAGAAGGAGCTTGGTAAACTAGGCTGCTGGATGAACTTATTAATGACAAGCTTGGCAGAGATCATAGAGAGTCTGTAAAGAAGAAATGATGCAAAAGAATTAACTCTGCGGTGTTTGTAGAGTGTTGTGCTTTTGTTTTTTATTGTTATACGTTTGGTTTAACTGGTCACGAGTTATGCTTTGTAGTTATTTCTTTTGTTTTGTTGTTGGAGCTCTCTCCTCAGCTCTTTGTAGCACCTCCAAGTGCTTTTCTCCCTGCAATTTCATTTTTCTTCAATACTAGTTTTAACCTTTCTCCTAAATAAAAATAAATAAACGAGGGAGGTTTTTATCTAAATTTAGATAAGAATTGGTTCCACATGCATGGCGGTTGGCGAATGGATGGGACAGAGGACAGGGAAATATCGGTCACAGATTATCTGGAGCCGTTGCATATGGTCTTGAACATATTAGATAAAAACATAATGGTGGGTTTGTTTGCAGAATTCACGATTTCCAAGAATTTATAATCCCATGGGATTAAAAGTTCTGGGATGCAAATAAATCCCTAGTGTATTTGGTAACTCAATTAAAATTCATAGGATTCATATAATTATTTTGTTCTAAAGTCCATATACTGTTTGGTTTTACCGTTGGAATCTTGAAATTGAATATATATGTGATTTAGAGTTTAAAAAAGTAGGCCCATAAATTCCTTGATAAGTTTAAGGAAAATCTTAGGGAGGGGTCGGACTCCATATGGAGGATTTGCTGGAAAACTGATTCCCGTGGGAAACGTGATTCCAGGGATTTGGGCAACCAAACAAACCGAGGGAAACGTAATTTCACCAAATCCCCTGGACCCATAAATCACACCTCTAAAATTCTACAACCAAGGTTTAATTTGTTTAATGTTTAATGGGTTACATGCTTTGGTTTTATGGTCATCCACCCACCCCACCCGCTTTAGTTACCTAATAACTTCCTTAGCCTAGCCCTCTTTACTCTTGTATTCAAAATTTGCGGTCATTGCGGGGACATGGAGACCGTTTGTCTTCGAAAATATCTGTCTAGTTCAAAAACTTGATGACCTGAAAAATTTACAAATCTAAGTCTGTACCACTATTAAACCTGCTCAAAAACGTCCGACCTTAAGATTTACATGACAGATGCAGAGCTCAACAAATGTAGTTTGCTGGGGTCACTCTGCCACATTATAGAGATGTGTAGGACAATATGCAATGCAGTTGGTCGTATCTTTTAAAAGGATAGTCAAAGGAAGACAAATTATTTTCCTACACATCAAAGTTCTGGAGAAAGCATTACAGATAGACATATTTTTCAAGCAGAAGTTTCTTATTTAAGGATCTTGCAAAATCCATACATTATGGCATGCCAACCCCAAAGAACTGAAAAGACGGTTCTATGATACTTAGCTTCACCTAGCATCTCTTAAAAAAAGAAAATCAATATTGGATATTTGCATATGATCTTGAACATATAGTTTAGTTAAATTGTTTAATGGGTTATAGGCTTTGGTTTTTCGGTCATCCACCCACCCCACCCGCTTTAGTAATTGCCTTAGCCTAGCCCTCTTTACTCTTGTATTCAAAATTTGCTGTCATTGTGGGGACATGGAGATCGTTTGTCGTCGAAAATATCTGTCTTGTTCAGAAACTTGATGACCCGAAAAATTTAAAAATCTAAGTCAGTACCACCATTAAACCTGCCCAATATCAAAATTTAGCAGCTAACTGAAGATGGGTCACTGGTACTCAAAATTTGGTTCTTCCGGTTTTAACTCCTCGTCTACAGCCGAACAAGTCACCGAGGGGATCGACGCGATAGGTCTCACTGCGATTGTCACAGGTTAAATCATTAACTTACTATTTGGTCTAAGTATACATGCATATCTGCATCGTCGTACACGGAACAGTTTTTGTATGCGATCTAACAACAACTAAAAATACCATTAGAGTGACACTTTTAAAGCTAAGTCTTTGGCTGTGTGTATAGGTGCAACAAGTGGCATTGGGACAGAAATAGCAAGAGTATTGGCTCTAAAAGGGGTCAAAGTAATTATACCTTCAAGAGATATGGAGAATGGTTTGAAGATAAAAGAAATGATCCTCCAAGAAAATCCTAAAGCGAAGCTTGATGTCATGGAGATGGATTTAACATCCATCAAATCCATCACTTCTTTTGCTCAATCCTTTATTTCTTCGAAACAACCCCTAAATATCCTCATGTACGTATAATACCAGTCATATATTTATATCGTGCATTGAGATTCGATACTAATATTACATCCACGTTTTTGAGCAGCAATAATGCTGGTATATTTGCTTGTCCATTCCAGCTCTCTAAAGATGGAATAGAGCTGCACTTTGCTACCAATCACCTAGGTAAATATATGTAGTAAATGTATGTAGAAAGCGGGTATTACACGATTACTCTTTATTAAAAACTCAGTTATGTTTTCATGTAGTTTAGTTTTGTAGATCGGGTTAAATTTTCTTTTTGATGAGATAGTTCGGTTTCAATATTTGACTATATTTTCGTTTTTGTATCTGTATATTTCAGGACATTTCTTACTAACGAAATTGTTAATGGATGAGATGAAAACCACAGCCAAAAAAACCGGCATAGAAGGAAGAATAGTCAATGTATCTTCCATTGCTCATAGTTACTCAAAGGAGGATTCTTTGCTTGATCTTGAGATCATAAACGATCCCACAAAGTACTAGTTCCATAATGCATTATTCTTACAATCTAAGAAACGTGTTTTCTGCTTTGTTTTGTGCATAACTGGATATTTATCCGCCTGCTTAACACATCACTTTTCTAATTCCTAACACATTAGTTGTGTCTTTTTTATTTCTTTTTCTTTTTTAATAAAAACAGGTACAAAAAATATGATGCTTATTGTCGATCCAAGCTTGCAAATGTTCTACATGCAAATGAGTTAGCTAGGATTTTGCAGGTGAGGCTATGTTGTAAAAGGCGCTAGGCAAGGCGAGGCGCCAAGCCCAGCGCCTAGCGCCTTTGGCGCCTAAGGCGCCCTAGGCGCACGCCTTTTTTTTAGAAAAAATCAGGTTTAGGCATATTTTGGCGCCTGGGCGCCTTTTTTTTCCCAGGCGCCAGGCCTGCGCTTAGTGCGCCTTTGGCGCTTAAGCGCCAAAGGCGCTCGCCTTTTACAACATAGGGCTAATATCTTCCAATTGAAAGTAACACATGGTTGGAATAATCGGACTAAATTTGTATATCCAGCAGTATCCAGAGTCCGAATTAATCCCAAATACTATGTTTTCCAATATACATTGATTCGGCCTTTTGTTGGCCACATTGTTGGTCGAGATGGAGCCAATGTCGCCTAGGCGCACGAGTCGCCCAAGGGGCGCGTAGGCAATAAAGCGCCTTAGGCGCGAAGATGTATACATTTTTTTTTTTCCACAGGCGCCGAAGCACGCTTCGCCTCTCTTAGAGCCTAACACAACATAGGATGAAGCCATATCTGCAAAACGAGTTTACATATCATGAAAGATAATTTTTATATGCATCCTTTATACAGTGGCACTGGTCTTGACAACAATAGTGACATATTTTTTTCACCTTGTTGTCCCTTGTTCCACTTCTTTTACTCTTCTACACATATGTAGAATTAATTAGTTGAGCGGAAAAGACTGAGATGTGGTACCATATAGATTATACAATCAGGAATATTGCATCAGCTTCGCCTGAAAACTGCTAGCACTCTATTTTTTGAATTTGACAATGTGATTTTGGATGAGTGAGTTAGGAGGAGGAAGCAAACGTGACGGCAAACTCTCTACACCCTGGAATTATAGCAACTAATATATTTCGATTTATGAACTTTCGAGGTAAATGCTATAGTAATTAACAATTATAGCTGGCTTTATTGTCTTATCTTGGATCAATAGAAGACCCTATTTTATTTTACTGTTTTAATAGGGACTGAGATTTTTCCAGGCATTATGTGGCATGTACTGGCAGTAATATCGAAGCCTTTCACCAAGAATATATCCCAGGTAATTATTTAAGTTGATTGGAATGAAAAACGTTTACTTAATTTGTCAAACAATTAAGCCAAAGTTTCAAAAAAAATTAATTTGTCAAACAATCACAACGTACCTTCCTGAAATTAGTGTGGGGTAAAATTACCGAACCTCCGACTCGTGGGTCAAAATCAAGATTTAACATATTTGAGAAGGAACTAAAATAGGGGCTTAAATTTTTGATGTGGGAAATGTTAAATGTGTGCATGTGGGTCGAATCATGATTTAACATGTATGTGTCATATGCATTTGTTAAGAAACCGCAAATAATATTTATAATGAATATAATCTCAAATAATATTTATAATATTTTGTTAATATAACCTTTTTCTTCGGAAAAAAAATATTTATAATGAATATAATTAAGCCAAAGTTTCAAAAAATTATTTTTTTTAACAAATATATGGAGAACATTGTCAAATGTCATATCTTTGGTTGGTTCTACGCGCCCATGTCAAACAATGAATCATGAAATAATTTAGTTATACTAATAGTGAGAATGTGGTAATATCCTCCTACCTTCTTGTGTGCAGGGTGCATCAACAACTTGTTATCTTGCTCTTCATCCTGATCTGAAAGGTGTTACTGGGAAGTATTTTAGTGATTGCAAAGAAACACTTCCTTCGCCACAAGCCCGAGATAAAGATCTGGGGAAAAAGCTATGGGACTTCAGCATGGATTTGCTTAAAAAACTCAACGGTCCAAATTGAAAATCAAATGCAAGTAATTCGAACTATCATATCGTTGTTATGCCATGAAACCATCTGGCATTTCATTTAATAACTTACAATCTTATTATCGGCTTATAATCAGGTGCAGACCATATAGCAAAAACTGTCAGAGAGTCTACTCTTTCTATTGAAGTAGATAACAATTTTTCAGTTGGTATTTATAGTCTTTTGGCAAAAAAACACGAACTTTCATTCCACCTGATTAATAAAATTCTTGCTTTATCAAAAAAAAAAAAAAAAAAAAAAAAAACTTATATAATTTGTTTTTTTATTGTTGGTATCTTTATACATAGAGTATACAGTCTTTTGGTTAAAAAGACCCTAGATTTGAATTCCTGGGTCTATAAGACATGTAAAATATGGCTATTGTTCAAATAGGCAGAAGTCATTTTTAATGGTTGTAATATCCTGTTTGGCAATTTCACCCAACTAAATTTAGGATAGATGACAAAATTGCCCACTCTATATACCGAGGCAATTGTCATTGTCGATTTGAGATCGAAAACTTACTGGATAATACAAGCCTGATTAAGAGAAAAACAAATCACCGATTTGTAGATTGAAAATCGACAAATCAAAACAAACCCGCCGAGAGAAAATCGCCGATCAAGTCTTCGAATTTCGAAAAAAATTGCATAAGAGGAAATAAGGAAACACCACAAAGGTGAAAAAAGCTCTGTTTTCTTCAATTTATTGGTTGATTAAATCAAAATAAAGGTTTCTCCTTTTGATTCTATATACGGGTTGAGCAGTTGTCTGATTGCTTACCCTACCGGTATATATAAACGGAAAGGGGGAAATGAATCCTCTTAAGTGGGCTAATCTTTCACATCCAGATTTCTAATTCTACAATGAACTTGTGTTAACTTGGATCTTAATTCGTGTTACGTTTTCACTGTTTTATGTTCAATACACCTGTAATCAATCTCAAAGTTAGATATTGTGTTTCTTTAACACTTTTTGATTGCCATCTTGCTGGTCAGTCAATTTTACCTGCTAGTTTTTTTTATGTGTTTCTTTGACCTGTTGTATGTCGAAGTGGAACGTGGATTCTGTCCACCTTCTCGATACTAAGCTTTTACGCCTTAAACCCTTATATGGAACTTTAATGAGATTTTGCAATAAGTTCATAATATTCCCATTTGGTTCTTTGAACTTGTCCCTCTTGAAATTCATAGAGTTGATTAGTGTAATTCGACACAAACTTGAAAATTCTACGAAGTACACAAGATGCACCTGAGTGCATAATATATATTCTGACAGAAAAACAGGTTTTGGTCTAGATGCACCCAAGTGCATAACGTATAATTTTTTGAAATTTTGTTCTTCTTCTTAATTTTCTTCTTTAATACTTGTTTTTGATTGATGCTTTGATAGTGAATATGATGGTAATTGTGGTAGATTTATTGCTCGAGATCATGAACTAACAATTTTGGTTGTGTATAATATATTGTGATGATTACTAGGATTAATCTAGATTTATCCACTAAGTACACAAGATGCACCTGGGTGCATAATGCATATTTTTACGGGAAATAGGTTTTTGGTTGGTTGCACCACGAAATAGGTTTTGGCCAGGTTGCACCTGGGGGCATAATGCATATTCTTACAAGAAACAAATTTTGTCCAGGTTGCACATGGATGCATAATGCATATTCTTATAGAAAATAAATTTTGGCCAGGTTGCACCTGGGTGCATAATGCATATTTTTGTATGAAATAAATTTTGGCCAAGTTGCACCTGGGTGCATAATGCATATTTCATAGGAAATAAATTTTTGCCAAGTTGAACCTGGGTGCATAATGTATACTCGGCCTGGTTTAAAATTAATTTTTTTTTTTTCGAATTTCATATCCATAATGGATCTTGTTTTGTAGAGATTTTCGAGCTCTTTCCCAAAATATAAATTTTATTAAATTCCGACTTATATTTCGGAAGTTAAGATATTTCTCGCGATTAATTTTAATTGTAAAAAGAGAAAATAAATAAGAGAGAGAAAAGAATAAGAAAAAGAATAAAGTTTAAAACAAAGGGTATATATGGTTAATATTTCCTATGTCTTTTTCACCCAGGCCTATATTTTACAAGTCCATTACTCCCGTACTTTATGGGTTTTGGTCATATGACCCATTTTCCGTAATATGAGTCCAAAATTTGTGCACCCCCTCTAAAGCCGGGGTGCACCTCGTGGCTTACACTATTTGTTTACAAAATCAACAAAACCATTTTCAGTTTTACTTTATATTTATTTATTTTTATGGAATTTTGGAAATTTAAAAAAATAATAATTAAACATTTGCAAGACCATCCATGCCATCAATCTTTCCCTGGTCTCCCCAATAATCTTTCCATCGTCCCCCAAAACTCTCAAAATCAAAAAAATTCTTCTACCTGTAAAATCACAATATAACCCTAGATAATGTTAATAGATAAGCTCCTAACAGATCAAATGCATCTCTCAATTTAAGTCTATATATGGGTTTAATGGTTTTGCACCTCAATCTGATATAGCGCTATGACTTAAAATCTGGATGTTGCTGTATTCAAGCATCCTTACAGAGACCATACCATCAACCTATTGAATCCTATTTACTCTGTTTTAAAGGGATTTTTTCATCCTTGTAGGTTCTTGAAGTTTTTATATGAATGGATTTTGTGGGGTCAATTTATTTGATGTTCTACTTTAACTTTGATGATGATTAATTAGTATTGGATTTGTCCATTTTAGACTCAATTTAGGTTTTTGGATTTAGTTTAATTACAAAATTGTTTCATTAGATTTTTCGATTAAGAATCTATTTTGAAAATGCAGCGCTGATAAGTGATTAAGCTCTACCATGGATAATGGTCTCCGGATTTTAACATGAAGAAAGAGATATTAATGGTGGTTTTATAAAGTAAACTGAAAGTGGTTTTGTAAACTAATGGGATAAGCCGTAATATGCACCCCGGTTTTAGAGGATGCACAAATTTGGACTCTAGAATATCATCAAACTTATGTAGTATTATATATTTATACCTAATGAATGAAAACTCCCCCTTACCTATCCCGTGGAAGTTTTTTTTTTTTTTTTTTTTTTTTTTTTTTTTTTGCTCGATAAAGAAAATTATATTAAGAAAGTGGGCAAAATACAAAGCTGCAATGCAGAGAGCCACCAAACAGGGAAAAAGAGAGAAAGAAACCCAAAAACAAAGAGAAATGACTAAGGATGATCAAAAAATAAAGCCCTCCAGTTGGATATTACATCATTGAGACGATAACCAGCCATGGAAGGAATAGTAGTAGCCCAACAAGCTCACTACATGTTAGAAGAAGGGCATATACTTGATGTCAGCTTTAGTGACGATAGACTTGGCTGATTTTGATTGTTTTGTTATATTTATCTAACTAAATATTGCATATTTTTTCATCCTAAACTATAGTTTGCATCATAGTGTAATAGACGTTGCCTCTGCTATATTTTATTTGTAGGAATTCAGTCTATTGTCTACGGAATGAAAATCCCACAACACAAAAAAATACTTGAGATACATAGAATTATGCGTGTATCCTGATTAAAATTACCAGGAACTACTAGAGATGTTTAACTTTTCGACGAATAAGTAGTGAGTGACGGTAATGGTATTTTTTTGTGAGATTATGCTCTATAGGGTTTGACAACACATTTCTTTGGCCTCACTCATAGTCTAACTAATAACTATCATTTCGCCACAATTAAAACAACCGTACGTGGAAGAACTTAAACACGTTTAATCTCTTTGATGGTAATGTCTAACCACTCAGATTTCAACAATTTTGGCTTTGGCTTTTCAGGTATAATCTTGTTGGATTTTTGGAAATTTTAGACTTAATGTTCTTGCGAAAATCATTTTTTACGCTGAATATTAGAGGGGAGTCAGGGGACATGTAAAACTTTGTATAATTCCGATTCATATATACCTGATGACATAAGGACACTTCAAATTCAAATTAAGCGACATTATTACAACTTTAACTTGAAAGTTAACATAGGTGAAAACTAGCTAACCATGGAGCATTCGGCATGACGGGTTCTTTACAGATGAAGATGGATGGGTGTTAAATGAGTAAAGGTGTGTGAGGATACATGCGAAATTAATAAAGAAGCCCCTTACCACTAGTTATTTAATTTGGCTTCTGTTAACTTGTATACCCGTATACATGTTAAGGTTTAATAAAAAGTTATTTTATTTCTTTTTAAATTGTGTGTTTTTGTCTTATTTTAAATAAATAACTGTTTAAAGTTTGAAAAAGAATTCCTATACCGTGTCTGTGGACATTCTATGTATGATGATTGTGAGCCTTTGTTTTTTATCCCTAGCGTGAAATGGTCACTCTCTATAGCAGTAGCTGCAGTACAACGCGAAACGGTTTCATGCAAAACCTGATTTTTTATCGCGAAACCATTTCATTTTCTAAATTTGTATCAGAACACATTGTTGCAATCTTATTTAGCAACATCTCATTGTTGGTGAGATTGTCAACAGAAAACAGTAGCAGTTCTAAAATATAGAAAATCACCTTTCTGTTGCAAAATTTAAAACATCATTTCCTTGCCACTGTCAAGATCTTTTCTGACGTTTATATGCATTCTAAAATTTATAACAAGTAAATTAAACAGTTAAGTACTTACAACACAAGAAAATATACAGTTAAGTTCTTGCAACACAAATGAAAATATATTGGAAAATTTTGCAGGCAAATTTTGACCAATTTTGCAGAAAATTACAAAATTTCAGTGACAATTTTCCAACCAATTTAACCTGCCACCTCCAACTCTGGTATTTATGCTTTTTATATTGATCACCAAATCGGAGTTAGTTAAGGTATCTACATAATACTCATGTAGTACAGTATGAATCCAGATTACTAATTTTGTCTTCTACTGTTATTACACCTCTACGAAAGTAGTTGATGATATAAATAAGTTAGCAGCCTACCTATCGTGTCTTTTAATAGCTAGTACTAGTTATTATTTTTACCAGTTGCTTGTGGACTTTTTCCGGTGTTTTTCGGTTGTGTTGTAGAAACTTTAGGTTGCAACTGTTGAAAGAGAAAAAAAGTGTGACTCGGGCTGATTCAGAATTGATTTTCTCACCTATATTAAAAATGGCGAGCAACCAGATCTAAACGGGGGTAAAGTTCTCTAAAGTTTCCAACTGTTTGTCACCTTCCATACTTCAATATTTGGAAGCAAGCATTGATGATGCCCTTTAAAAAATGTGTCCTAGTTTTATGATTAACAACAACAAACCAGTTCTGGCTGATACATCTACATCACATATATTAAGATAGTCGAATGATTATGAAACGAGCAGTACTGGCATTCTCATTACTTACTTCTAGCTATCATCAACTACTTTTGTTAAGGTGAAACAGTACTCCACATAAATTTCTCATCTAGATTCATACAGTCCTACAAGAGGATCAGTAGATACCTAATTAAGTCCATTTTGGTGAACCAAATAATAAGCATACATACCACACATATGTACACCAGCTGACAAAACGCATGATTGGTCTGTATTATTAAAAATATGTACGTGCAGTCCAACTGTATTTTATTAATTTTGAATAGACATGGTATATTTGCATATCCACAATTGGGAATCGTGCCAAAATTAAGTTTGACAGTAGACTCCTACGGATCCAAATAAAATCATGATAGACATTCGTAAGTTATGATTGTGGGGATGACAGTTAGCTCAGCATTGAAGTCAGTCTAGCTGGATGGATCTGGTAATTAAAACGTGTTAGGTCTAGTGGAGACAAACTGGCAGATGTAATTACCCAATCGGTATTATAAGCTAGACCGTCTCAAAGGAGGCAAGTCCATTTAGATGGATCTGCCACAATTTAGATATCATCTTTCAGGGGGAATTTGGAGTTATTGTAAAATGGCAATTAATATGAGCAGTGGAACTAGTTAAGCCTTGCTTAAAAAAAAAAAAAAAAAAAGGGCCGGAAGTGGGCTGATTCCTTAGGTGGATCTGCTCAAATGGAAGCGTAGGTAATTAAAAGAATAACTGTTATATATAAGTTCGATACTTTGATAACAGTGTTTATAGGAAGGGTTTTGCTAAATTATCTTGTGCATCCGTGTACAAGATAACACCAATCATCACCATGGGAAGTAGTAAATAAGAATAGACAAGCAATAGAAAATAGTAAAAGTAGAGAGATGAGGAAATTATATTAATGTGAAGTTATTTTACTAGTTTATTGTTGGAATCTTGCAACAATGAACAGCACGTTAGATGTATCAAAAATAATATGTAAAGAACTAATGCGAAACAACTCTACCGAAAAAACTTGACGAGGGCAGAATCATTGTGTTCAACAAGTTGTCCTTAACACATTAGTTCGCGGGTATACTCGAGTTGAGTAATGCTAAACCCCTCACAGCGAAGATGCGTCTGTGATAAGATCGCCCGATATAACTTGAGTTAGCACAACGCAAGTTACCTCTCTTCGAACTCAAAGAAATAGGGATGGAAGAAAAACGTATGGAGAAACCGTAGAAATAAAAGAAGAATTTTTCCGTGTGTTGAAAACAAATTTTCGAGTTGTATTTATAGGATGAAATACTTGCAAATCAAGTTAGGTTTTGGTTTTCTTCAAAAACAAGTAAAAGGATTTTTACCATAAATAAAACTCTTAAGAATTAATTTTCTAAAGAAAAACTCGCCAAAAATAAATCCGTGTAGAAAAGGGACTTGGTGCATGGCATACGCAAGATATCGCATGGGTAAAAATATGTATTTTTGCCCACCCGTTTTTACAATTCATACATAAGTGTATGATTATATAGTGGAGCTCCTCTTTAGTTTTCCACAATGTGGGACTAAAGGTTCCACTTCATTCACCCAAAAATGAGTGAGTATCCTTAGACCCTTAGGTCATTAGATCAAACCACACCAAGACCATAAAACCTTTTAATTAAAACTCATTTTCTCCAACACTGTTGTATAGAAAACAAAAATTACTAGTTTACCGTTGTTCCATCATAAATAAGTATTGTTCTCGGAAATGCTATTTGGCTCCCTATTCTCCACCTCCCTATAATCTAAACCTCACATCCATATCGAGATCCGCATCGAGTTCGAGGTGGGGTTCACCATTCCCCTAATGTAGGGTTTAGATTGTAAGGAGGAGAAAAGGAGGTAGAAATTAGGGAGTCAAATAGCAATTTAAAGGAACATCTTTTCTCTCTTAATAGTAATTAAGAATTTATTTTATGACTGGTTTTGACTCTGAGTTGACCCGTTGGTTATGTTAGAAGACCGTTTATTTCATTTTATGTCATTTCAAAAATGTTTTATGTAGGATCGAACCTCAAGCTGGTAAGTCCAAGGCATGGACTGCTCTTCTGTCTGTTATGTGTGATACAGAGTGAACAAAATTCTCAGTGTTCGTAATACAAACTAATAGGTTCTACTCATTTGTCATAGTTAATGTTGAATTGACGATTGGAAAATGAATTATTAGCGTGAAGAAAACAAAAATTAGCTGCATAAAGCTTTATATTTGCATTTGTATATTGTATTTCTATGTGACAAAATACGTATCACTTAACAACGCCTGGGAGTGGAAGAGTAGTCCACTACTTTGTCTAGTCTAGCAGGTCAGCTGTTTAACCCGGGCTTTCATTTTCATGCGAAAATACTTAAACTGAATGAATCGTGGGAGGGTGAGTCTGACTTCACGAGTCAAACCAAAGGAAATAATTAGACAATTAATTAGTAGGAGAGAGGGAATTAAGTAAAATAATATTTACAATAGGGTAAAATAGTAAAATTATTTGGACATTATTATACTGTCATTATTTTTTCTATTTTTATTATTTTCCATAGTTTGTTTATCATTATTTACTATTTCCAATAATAATGATTCGGTATTATCTTGTACATAGATGTACAAGATTTACAGGAAAAATTGTCACCATTGTTCACCACCATTTGTATAATATCTTTTTTTTTTTTTTTTTTTTTTTGAAACGGTTCATTTGGGAACTGTTGTGGTTTTAGATATTGAACTGTCACCAATGCCCTCTGAACTTCTCTATCGGTATCGAACTAGCGTATAAAAAGATGTTTAATTTTGTGAGCTTCACACCCCAGCATGTACGCATACAGATTCTTTTATTTCCAATTAAAATTTATTAGGTAATGATCAAACAAAGAGGAAACAAAGCTTAATCAAAATAACAAATGCTAAAAGCATAATCAAAGAAAAAATTTCAGCACCATTGCTGGTTGAAACGGACTTTTGGGGATCATAATATGTTTTCCTTTTAGTTGGCCAAGCAGGGTATATATCCATTCTTTTTATTGTCCAACACATATTTGGATATGGCTGTGGCCATAGTAACAAAGCCATCAACACTTATGAGTGGAGAAATATTTGCGGCAAGTTTATCCGGGACTTCGTACTCAATCATGGATCTGATAATGCATGAGTTACAGCTTTTCTTTATGATCTTGAAACGTTCCATGTAAAACGTGACACCCATGTCCAGGTATCCTCCTTCTATATGCAGAACCTCCTTCAAAAGCCTACGGCTGTCGATAGTAATAAATTTCTCCTTGTAACTTAGTGGCACAGAACCTGAAATATATATTTAGGACGAAAACTGTAAGTACGTACGGTACAATATTAGAGGAAACATTGAAATCAAGCAATTCAGGCATATAAAGGTAACGAAGACCCTCAAAAATATGTATGAACGTACCAGGAGGAAATACGATACGAAGAATTGTACCAACACCGCCATTTCCTTTGACGTAATCAATCCTTTCTGTAGCACCGGGAAGGAATTTATTGATGAGCTTAGGGAGATCAGGAGAGCTGTATACTGCCCATATATCATTAGCCGACGCGTTAACCTTAATCTCATTAATAAGCTCATAGGTCATTGAGTTTCCCTTCCTTAACATAAACAAGAAACTGAACACAACAAAAAGAAGATCAGACTTCATTTCTCAACGCCTTAGGGTTTTTTTGTATGTTTTGGGTTGCGATCTTGTTCCGTTCTCATACCATAGCACTTGAACTATTTATATTGAATACCACTCTTTGTTACCTTTTGAATTATTTATTTTCTTGAAATCATTGGATACGAGTTGAATAATTTAAAAATTCTCAAATTAAACCTTCCCAATTATGTATTATAATTTCTTCTAAGATCATTGGAAACTTACTTTAATTTATTTGATCCTTGTCACAGCCAATCATAATTGAAACAATTATGTACAAAACGTGAAGATCTCATTTGTATGTAATTCAACTTCTCCGATAATCTATTGTATTTTGCGTGCAGTAGCATTGAATTATGATAACAACCATTCGTTTATGTTTAAGAGTTTTTTATCCATCATTAAATACTCAGTTTGTTCTTGGGCGCAAAATGTGCATAAAAATTGGAAGCAGCAAATGATGATGCACTTTCCAAAATGTGTCCTAGTTTTATGATGAGCAACTACAAACCATTAATGGTTGATACATCTACATGACATAAATTTAGATGGTTGAATGATTTTATATCTGAACCAACAGACACGAGTAGTAGTAGTATTGGTATTCTTCTGTGTTTATCCAGCTAACTCATTTATATACTCTACTCATTTATTTATATCCTCAACTACTTTTGTAGAGGTGAAACAATCCTTGACACAATTACTAATCTTGATTCGTATACAACAAGTAGTTTAAGTTACTTATTTGACCCCAACAATCATAAGAATGTTTATTTGGGTATGTTTAAGTAGTTTATCTGGTTTAGTGTTTTGAATTTGTAATTTAGTATAGCCGTAGGAGTTTAACTTTTTCAGTCTCGAGTATCCTCCAATTGTGGTTATGGAAATATACTTGGATTGCAAGTACCTTTTCAATAATGACATACAGACCAATCATGCATCTAACCATGTCAGTTGGTGCATATAACTCTGTGTGGTATGCATCTAACCAATCATGCATCTACTTATACTGATGTAGTAATGTATGAATCTAGATTCGTAATTTATTTCCAGTACTGCTACAGCTTTAAAAAGTAGATGATGACATAAATACGTTAGCAGTCTAAGCACATGACAATACTAATGCTACTCGTGTCTAGTAATTGAGATACAAGCAATTATTCAACCATCTTCATTTATGTAAAGTAGATGTATCAGCCAGAAACAGTTTGTCATCTACTTCATCATCATAAAACTAGGACAAGACACAATCTTTGATTGCTTCCATTTTGATCGATAAGCAGATCTGATCGTACACCATTTTAACATAATAGGCCTAGAGCAGCAACTTGGGTTTAATTATAATTATTATCTTTTTAATCAGAAGGGAAGATATTAAAAGATAAGAATATATAAAGTACAAAAGATCTTGAACCTTAGAGAATAATCTTAGCAATAAATAAATAAAATAAACCTGGCATTTTTAGGGGCGACCCCAAACGAATTAGGGGTGACTTTTTTATTCCCAACCCATATACACCGTTAAGGGATGACCAAAAACGCGGAGAATACGTTAATGCCCTTACATAATCAGAAGCTATTTTGTGCCCGATTATTATAAAGCAATCGGAAGCTTAGTAATGATATTATACTACCGATTAATATCTATTTTGTGCCAAACGCGTATCTTGCTTTTATAATAATCGGTAGGAAAAACAACCTCACGAGACTACCGATTGTTAAAGCTCCTAAATTCCCAAAATTGGTGATTTCATCAAGGAAGAAATTTGGGGCAACTTTATAATCGGAAGTCATATTAACTACCGATTATTCTAGTTCCCAAATTCGAAAAAAATGACTATTCTGCAAAACCAAAATTTGGGGCAAATGTATAATCGGAAGTCTTATTAACTACCGATTAATATAGTTCTCAAATTCGAAAATATTGAGATTTCTGCAAATATAAAATTTGGGGCAACTGTATAATCGGAAGTGAAAATACTTCATTTGACTACCGATTATACAGTTGGTGTTCAATCTGGGCTCCTTATAATCGGTAGGTTGTTAAGTTGGATAGACTACCGATTATGGTTGTTTATGGGTAAAAATCGTTTCTGCCGATTTCGGTAAATTCAGTAGGTGAGTGAGAAACTGGTTCAAACCCTAAACAAATGTGCTGCACGTGAGCACTTTATATATTCGAGAGATCAATCTGTACAAGTCCGGCCTAAACCAAGAAATGGCCGTTCCGGACTTGCTTCGGTCACAAAGTGGAGGAGAAGGGTTGATTTGGGGAGGGAAGCAAAGAAAGGTGTTGAGGAGAGTAGTATCTCGACTTGTATCAGAAAGTGAAAGCTTAGGAATCTTGCAAGAGATGGAAGCTTTTGAAAGAGCTTGCAAAGTTGCCTTTCTGAGAGTGTAAGTGTAGTATATTTCTCCTGACCGAGACTTGTTGTCTGGTGGAAATAGGTAAGACCTATTTATACAAGTCGAGATTGAAACGCACCGGCCTCATGAAGGAAGAGAGTAAAGGGTGAAATAATGGGAGGAGGTGGTAACCGCATGGTTTAATGGGCGAAAAACGTTTTTCACCATTATTTCCTCTTTTATTTGACCGCTTTATTCCTTTTCACGCTTTCTTAATGTGAGCGTAGTGTACGCCGCATCTTTGTGACCGCCAAACCAAAACCCTAAAGAAGCATCCCCAGTTTGTGTTGATGTCTCGAGTGTTGGTTGCATCTTGAGTGGAAGTGGCGCTGCTAGTGGCGCGTGTGGCATGTGCCAATGGCATGTGCGGAATGCCTTGGTGGTAGTTTGCACGGTTTGCAAGTTGGGCTACCAAAGCGTGTGTGCTTGGCATGTGCCGATGGCATGTGCGGAAAGCCTTGGTGGTAGGTTGCACGGTTTGCAAGTTAGGATACCAAAGCGTGTGTGTTTGGCATGTGCCAATGGCATGTGCGGAATGCCTTGGTGGTAGGTTGCACGGTTTGCAAGTTAGGATACCAGCGTGTGTTTGGCATGTGCCAATGGCATGCGTGGCCATTAGGGCCGTGACCTTGATAGGGAAACTAGCTAGCGAGCATGTTGGCATGTGCCAATGGCATGCGTGGCCGTTAGGGCCGTGACCTTGATAGGGAAACTAGCTAGCGAGCATGTTGGCATGTGCCAATGGCATGCGTGGCCGTTAGGGCCGTGACCTTGATAGGGAAACTAGCTATCGAGCATGTTGGCATGTGCCAATGGCATGCGTGGCCGTTAGGGCCGTGATTTTGCTAGGGAAACGGCTAGTGAGCATGTTGGCATGTGCCAATGGCATGCATGGCCGTTAGGGCCGTGATTTCGCTAGAGAAACTAGCTAGTGAGCATGTTGGCATGTGCCAATGGCATGCATGGCCGTTAGGGCCGTGATTTCGCTAGGGAAACTAGCTAGCGAGCATGTTGGCATGTGCCAATGGCATGCGTGGCCGTTAGGGCCGTGGTTTTGCTAGGGAAACCGGCTAGCGAGCATGTTGGCATGTGCCAATGGCATGCATGGCCGTTGACCTAGTTGCAAGGGGCGCTATGTTTGGCGTGGGCCAAAGTCATAGCGACTTGGAAATATGGCTTGCGACACGTTTTGGCATGTGCCAATGGCACGTGCAGCCATGTTGACCTAGTTGCAAGTCTTGCAAACCTAGGGCGCTATGTTGGGCGTGGGCCAAAGTCATAGCGACTTGGAAATATGGCTTGCGACACGTTTTGGCATGTGCCAATGGCACGTGCAGCCATGTTGACCTAGTTGCAAGTCTTGCAAACCTAGGGCGCTATGTTGGCGTGGGCCAAAGTCATAGCGGCTTGGAATTTGGCATTGTTGCCATGGTGCGCAAAGATGCGGCTTGGTTTGGCATGGTTGCCATGGTGCAGCCATGCGGCTTGGTTTGGCATTGTTGCCAAACCTAGGGCGGCTTGGTTTGGCACGGTTGCCATGGTGCCAAAGATGCGGCTTGGTTTGGCATTGTTGCCATGGTGCGCATGATATGGGGCTTGGTTTGGCATGGTTGCCATGGTGCGCAGATATGCGGCTTGGTTTGGCATTGTTGCCATGGTGCGTAGTATGCGGCTTGGTTTGGCATTGTTGCCATGGTGCGCAAGATGCGGCTTGGTTTTGGCGTGGTTGCCATGGTGCGCGAAGATGCGGCTTGGTTTGGCATTGTTGCCATGGCGCGAGATGCGGCTTGGTTTGGCATGGTTGCCATGGTGCGCAGAGTGCGGCTTGGTTTGGCATGGTTGCCATGGTGCGCAAAGATGCGGCTTGGTTTGGCACGGTTGCCATGGTGCGCGAGATGCGGCTTGGTTTGGCATGGTTGCTATGGTGCGCAAGATATGCGTCTTGGTTTGGCATGGTTTCCATGGTGCAGATGATGCGGCTTGGTTTGGCATGGTTGCCATGGTGCGCGAGATGCGGCTTGGTTTGGCATTGTTGCCATGGTGCCAAAGATGCGGCTTGGTTTGGCATTGTTGCCATGGTGCGAGATGCGGCTTGGTTTGGTATTCTTTGCCATGGTGCGCGATGACGCGGCTTGGTTTGGCATTGTTGCCATGGTGTGCAAAGATGCGGCTTGGTTTGGAATTAGGGTTCCGTGTTGAAAACCCTAATCTGGTATTTTGAAAAAATACCCCTATTAATTATTTACACCGAGTTAAATGCTCTTAGTTAATGTGTTGCGGGTAACACTAGGTCATGGGGTTTTACGATTTTACCCCTTGTCTAAAAACCACCATCAACATTAAGTCCCCCGCTTAGCTCGGAACAGGGGGCTTTGTTGCGAGGTAAGCATAAGATGGTGACAAACTATCAACAAAGAAACCGTAAAGAGAATTGAGGAGGCTTGTCTGACCTTTTATAAATAGGATTTGGAATCCTTTCCTCTGGTAGTTTTGCACAAATCGGGAGGCTGGCGTAATTGGGAAGTCAACATCATTGAGAGACAGGAAGCTGGGCGGCATTGAGAAGTTGACGCGAGTTAGGAAACTGGGCATGCTAGCTGGTGGGACCGGCGTACGGTAGGGAAGTTGTGCGTGCTTGCTGGCTTGACTTGGGCGGTCATTGAGAGGTTGACGCGAGTTAGGAAACTGGGCGTGGTAGCTGGTGGGACCAGCGCAAGGTAGGGAAGCTGTGCGTGCTTGCAGGTCGGCGCAATTGGTGGGGCCGGTACAACTTGGAAGCCGTGCTTGCAGGCGTGACTTATGTAAATAAAGAGGGAGTAGACGTTTATTCAGACAGCAAAGTTTCCTTATTTTGCTTTCCTTCACGTGCGGCTTCCATTAGATCATCGTTCATGCCAAAAACTGGGAGCGTTATGTCCCTCATTGCTTCCTTTCCTTTTTAAAGGTTTCCAGTATTCAAACCCAACGCAATCGCATCATCTCCCTCGTTTGAGAAAGGTTCTTCTTGTTGAATTTCTCTCTTTGTCATGTCAAGTGATTCGAATCATCTTCTAACCATCGGTTCTCCGGATGAAGGCGAGGTCCGACTCTTGCATGAGCATCCCAACAAAGGTTATTCGGGTTAAGAAAATCATACCGGTATGTTTTCTTCTTCTTTGCTGATTTGTCGTACACTTTACCGCCGCTTGTTGTATAAATGGAAAATTTCCCTTTTGTGCGAGAGATATCCTGTTGGAGCATGCGTCGGTGTTATCGACGAGGATGACCTAGTCGTTCCCCTTCCTTCGAATCCGTCCTTGTTGATGCTTGCAGACTTGGAGGACGCCGATTTAGGGATCTATCTTACGAAATGGGATGCAACGAGAAGTCCCCGGTCATACTTCGGTTTGATATGATGGAATGTATGAACACGTGAATGTAACCTTCTGGCGTGCTTTTGGAGTTTTAGGTGCACATCTTTGGTAGTCTCCATGCATGACCTACTTTCATTATATCGCCTTGAATCCCCCTCCACGGGATTTGATATAAGCCTATCGTACTCTTCCGGATGTGACACCGGGATGCTCGAAATTACATGATGACATATTTCGATAGTGCAGGCTCGGGATCCTCCGCAGCCGTTCCCAAAGTGTTGAAGGCATCTTCTATACAGAGAGGTGATGATGTTCTTGCTACTGCACCCTTGAAGAGAGGGAGGACCTTGTTGTGGGTACGGATTTTTGGTGGACTGTTCTTCGTAGCTTCGACAAAGTGAAGGGATCCCATGTATATATTCCGTCCTCAAGTATGGTTTACGTGTTTCCATCCTTGTAGTAATTGCTACTGCGGTGGAGCTCGGGCCGGGGGAGTGTGGCGGCATGACCCTTTGCGGGAATGAGTGGCGTTGAAGCGAACGTTGATGCGGCCGCCGCTGGAGAACGTTGATGTGTAGCTACTCGGAGAGAACGTTGATGCGGAGCTACTACGGAGAGAACGTTGAAACAACGTCTTGCAACTCTCGGAGCCTTGACGGTTACCATTTTGAAGTTGGAGACCGCGTCACGTTCATGTCAAACTCGACATCCCTCAAGAGAACAGAGGTTAGGAGTCCCCAGTTCCATCTATATATCGTGCTTCCTATGAGAGGTTGGGGTTTGGGAATGGCTTCCCTGGATGAAAACGCCTGCTTTCCTGATGTAGTGCAGTTGAGGGGTGCAAATATGTCTTGACGCTACGCCTTGGAGAAACATAGAATCTCACACTGTTTGTTTCATCATTCATTGTCGACTTTGTGGGAGAAGTTTCCGTCGTGCGGGTCCTGACGGAAGAAGGGTCTCCGTGAACTCAGGAGAGTTGTTGATTTACTTTGCTTTCGATTTTGGAGAAGTCTTTCCTGATCTTTACGTGTGACGAAGTTGGATTGCTTATCCCCTTCTACTGGGCGTTTAAGAGCAACGCGAGCCTCTTCATCTATAAACGCACGTCCTGCTGAAGTATCTTTTGTATTTTCATCAAATCAACAGTGCTAAAGGAGGTCGGCTTCTTCCGGATCTTCCAGTATCTTGCCCTGATGGTGGAGTAGCGTCTCTGGTGACGGTTGGAGCTTCCATGCTTGAAGAACCGTTGGGGTGGCGGAAGCGGCTCTGGTTCTAGTGATCGTAAGTGTATCGTGCAGAGATGACACGGTTTTGATCACGAAGTTCTGATTCATGGCGCTGCTTTTGAAGGGAGAGGATGGTCTTTCGGAAGGGCGCAAGACGTTAGCGCCGGAAGGATGCAAAACCGTTAGCACGAGTGTGGCATCATGCGGCTAGCATGCGCGTGCGGCATGTGTGCCGGGCAAGCGCGTCGGCAAGCACGCCCGGCAAGCGCTTCCGGCATACGCGTCCGGTAGGAGCACGGCATGCGCGTACGGTAGGCGCTGGATCGTCTTAGAATGGGCGCGGCTTGGACTTTTCTTGCGGGCCCGGTTGCCTCTTCCCATACGTAGCTCAAACAGAAATCCTTTCCTTATTCAAATTCCAAAAAGTGTTATGCTCATGAAATGGGTTGGCTCCCCTTTTTACCTCGTATGTTTGTTATCACGTCATGGTGTTAGCGGTAGCGCGGTAGTGATAAAGTGGGAGAGCATATTCCAACTATGTACTCCAGTGTTTCTCTTTCAATTTGTTTTATTGTTTTCTTGTCTTTGGTGCAAACCATAGCCATAGGTATGCCTTTCATAAACTTGTGGAAATACTTCATCATAAATAATTCTTCGAATGTCTTTGTAGTAACATCTTCCAATAGTGATGTGGTAATTATTTTTTGTGCAAAGTAGGCACGCACGGGTAGGTGGTCTTTTTTTTTTTTTTTTTTTGAAAGGCAAACAAAGCGCACTGGTTTATGGTTTTTGTCTTCCTGGATTTCTTGGGTTGATAGATAAATGTTAGCTTTTGAGGATATTGGATTATTTCGGGATGAATAGTTTTGATAAAATGACCACGATTATGTTTTGGGAAAGGAATATTGCTTTTATGAAAGTGTGTGCTAGCAATAGGCACAATACTCGTAGTATGATGGTTTTACTAAGAGCCTAAAAACAGATCGTATGTCTTGCTAGCATTTGGATTTACTCACTTCATAGGTTTTTGTGAACACGCCCCTCTCCATGTAAAAGGCGGCTTTGCAAAAAGATCGTCACAAGTCCCCAATCGTTGATAGCATCTTGGCGAGTCCCAGTTTTTCGTGTAGTTTTTGCAACGGTAACCGGGTCGTCCGGTAGTTGAGTCGGATCGAGTGGTAGCATCTTCGGCAAGTCCCCAGTTTCTTGTGTAGTTTTTATAACTAGTAACCGGGTCGTCTGGTAGTTGAGTCGGATTGAGTCGCAAGTCCCCAATCGCTGGTGGCATCTTCAACGAGTCCCCAGTTTTCTCGTGTAGTTTTTGCAACTTGTAACCGGGTCGTCTGGTAGTTGAGTCGGACTGAGTCGCAAGTCCCCAATCGCTGATAGCATCTTCGGCGAGTCCCCAGTTTTCTCGTGTAGTTTTTGCAACTGGTAACCGGGTCGTCTGGTATTTGAGTCGGATCGAGTCGCCTTCCCTACCATCTTGACATCCGGGTCGAAGAACGAGATCGAGTGATCCGACATTGTAGCCGATAGATCAATCCTCATTTGTGGTCGCCAATTGTTTATGGGTAAAAATTGTTTCGCCGATTTCGGTAAATTCGGTAGGTGAGTGAGAAACTGGTTCAAACCCTAAACAAATGTGTTGCACGTGAGCACTTTATAGATTCGAGAGATCAATGCATGTACAAGTCCGGCCTAAACCAAGAAATGGCCGTTCCGGACTTGCTTCGGTCACAAAGTGGAGGAGAAGGGTTGATTTGGGGAGGAAGCAAAGAAAGGTGTTGAGGAGAGTAGTATCTCGACTTGTATCGGAAAGTGAAAGCTTAGGAAGCTTGCAAGAGATGGAAGCTTTTGAGAGAGCTTGCAAAGTTGCCTTTCCGAGAGTGTAAGTGTAGTATATTTCTCCCGACCGAGACTTGTTGTCTAATGAAAATAGGTAAGACCTATTTATACAAGTCGAGATTGAAACGTACCATGGCCTCATGAAGGAAGAGAGTAAAGGGTGAAATAATGGGAGGAGGTGGTAACCGCATGGTTTAATGGGCGAAAACGTTTTTCACCATTATTTCCTCTTTTATTTGACCGCTTTATTCCTTTTCACGCTTTCTTAATGTGAGCGTAGTGTACGCTGCATCTTTGTGACCGCCAAACCAAAACCCTAAAGAAGCATCCCCGTTTGTGTTGATGTCTCGAGTGTTGGTTGCATCTTGAGTGGAAGTGGCGCTGCTAGTGGCGCGTGTGGCATGTGCCAATGGCATGTGCGGAATGCCTTGGTGGTAGTTTGCACGGTTTGCAAGTTGGGCTACCAAGCGTGTGTGCTTGGCATGTGCCGATGGCATGTGCGGAATGCCTTGGTGGTAGGTTGCACGGTTTGCAAGTTAGGATACCGGCGTGTGTGTTTGGCATGTGCCAATGGCATGTGCGGAATGCCTTGGTGGTAGGTTGCACGGTTTGCAAGTTAGGATACCCAGCGTGTGTGTTTGGCATGTGCCAATGGCATGCGTGGCCATTAGGGCCGTGACCTTGATAGGGAAACTAGCTAGCGAGCATGTTGGCATGTGCCAATGGCATGCGTGGCCGTTAGGGCCGTGACCTTGATAGGGAAACTAGCTAGCGAGCATGTTGGCATGTGCCAATGGCATGCGTGGCCGTTAGGGCCGTGACCTTGATAGGGAAACTAGCTAGCGAGCATGTTGGCATGTGCCAATGGCATGCGTGGCCGTTAGGGCCGTGATTTTGCTAGGGAAGCTGGCTAGCGAGCATGTTGGCATGTGCCAATGGCATGCATGGCCGTTAGGGCCGTGATTTCGCTAGGGAAACTTGCTACCGAGCATGTTGGCATGTGCCAATGGCATGCGTGGCCGTTAGGGCCGTGGTTTTGCTAGGGAAACCTGGCTAGCGAGCATGTTGGCATGTGCCAATGGCATGCATGGTCGTTGACCTAGTTGCATGTTTTGCAAGCCTAGGGCGCTATGTTTGGCGTGGGCCAAAGTCATAGCGACTTGGCTTGCGAACGTTATGGCTTGCGACACGTTTTGGCATGTGCCAATGGCACGTGCAGCCATGTTGACCTAGTTGCCAAGTCTTGCAAACCTAGGGCGCTATGTTGGCGCGTGGGCCAAAGTCATAGCGACTTGGAAATATGGATTGCGACACGTTTTGGCATGTGCCAATGGCACGTGCAGCCATGTTTACCTAGTTGCAAGTCTTGCAAACCTAGGGCGCTATGTTGGCGTGGGCCAAAGTCATAGCGGCTTGGAATTTGGCATTGTTGCCATGGTGCGCGATGTCTGCGGCTTGGTTTAGCATGGTTGCCATGGTGCGCGATGATGCGGCTTGGTTTGGCATTGTTGCCATGGTGCGCGAGATGCGGCTTGGTTTGGCATGGTTGCCATGGTGCGCAAGATGCGGCTTGTTTTGGCATGGTTGCCATGGTGCGCGAGATGCGGCTTGGTTTGGCATGGTTGCCATGGTGCGCAGAGTGCGGCTTGGTTTGGCATGGTTGCCATGGTGCGCGAAGATGCGGCTTGGTTTGGCACAGTTGCCATGGTGCGCGAAGATGCGGCTTGGTTTGGCATGGTTGCCATGGTGCGTAGTATGCGGCTTGGTTTGGCATGGTTGCCATGGTGCATGATATCGGCTTGGTTTTGCAGTTGCCATGATGCATGCGGCTTGGTTTGGCATGGTTGCCATGGTCTGTGATATCTGCGGCTTGGTTTAGCATTGTTGCCATGGTGCGCAGATGTGCGGCTTGGTTTGGCATTGTTGCCATGGTCGCAGATATCTTTGGCTTGGTTTGGCATTGCTGCCATGGTGCGCGATATGCGGCTTGGTTTGGCATTGTTGGCATGGTGCGCGGATATGCGGCTTGGTTTGGAATTAGGGTTCCTGTGTTGAAAACCCTAATCGGTATTTTGAAAAAATACCCCTATTAATTATTTACACCTGAGTTAAATTCTCTTAGTTAATGTGTTGCGGGTAACCCTAGGTCATGGGGTTTTACGATTTTACCCCTTGTCTAAAAACCACCATCAACAATGGTATATTTCAAAATTCATCACATGAAAATTTTTAGAAAAAACTCAATTTGGGGCAACCCATAATCGGATGGTTTGTTAATATAATTAACTCCCGATTAATGCTGCATCCAAAACACGAACCAAGTGGTTATGGCTGGCTGTGTACACTCAAAACCTATGAAATATGGCAAAGGTTGGATCTGGGGTTCGTTATAATCGGTGGGTTATATAATTATATACCCTACCGATTATGGTATATTTCAAAATTCATCACGAAGGATTTTAGAAAAAACTCATTTTGGGGCAAATTATAATCGGTAGTGTATGTAACCTATTAGGCTTCCGATTATGGCTACATCCACAGCTCAAGCCAAGTGGTTATGGCTGGCTGTGTACACTCAAAACCTATGGAATTTGGCCAAGGTTGGACATGGGGCTCCTTATAATCGGTAGTCTTACAAGTTGGATAAGCTACCGATTATAAAAGGGATTATTAGCCGAAGTATCTACACAATAATCGGTAGGTATAGTTTCAATTTAACCTCCCGATTCACCTTTAACCTACCGATTATGGTGCTGGATACCGATTATATAAGGGCATATTGGCCATTTCGAAAAATCGAAGATAACGGGTAGCTTAGATTTACGTTTGGGTGAACTTTTTTGTCTTTTAGTGTCGCCCCTAATTCGTTTGGGGTCGCCCCTAAAAATGCCAGGAAAATAAAAACGAGGCTTGCAAAACTAAAATTAGACTGCATGGCCACTCCCCTTTAAGTTAACACATTTCGTAACTATGACAAGTATATTGCCTCAAACAAAATTTTTTGACAAGTGTATGGCTAGTGGAGCACAATGATAGCGCGTTACCGCATAACCGGCCTAATCAGTGAACATCTATGATGCTAGGATAACGGTACCTTGCAAGGCCAGTGAAATGTAATAATAGTGGTGTCAGTGGAAAAATAATGATGCTTATTGGCCGACACAATGAAGATTCATTGAGAAAGGGAAAACAAGGCCAAATGAAAATGCAACATGCGATATTGTCATTGATGGATATCTGTGAAATTGAGCAGCCCGAACTCAAGGATGCAAGAGTGTAGAATAGGCCAAGAGTTGGCCTACGCATTAGTGTAAGGATGTCAAAGCTTGGAAAGACCAAACAAGCTAGCGATACGAGAGTGCACATTACTATTGTCGAGAAATTGGCTAAGATAAGTACAGTACTATGATAGCTATACATTGGCTCAAGCCAAAACAAATGTAGTGTTATGGTGGTGCGTTATGGCTCAAGTGACGGTCACAGGTTAGATATTGGGTTTGCGAGAATGCCAAAGATGTGAGATAAGTTGAAACGGTTATAAAGTGAGTTTATAACCTTATTAGAGTGTCCACAACCTTTTGGGACAGGCGTGGAATGACTTGGATGAATTAGAGAAGGCTAGTCATCTATGCATTAATTTACGTGGTTATGGAAACTACACCTTAGAATACTTGGTTGTCCAAGGCTTATGCATTCGGTTATGCACGGTTTTGGATATTGTAACTCCTATATAAATTTTGTAAAGACATAATAAAATCAGTAAGTTTACAGATGGGAGTTAGTCTCATTTTGAGAGAAAAAAAGCACCACTAATAGAAGTGATGGCATGTTTATTCCATGCGGCGGAAATTTTTTGTAATCTTCTTTTGATGCAACAAAATAGGATTGTTGCATTATGTATTAGTGTTTATGATGTTGTTGATTTTGTGCAACTAGATTGATGCATGGATAACCTTTGATGCTTTTGGAAACATAAAAAGTTAGAGAGAAAAGAGTAAATACTTTCGTTGTGTAAATCCTTAAGAGTGAAGGAAGATTCATACCTTGCGTAAATACTTTCGTTGCTCGTAGGTGAAGTTGATTCACTGAACCACGAATTATTTTTCGATCATGTCTCATGAAAAAAATTAGTCCACAAAATCGCCATGTGACAGTAACCATGATATAAATGAGGGGATTAGATAATTTAAAGGCCAAACGATAACATAGAGGTGTAAATTGGATCGTGCCAGTAGAAGCACAACCCATCCCAGCCCAGCACGCTAAAACTTGAGCCCAGCCCAGCACGTGAATTAGCCCAACACGATAGCTTCATGTGTTTTTCTGGGCCAGACTAATCTAGAAAAATGACACAACACGACATGTGGCAAGGATAAGCACGTAACACAACATGCTTAGAAAGCACGTTATAACATGCATACAATACTATACAATATGATACAATACAAAGACATTTTGTGTGTATTTCATAAAAGAGTGTTTATTCAAGCTATATTTTGACGTTTTATCTTCGTTATGTTGAGTTATTTCTATAATAACACATATAATATCTAAATATCTAGAAAATACTAACTATAAAAACATAAAATAAATATATCATGCACAACGCAGCACAACACAACATGATTATTTTCCTGGCATGGCACACCTAGAGAACGACACAACAAGGCACATCTTAATCATTGGAATAACACAACACAACAAATAGAATGGTGGGATCGGATTTTAATGTGTTGTGCTAGGATGTGATGTCCCGTTATACACCTCTAATATTGGACGCTTGTATGAACTGTGATTGATGGCGCTTGACAAGAGGAGGATCAATCGAATATTCAACCACTCTTTTGTGGTCAAATATTTAGTTTCTGGAATGACTTTTTGTCATGACGTAAAATATATGTATTGTTTCGCTACAATATATGTAATTTTCAAAGAAGTTTACTGGCTTTGCAAGAATATTCCACATAAAAAGCTATTTTTAGAAGGAAAAAAAACCTTCGGAATGTGTAGTCCAAAGGGCTACTGCTGGAGCATCATCATGTGGCAGCAGTAAGTAAATCTATAAACGAGTTGGGGACAAAGATATCTACGGATCTAAAGAATTGCAAGCCATGGTCCGGTAATATGATCACTCCCCGTATTGAAGTGGATCTTAAACACCCTTCGAAGAGAGAAGAATGGAGGAATGCTAATTCAGGTGAACCAGTTTGAATTAGATACCATTGGGTGTAACATCCTCACAGCTTGTGCTGTTACATAGTTTACCATGATGATGCTACTTGTGCATAAGTATCTGAAATATTACATTGAAGAGCAATGACTCAAGATGAATATGAAGAACATTGCAATGCTAAACACAGTGCTGGTGAGAAAGAGACTGCAATTGTAGAAGAGGAACAAAATACCGATTATATTCACATAGAAAAAGATATTGAGTCACTAAGTGATGCGGAGAAAACAAGGACCACTAAAATAGCTTGAAATTAACCTATTCATAACATTGGGTCTAATCCTTCCGTTCAAATCCAAATCCTAGTTGCTCATGGAGGGAGTTCTAACAACAATATCCCAAACAATTAAAGTGTCGAATTTATGGATGGAGTAGAAATGGATGAAAATGTGATTATTGTTTCTAGCACAATGACGAATGCCATACAGAATCTAGGGATCCATGCAATCAAGGTAATAAATAGTTTTTCTTCATTTATTTCTCACAAGCTTTATAATTTTAATTTACAGTCAGTAGACGCATATTTGCTTGACTTTTATTATTTTCATTTCCTATAATTTTTTTAGTTGGATCCACATTTTTAAAACCATGAGAGTTCTAGCCTGGAACTGTCAAGGTTTTTCTAATAAAACCACTAGAGTTTATCTTAAAAAATTGTTACATAGGTATGATCCATATGTTATGTTTGTTTCAGAAGCTAAAATAGGAGAAGATAAGGTGAGGAAATTTATCAGACCATATAGATTCCCAAATAGTAAACTAATCCCAACTATAGGTTTGGCAGATGGATTAATATTATCATGGAAAGATGGGTTACATTTTTTGATTTAAAATGCAGATTTCTTGGATTATTAACTGTTTGGTGCAGGATGATCCTTCTAAACCAGTATGGTTACTTACCTGCGTGTATGGTTTTCCATATCCAAATAATAAGGAGTAATAATTGACATATATTAAGAAGTTAAGTCACAATATACAACAACCGTGGGTTATTATCGGTGATTTAAATCCTGTTTTCAGCAACGAAAATAGGATATATGTATCACATAATGTTTCACGTGATTCTCATACTTGAAATTTGAATACTTCTTCTTCCTTATGTAAATCTTATCTATGAAGCGGGATTAGAGGATATGGGATATTCTGGAAGATCTTTTACATGCTCAAGTAACGTTCACGGCACTAGTGTTAGACGTTCAAGACTCGACAGAGCCATCACTAATAAAGAATGGTTATTCATTTTCCGGATTCTAAACTTCTTTACCTGCCACAACTGGTTTCGGACCACTGCCCAATTATGTTAGGTTATTCTTTTGTGGATTATGATAAAAAATAGAATTGGAAATACTACCAATGTTATAAAGGGATGAGTCTCTTAAGTCAGAAGTTGGTGCAGCTTTGGGAGAACCAATCAATGGTTCACATGCATTTCAATTATCAAGACACATTATAATGACTAGAAAATATGTGTCGAAATGGAATAGAGAAAAATATGGCGATATCTAGAGCAACATGTTTCTTCTTCATCAGCAACTGGAAACTATCCAGCAAGGAAACTATGGACATACTACCGATATGCAGATTCAACAAGTGGAGAATCATATCGAGCAGTGACATCAAATCCAATCGAATTTTGTGGTCAAAAAGCAATAGACGAGTATTATCTTGAAATAGATAAAAACACAAAATTTCACCATGCAAATGCTAACAGACGAATATCCGAAAATAATATCATTACACTTAAGGATGGTAATGGAAATTGGTGTACTACAAGGAAAGACCTAGAACATTTACTAACTAAGCACCATAATTCATTGCATTCTACTTCTTTCCATGTAAAGAATGAAGCCATACTTCAATGCATTCCTCAAGTCATTACAAACACAGGCTGATGAAATTTTAGAAACGACTGACATACGGAAAGATCTAAAAGATATGAAATATTGGAAAGCAACCGGACCCAATGGTTTCCCACTAGGGTTCTTCATATCTCATTGGAATATTGTGGGCAATGATGTAGTGGAAATGGTAAAACAGTTTTTTATAACTGGCTACATTCTCAAAATCTTAAACACTACAAACGTCACTTTAATCACAAAAATAAAAATAAACAATACCCTTCTGATTTGAGACCCATTGCACGCTGCAACACCTCTTATAAGATCTTCTCTAAGATTTTGTCTTCAATATTAAAGAAGATCATCTCTAAGATTTTGTCTTCAAGATTAAAGAAGGTTATGGGAAAAATAATATCTCCTCTTCAAGCGGCATATATACCTGGGAGACAGATTTCAGATAACATACATCTTTCCCAAGAAATTGTCCACACAATGAAGAATAATAAGGAGTTGTAAAAATACCTAGATTTAAAGCTAGACATGGCAAAAGTCTTTGATGGGATTGAATGGTCATTTCTCATAGATGTTATGGTTCAAATGCGTTTTTGTCCAGAGAGTGTAAGCTTATTCGGCAATGTATTAGCACAACTAGGATTTCTATTATTCTGAATGATGCTCCATGTGATTCCTACCAGCCAACAAGGGGAGTGCGACAAGGTGACCCCTTATCACCTTATCTATACATCATAGTAATGGAAGCTTTATCTCGCAACCTAATTCAAGATGAAGAAAACAATAAAATATGGGGTATTAAAATTGCTCCAGCTGCCCTTCTATCTCTCAGTTATTCTTCGTCGACGATTGTATACTATTCATAAATGTTGATCTTTACAACGTCAATAAACTGCTTAAAATCATGAAATTTGGTGATGTCTCTGGGAAAATGGTAAATTTTAATAAGTCAAATGTATATTTCAGTGTACATGTTCCTCAAAGATTCCAAAGAATACTCACTAGAAGATTGAAAGTTCCCTAGATGAATCCTAGTGAAAGATATTTGGGCATTCCTATTTTAATTAGTAAGAAAAAAATCAAATGTTTTTCACTGTTAGTGGATAGAGTTAAACACAAATTGTCAAGTTGGAACGGGAAGACTATGTCTCAGTTTACCAAATCCTTAATGATACAGAATATTACTAATACAATACCAAAATTTCTTTTTTTTGATCGGTAAAGAAGAATTGATTGATCAAAAAAAGGAGAGGGTACAAAAGGTTTGTACCACCCTCAAGTTTACAAAGAAAAGAAAAAGAGAGGAAGTTACAAACAACTTCCAGACTACACTACCAGATTATAAGTGCTCAAAATAAAGCTTAGGCCAATTAGTCATAACATCTCCAAAACTAGGATTTTCTAAACTTTTAAACACAAAGCACCAAGTGAATAGCTGGTATTTAATCTTGTGTTGAACAGTAACTGCAGAACTGGTTTTGCTGCTGAAAGCTCTTGCATTTCTCTCCTTCCAAATGCACCACAGAATAGCTACAGAAATCATGCTCCATATAAAGTATTGTTGCTTGTCTGGCAGACTGATATTCCAGGAGAACAACATTGTAATGATATTGTCAGGCATAGTGAACTTCCACTGCAGCTTTTCCTTGAAATGATCCCAAATTTTAACTACAAAATCACAGTGCAAAAAGAGATGATTTGCAGATTCATTCTGAGAACAAAACAAACAGTTTTGTGGTACTTCCATTTTTCTTTTTATGAACATATCCCTAGTTGGTAGACTGTTGTGAGCAATTGTCCAAAGAAAGAAAGAGATCTTAGGAGGAAACTTATGACCCCAAATATACTTGAAGATGTAGCTTGAATCTTGATCCATAGAATCTTGGAGAAGAGAATCATAAGTAGACTTCGTAGTAAACACATTTTTCTTTTCTAAGTTCCAACCAATTTCATCATCAACTTCTATATTGATAGAAACATCTGCAAGACTCCTTTGAAGTTCTGCCAGCTCATTTCTTCTTACAGCATTCAGTCGTCTAGGCAACATGAGATTCCAAGTTTGGCTGTCTTCTATGTAAACATCAGAGATACAACTGGTTTTAGCTCTAGAGATTGCATATAAATTTGGAAATTTCACACTGAGAGGAGCATCAAACAACCATTTGTCCATCCAAAAACTGATCATGTTACCAGAGTTAACTTTGAATTTCACATGATTTATGAAAATGGAATTGCAATTAAGAATACCTTTCCATACAGACTTGCCATAAGTCATTCTTGAAGCTTTTGAGAACCAATTTAGAGGATCTGTCCCAAATTTCTCAGCTACAATTTGTCTCCATAGAACTTCTTTTTCTGTAGCAAATCTCCAATGCCATTTAGTTAATAAATCCTTGTTCATTTTGTGTGGACTTTTGATACCTAAGCCTCCAAATTTTCTTCTTTTATTAAGAGTTGGCCATTTAACTAAGTGAACCTTTTTTTTCCCTTTGCTGTCATTCCACAAGTAATTTCTCATTATTCTCTCCAACTTTTTAGCCACAGAGGCTGGCATGACAAATAAAGACATGTAATAAACTAGTAAGCTGGCAAGTACACTATTGATCAGTGTCATTTTACCTGCTCTGCTGAGAACTGTTCTTTGCCAGCCTGGTAATCTTCTAACAAAACTATCAACCACCTTATCCCATTTAGCCACTCCCCCACTTCTATCACCCCGAGGTAGACCCAAATAAGAAGAAATTCCTTTGCAGACTAAAATTTCCTTTGCAGACTATCAATCTTCTTAATTGTATCCACTGGAATTTGAAGATAATTCATAGAATAGGAATTCTACCGACAATACTCCTATTTTGATATACGGAAAATGGGTCATTTGTCCAAAAAAATTTAAAACACGGTTCAAATGGACGAGTAAAAAATTTTATGGGTGAAATGGACACAAAAAAAATAGCAAGGATGAAACTGGATTCATCCTGGCTTAAACTTAAAAAAATAGCGAGGATGAAACTGGATGCATCCTGTGTAAATTAAAAATAAGAAAAAGTATTTGAAAATGGGCAGGATGAAACTGGTTACATCCTGCCTATTTTAAATTTTTGTCCATTTAAACAGTATCAAAATCTAACTGTCCTTTTCACCCAGGAAATTTTAATTTTGGTCTTTTTAACCAATTTTGTGTTTGATATATATGGTCTGATAGAATAGCAAAAGTTAGTAGAAGATTTGTCTTCCTATTATCATTGAGAGCCAACATTTTACCGACAATACTCCTAAAAAAAAAAAAAAAAAAAAAAAAAAAAAAAACTTTATTTGTAGATTAACAAAAACATAAAATAATAATAAATAAATAAACAAATAAGTGCGAGGACTCTCTCGGGATGTTCAAATGTTGGCCTAGTTTAGCCAAGGTTAAGTATGATCAACTTGGCCTAGCTAGTTTGGCAACAACAGTTAATCAAAATGCCCCTATTAATAACTATGAAATAAGTGCAAGGAGTTCCTCGTGATGTTCCAATTCTCCCATGTCTTCCTTAGCCAAGTTCACATATGCTTCAATTCCGTCTCCTGAAGAGTTTGAATCCATTAACACAATAACATTCTTCTGAGGAATTGTACAAGTACTAACCCAGATTGGCTTTCCCCAACCAAAGTTCGTCTCATATAGTGGAAATCTACACCAACTACTGAAGTATAACGACAATGTATGATCGCTTAAAGAATGTTCAATCAACTTCATCATGTTGTTTAGGAGTAAATCCGTACTTTGCATTGCTTCTATGTATTCTCCATCGATTTTCTTTATGGCGTCCCTAAATTTTCGCGCCAGTTTCGGGTAGTATGGATCATTTATGCCAGTGCTCTCATTGTTATTTATGCTGAATATTGCATCTGTGACGACAACTATATTGCCGAAGGAGCTTGTAGGCAACTGTGGAACCATCCTTGACCTTATATTTACTACATTTACTGCTAAATAAACCTTTGTACGAGCAACTCCCTTGAGTTTGGCTTGGTCTATATCTATGAAACACTTCCATAAGAAAGCCGATAAGGCTTCAACACGAGTCGGCTTGTACCCATCTTTGGATTCATTGGTGAACTTGCATCTTTCTTTAAGTTCTACTAATTTGGAAGCCTCAAACGAAAATTTCTTAGTCACCAGTGTTCCATCCATAGGAGACGTGGAAATCTTGAAACCGATTCCTTTTTCTTTTTGTGGAAAAATAGATTGCACTTGGAAACAAGGATCTTGGATTTGTCGATCATCAACATTTAAAAACATGCCACGAGCAATTGTAGCCCAGTAGTTTACGAGTGTGGTGATTGAAGATGCATCAGCTACCTTGTGGTTAATGCACAAACCAATCACCATTCCACCGCAATCCTCGAAAACGTTAACTTGAACGGAGAGCAAGAAGTCCCCGCACGCAGTATTTTCAGGGTCACATGGATCAAAAGGAAGGAATAATTTCAGCTGCTCAAAGATATCAGGCTTTTTAATTACTTGGGAAAGTTGACAATTGCTTACTTTGGTTACGCAAAAATCCACCCCATCGTCGTTACAATCCACAAATCTTTCAATTTCATCATTAACAATCTTACCAGCCAAGATGTAGAATTTTGTTAACGATTCAGCTAACGATTTCCGTAATAAATTACAACGATTATCGGCTTCGACATTTTCTTGGTTTCCCTCATAGTAAAGAAGGAGAGGAACATACATTGGAGCTGCAACCTGATCGAGAAGGGATAAATTATGGGTTCTAAGGTGAAATGGTGTTGGACGAGATGGTTTAATCTTCTCTCGAGAACTTACACTAACCTTCATCATGATAGTGTGGTTCATTGTATGAGCGTTTTTTTTTTTTTTTGTTGTTGTTGATAAGAAGCAACTAGTTCTTCTCCGGACTACTTATAGAATTATTGATATCACATTTAAATACGCAAGTGCCAAGAGAAAATTATTTAATTAGACAAGCTGAGAAACAGGAACTGTACGAGCAGGTCAGGAAACATCATTGCTCTTGGCAGCGTGCTCTGGTCCATCGGGGAATGAATTATCAGCTGTATTTGGGACCAGATCACGGTTAGGTTTTCTAATATAACTATGCAGCATGGTAGAACGTGATCTGCTATTCGCAGTTATCAGTTGATCCATAACAAGGTTAGGTTTTCTAATGTGACTATCACTTTGCAGCATACTGTTTTGGAGATTAAACAACAAAACTAGTCATAAAAATCCAAGGTGACCAAACTTGTGGTACAAAAACCTCACTCAAATGTTGGGATTCATTAAAACTCCGTCTTAAACTAAATTGACGAAAACCCCAAATTTTAAAAACTTGACATAAAAACTCCAAATTTTAATATTGGTTTCATCAAAAAAATTTGGGTTTTTGTGTTACTTTTGTTTTTTAGGGTTTTTGTGTTACTTTTGTTTTGACGGGTTTTTTGTGGATGGATATAGTGACACCTTTGGGGTTATAACTCGCAGACCGATTAAATAATCATATTGCAAAGGGGTATATGTGGAAAGATTTAAATGAACTGTGTCATTGAGGTGACTTGGCGTCTACCTTTGTATGGTTGGACAAAATTTTACTATCACTTATTACCATTTTTACATGAAAAAATTAAAATCATTCATGGAGTAAAAAGAAGAAGTAAAAAGGTCAAACAAATATGTAGCGCACAATTGAGGTGTAAAGAAAAAAAAAGGTCAGTAGAGTGATCCTAGCGATTATAAATCTTAAATAACTCGGATAATATGAGACTAATAATCTCAACCAAAAGAGGGTAATGGTTGTGCAAATATTTTGTGGCAAAATAGGAGGCTAACTCTTTGGCCTCTATGTGGTGTTTTGATCCTCAAAGTTTCATTCATTCTACGATGGGGAGCGATACATATATCGTCCCGATTTGTGGCCGGCTAAAAGTTTATTATCGGGACCGTCTCCACTGCCATCCCCGAACACCACCACAACCACTATCATGGTGACATGGTCCGATGACATAATCACTTAAAACTGATATAGAACCATAAATTAATTGGAAATTAATAAAGATTTCAGGATAAATTTTTGATGAGAGCGTTTTGTGATAGTTTTAACAAATCATATTTTGACATGTGTCTTTCCTATTTGATAGTTTTAACAATTTACCAAAAATATCAAGGATAAACCAATTATGAGAAAAATTATTTTCAGCAAATATACTAACCAATAAAAAATACACAAAATTGGTCAATTAACCCAATAACGACAATTCCTGGGTAAAAAAGACATGTAAAATTTGATATTGTTTAAATGGACGAGAATTTAAAAATAGTCAAAATTTAAACAATTTCATTCTATCCGTTTTCAAATATTTTTTCTTATTTTTAATTTATATCAGATGCATCCAGTTTCACCCTCGCTATTTGATGTAGTACATCTTTCTCTGTATCAACAATGACTGTTGATCCTTTTCTTATGTATCAACTTAACAGTTGATCCCATGCTTATGGATCAACTATGACAGTTGATCCCTTACGTTAGTTTAAGTTTGTTTGCTTTGCAAGTATTTCCTTTTCTAGTTTACGTTAAACTCTTTCCTTTTATCAGCTCATGTAAGCCTATATAAAGGCTAGGTCTCTTGTTTTCAAGGACATCTCTTTTATCAATATTATTATTCAACTTTGATTATTCAAACTCTTAATTCTTGATCCTAGAATCAGGTTTTAATTAAGTTTCTGACGAAACTTAAACCCTATCCCTGTTACCCTTATCTGTGCTACACTAGTTGGTATCAGATACAGAGTTTTTAGATTTTTATCTAGAAACAGATCCTTTACACAGCTTCCGCAACAAATTCAAAACCCTATTTTTAGTTTTCCTTTTTCCAATGGAAGATAAACCTATCACCTTAGCTGACATTGAAAAACTCCTTGACACCAAGATTGGGACCAAATTTGATGAACTTCAAACTTCCATTACTTCTTTAGAAACCAAGCTTGAAACTAAGATGGATTCAACTACAAATTCGTTGAAAACAAAACTTAATTTGCATGGAGACTGTATCGACAAAATATGGAAACATGTTGGTCTTGGTGATTTGGAGATGCCTAAGTTAACTGATGATGAAGAAGAAGGAGAAAAGAAGACAGGAGAAAAAGAAGATGATATAAAAGACGGAGAAGAAAGAGTAGCTGATGAAACAAAAAAAGTAAAACCGCATACTTTTTATCGGCATACTTATATTCCTGAGAACGTCTCACATCACTTTTCCCACAATGAGCCGTTAGAAGGTTTTCTTGACAAAAAACCTACTCCTGTCAATATCAACAGTGATGAGGAAGACCAAATCGAAGAAGGTGAAAGACAAAAGTGGATAAACGAAAGACGATTAACGTCTAATATGAGTCCTTATGGAAGTATACCAGAATATAAACTTAAAGCTGATATTCCTAGTTTTCATGGAGGTTTACACATCGAAGAATTACTAGATTGGTTTTATGAAGTGGAATCCTTTTTCAAATTTATGGATGTTCCAGACTCTTCTAAAGTGAAGTTTGTAGCATATAAACTAAAAGGTGGAGCTGCAGACACAGTGGGAAACACTCTGCGAAGATCGAGCTAAGTATCACAAACCTCCTATATGCACTTGGGATAGAATGAGACGTTTATTAAGAGCTAAGTTTTTACCCAAAGATTACAAACAATGCTTGTTTCTTAAACTTCAAAGCTGTAGACAAGGAGCTAGACTTGTTGAAGTATATATAGCTGAGTTTTATGCTTTAGTTGCTCGTAACCAATTGAATGAAACTGAATAGCAGATGGTTGCACGTTTTATAGATGGATTGAACAATTTAATTCAACAAGGGATGACACAATCAGCTTTTACAATGGTTGAAGCGATACAACAAGCTCTTAAAGTTGAAAGACGTGTGCTCAGTACTTCTCGCCAAGATAATCCAAGACAAGCTCGTTATCAACACTTTTATAAAGCTGCAAGACCATATAACTCTTATGGTTACCAGGGTGAAAAAGGAGCAACAGCTGTTGTTGATCCATATTCACAGGGATCAACTGTCTTTGTTGATCCACAAGACAGAAGTGCAAACCAACCATATCAGCAACAACAAACTACTTCTGTTCTTTCATAACCTGCTCCTACAATGCATATCTCATCTGCTAAGCCACCTCAGGCTCCTCCACAACGTAATTTTATTCGCAATACTAGAGGTAATCAGTTTCAACAAGATTTTCCACCATTATCTAAACCCTCTAACCCTTATTCAAAGTTTCGAGGAGATAAATGTAACAAGTGCAACCAAACTGGCCATACTTCTAGTGATTGTCGCAAATTCCATGCGTACATTAATGAAACTCCAGACGAAACACAAGAAGAAGAAGCATTAGGGGATGATGAATTATTTTATCTTCAAGAACATGAGACTTATGATGCGGATTTCCTTGGAATGATTCGACCAGTTTTACTCACTGAACCATGTCCTACTCAGCGACATAATATTTTCAGATCTCATTGTTTCATTGAAGAAAAGCTTTGCACCATGATCATTGACAGTGGAAGTACAGAAAACTATGTTTCTGCAAAGTTGGTTGAGAAACTTGGTTTATCTGTAACTCTTCATCCAAAGCCGTATTCAGTTGGATGGATAAACAGCTCTTCCACTCAGCAAATTAATCATCAATGTTTGGTGAAGTTCTCTTTCCCTGGATATTCAGATTATGTTTTGTGTGATGTTATTAACATGACTGCAGCAAGTTTATTATTGGGAAGACCATGGCAGTATGATATTCGTGTTGTTCATAACTGCTATGAGAATACTTATACCTTTGTTCATGAAGGGTTTACTAAAGTTTTATGGCCTTTACAATCTCCTGCTTCAGTCAAGGAACCAACAGATAAGAAGACAAATGCACTTTGGTTGCTACCATTGTTCATTCTTTACAACCAAATCATTCTTTGAGCTCTCATGAACCGATAAACCAATGGTGGAGATTCCAGAAAAGGTACAACCTTTATTGTCTTCTTTTAGTAATTTATTTCCTACTGAATTACCCAATGTTTTGCCTCCATTAAGAGATCTCCAACATCAGATAGACTTTATACCTGGAACTTCTATTCCTAATCAACCTCATTATAGGTTAAGTCCTAAAGAACATGAGATTTTACAAGGTCAGGTTGATGATTTGTTACAAAAAGGTTTGATAAGACTTAGCAAGAGTCCTTGTGCTAGTCCAGCCTTTTTAGTAGACAAAAAGGATGGTGGACATCGTATGTGTATAGACTGTAGAGCATTAAACAGAGTTACTATACCATATCGGTTTCCCATACCAAGAATTGATGACATGATAGATATGCTTTCGGGTGCTAAAGTATTTACAAAGCTTGATTTACGTAGTGGATATCATCAAATACGTATTCGAGAAGGTGATGAATGGAAAATAGCTTTCAAGACGAAAGAAGGTTTGTATGAGTGGTTAGTCATGCCTTTTGGATTATCTAATGCTCCTAGTACTTTTATGCGACTTATGAATCAAGTTCTGCAACCTTTTCTTGGAAAATTTGTCATAGTATATTTTGATGACATATTGATTTTTAGCAACAATGAAGAAGAGCATATTTCACATTTATCTCAAGTCTTTAAGGCACTACAGGACAATGTTTTGTATGTGAATCTAAAGAAGTGCACTTTCTTTACAAACAAAGTCACTTTCTTGGGATATATTGTGTCAGATACTGGTATTTCTGTGGATGATTCTAAAGTTAAGGCAATTGTGGATTGGCCTACTCCAACATCTATACGTGAAGTAAGAAGTTTTCATGGGTTAGCTTCGTTCTATAGAAGATTTGTGAGAAACTTTAGTACTATTGCAGCTGGTTTGATGATTGTTTGAAGTGTGATACTTTTGAATGGATCAAGAAGCGGACAAGAGTTTTAATTTACTCAAAGAAAAGCTATGTAGTGCTCCTGTTCTTGCCATGCCAAATTTTGATAAGCCTTTTGAGATTCATTGTGATGCTTCTATTGTTGGTATTGGTGCTGTATTATCTCAAGAAGGACACCCAGTTGCATATTATAGTGAAAAGAACTCGGATACAAGGAAGAAATGGTCAACTTATGAGTTGGAATTATTTTTTTAAGTTTAAGCCAGAATAAATCCAGATTCATTCTTGCTATTTTCTTTTGTGTCTATTTCACCCATACTAATTTTTACTCGTCCATTATAACCATGTTTTAAAAATATGTGTACAATTGACCCAATTTCTCTAAAAAATAAAAAAAAAAGATATCATAAGTAAATTTAGGCCGTTGGATGTATTTTTAACCCTCGATCATAGCCAACATCTATGAGAGCCAACTACAATCACAATTACAACCTCATTTTCTTTTCTTTTTTTCATTTTTTTTGTTGCGAGGATTAATTTTGGCCATTCTTTATCTAGTCTAAGTTAGCTACGATAAAAGAAGAAAATATGTAGGTTTTAATTAAAAAAGATTGATGCGGAAAGCAGGTAGGCACTCGTGTATATATATATATATATCGCTAGGTAACCAAACGTTGAACTGCTAAATAAGTTTCATCATGTTCATCTCTTTGTCTTTGGTACTTCTGTTAATTCTTATCCCTGTGACTCATTTTTCCGTCAACTTCTTGAGTGGAAAAAATACAACCACAACCACTGGTAATAAGCGGCAGCTTCCTCCTGGGAGCTCCGGCTGGTCGTTCATTAGGGAAACAGTAGACTACATCAGAGCCGGTCAATATGGTGTCCCTGAGAAATATTTCTTTGACGGAGTTCGCAAATACTCATCTCAAGTCTTTAGGACTTCATTGTTTGGAGAATCTGTAATTGTTATAGGTGGTACTGCACCTGGCAACAAATTTCTATTCTCCAACGAGAATAAAATTTTAGAAACTTGGTATCCTAAATCCATCAGTGAAATTTTCCCTTCTATTAAAAGAAGCAGCGGCAATCTGGGAACACCAAAGAGGCTTCGTAAATTGTATCCGCAGTTGCTGAACCCTGATTCATTACGCAGCTACATCGGTATTATGGATTCGAGGACAGCACGTTATTTTGAGTCTCACTGGGATAAAGAAATTAATACGAGTGAAAAATCGATCATTACTACTGTGTATCCTCTAATCAAGAAACAAAGCTTCTCGCTAACCTGTTTTTTGATCTCAAGCATCGATTACCAGCATGAACCTCATCGTGTTCATGAGTTATACGAATTGTTTTGTGATGTGCACAAAGGGATCATATCGTTACCTATAAATTTTCCAGGGACGCAATTCAACCGTGCTTGTAAATCAAGCAAGTTGATAAGAAAGGAGATGGAAAAGGTGTTTAGACAAAGAATGATCCGTATTCGATCCCATGCCGACGTGCCAATGCAAGATATGTTGTCACGACTGATAACTTTGTGTGAGGAAGACGGTGGCTTGGATGAAACTTTCATTGTTGATGCACTTACCGGTCTAATTTTCGGCGCAAGTGCTTCCACCGGTGATGTCATAACATTGGTCATGAAATATCTTGCCGATTTTCCTGATGTTTACGATCAGGTTCTAAATGGTAAATTATATATTCGATTCCATCTTTACAAAGATCTGCAATATATGTCGCTGTTGTAACTCTATTTATTTGTTTGGACAACAACAGAGCACACGGCAGTAGCTTGTTCTAAAGGAACCGGAGAGTTGTTAAATTGGGAGGACTTTCAAAAGATGAAATACTCATGGAATGTGGTTCGTGAAGTGATGAGGGTAGCAACACCAGTCCCAATAGGCTTCAAAAAGGCCTCAACAGACTTCTGGTACGACGGATATTTTGTTCCGAAAGGATGGAAGGTAACTCTATGATCACTTAAGTTTACAAATTAATCTGTGTGTTCAATCTTTTCACCATATAGCTATGTTTAGAGTTCGTGCTTTTTAACAATAAAAAGTGTATATGCATGTAGATGAATTAATCTGTGTGTTCAATCTTTTCACCATACAGCTATGTTTGAGCTCAGCAGCAACACACAAGAATCCTGATTACTTCCCAGATCCGGAAAAATTCGATCCTTCAAGGTTTCAAGGGGACGGACCAGCTCCGTATACATATATTCCATTTGGGGAGGGCCTAGCTTGTGCCCAGGCAAAGAGTTTGTGCGAATAGTAATACTTGTCTTCCTTCACCATGTGGTAAGAAGGTACAAATGGGATAGAGCATTGCCATTTAGTGATGATGAGAAGTTAGTATTCCAACCTTTTCCACGGCTAACCAAAGGGCTCCCTATCCGTATTCGGCATCACGATAGAAGATAGTTTTATAATTTTCAATAACCAACTTGGATTAAGTTAGTTATAATGGTAATTTGACTGTCGTATTTGAGGTTAGTACTTGGTTTGTGCTGCCGCACCATTACTGAAACAAAATAATTTTTGTTTTGCTCAATTTCAGTCTTTGCTCACGGTAAATTGGTCTTAGGCTTCAAGTCCAAGTAAATTCTGCATTTGGTTTTGACTTGTATATTTAGTCATGTATTGGATGTGGATGCATTGATTAGAGGTGTAAATTTGGCGGACCTGGAAGAATATTTCTATACATATAGAAACATCTTGTGGGCTCATGTAATAATATTGACTATTTAACACCTTTCATATTAATTCATCATATATCCGTTATTTATCATGATCTTTAAGTTTGTATCATATTTAAATGAGCGATGCATCAAAGAATTTTTCTTCAACGAAATTTCATTATTGAATTATATTTATAGACTTGCTTCATGCTCAATTTTGGTTTAAGAAAAAGTTCATTATGTTTGGATATTTTTCGATTATAGGGTGTTGATATTTTTTCACAATTTATGTATGGCATGCTTTTGAATAAATGTTCGTGATTGATGTTTTAGGGTTACTCATTATTGTTTATAAGCGACTAAATTTATGATCAGATCAAGTATGTCCATATCATTCATGGGACATATGCAATATCACAAGAAAAGTTAGTGTGATATTTGCAATTGTACATGTTTGTTGGATAGTTTAGTTATCACCACAGTGATGCTATGCTCTTATTATTAAGTGTTGTATATTTTTGAGTCCTCTTAGTTTGATTTAACGATTAGAACAATGTTGCTCACAAGTAGTTTTTCTTCACACGTTAAACAAGCATTAAGTTTATCTAAATGTTTCATATACATGTGAAATAATAGCCACACGCAGGTGACTACAATTCACATTATATTAGGTTGAACATATTTAGAATTATTGGAGTTTGTTAATACATTTTAGAACGTGAGTTGCCCCAGGTGATTCTAGTTGTAGTATTTGACAGACATAATGTTGAATTATGAGAATGTAAAATATCCACAGATATTTTTCATGTCTCACATTGTTCCTTAATAAGGTTTTACCCACGAGGAGAATCTTATTGAAGGTATGTAACTATTGTAAGCTTAATTGTCATTTATCTCTATTATAAATTTCGTGTTTTGTTCTTATTAATTGTATATTATTATTATTTTGTAGACTTTTAATGCCTGGCACTTTTAGGGGCGACCAAAGAAAAGAATTAGGGGCGACACAAAAAAAGAAAAAAAAAGGTCACCCAAACGTAAATCTAAGCTACCCCTTATCTTCGATTTTTCGAAATGGCCAATATGCCCTTATATAATCGGTAGCCTACACCATAATCGGTAGGTAAAAATGCAATCGGTAGGTTAAATTAAAATATACCTACCGATTGTTGTGTAGATTAGAGCTGGCAAACAAGCCAAAACCCGCGGGTTTACCCGGACCGACCCGTAAAAAACCCGCACCCGGCTCGGCTGGTGTCTAAACAAGCCTAAGTTAGGGTTGGAGAAATGTCGGGCTTGTTGGAAAACGGCTAACCCGTCCCGGCCCGTAAAACCGCGGGTACAACCCGTAAACCCGTAGATCCATTTTCACACCGCGTGTCCCCTTAGGCCCTTACCTTTATTCCAAGTGTCGAACATATATAACCGAAAAAAAAACCTAGCGTCCATCACTTTGTGCTCTTTTCTCGTCTTCCTCTTTCTTCTTCTCCTCCCATGCTCTTCGTCTGTGACGATTCTGTGAAGTGAAATCGTTATTTGAGATCGAGAGAAGCAGGAAAGGATTAAAAAAGAAATTAAAAATGGTTGTGTGACTCAAGGTCAAGAAGGTGATTTAGAGACGCAAAGAAAAAGGTATTCAGAGGGTGTAATTTAGGTTTCTTTGAATTCATAACTAATTACTGTGAAATTGATCATGAATTGAGGAATTAAAGTATGGGTTTAGCCAATTTGAAGATTTGGATAGATGTTTCAGTTGATAATTTGAACAAAGAAGATGGGGTTCTGAAATTAAGGTTTGTGTGATATGATTGAGTTAGGGTTTGAACTGGTTTGAGGTGTAGATGACACCGAAGCTGCTGAATAGGTGGAAATGGATATGAAATTGAAGGAGGGGAAAATCAGTTGAATTAATTGAAAAAAGGAAAGATCAGATGAATGGGGTTGATTTTAATGGCAAGGTGTTGATATCTAGTTCAGTGGTTCGAATGGAAGATTTCAAGTAGCCTCATCCAAGCATTGTAATGATCAACCAAGATGGCTTCGATGTCTGTTAATGGAGGAAATCGTCAAGCAACGGTGGCTAATTTCTATTACAGTAAACAACAAATTGAAATTGGGGATTTCTGGTTTTGGGTTTGGTCTAAAATGATGTTGATTGTGTTCAGTTCGATAGTTGGATCTGTTGGTAATGATTTTGGGGGATTGAATGGTGGAAACAGTGGTTTCTTGATGCTGTTTGAGAAAGTACAGACTTAGATGTATGTTAGGACGCTTGTGAAGATGCAGATGCAGATATAGCTCTTGATTTTTGTGTTGAATGATTCCTTGATTGAATTTTTTGTTCAAATTGAATGGATCCTGGTTTGATTTTTTTGTTGAATTGAGATTGAAGATCAAAGCTTAAATTACAGGACGTGCCTAATTAACTTAATTAAGTTTTAATTTTAACATTAATTAAACAAGCCGGGTTAACCCGTGAACCCGCAAGCTTTACCCGTTACGGGTGCGGGTTGAAGAAATGATCACCCGTGAAGAATATCAACCCGCAGGTTTTGGCCCGTGTTAACCCGAACCCGTGTAACCCGTAACAAGCCAGCCCCGGCCCGCCCGTTTGCCAGCTATAGTGTAGATACTTCGGCCAATAATCCCTTTTATAATCGGTAGCTTATCCAACTCGTAAGACTACCGATTATAAGGAGCCCCATATTCAACCTTGGCCAAATTCCATAGGTTTTGAGGGGTGCACGGCCAACCATAACCGCTTGGCTTGAGCTGTGGATGTAGCCATAATCGGAAGCCTAATAGGTTACATAAACTACCGATTATAAGTTGCCCCAAAATGAGTTTTTTCTAAAATCCTTCACTAATGAATTTTGAAATCTACCATAATCGGTAGGTTATATTATTATATAACCCACCGATTATAACGAGACCCAGATCCAACCCTTGCCATATTCCATAGGTTTTGAGGGTCCACGGCCATCCATAGCCACTTGGTTTGCGTTTTGGATGCAGCCATAATCGGGAGTTAAATATATTACCAACCCATCCGATTATGGGTTGCCCCAAAATGAGTTTTTTCTAAAATCATTCATGTGATGAATTTTGAAATCTACCATAATCTGGTAGAGTTAACAACTTAAAACCTACCGATTGTAAGGAGCCCCAAATCGAATCCTTGCCAAATTCCATAGGTTTTGAGTGTACAGAGCCAGGCATAACCATGTGGTTCGTGATTTTTATGCAGCCATAATCGGAGTTCAATATATTACCAGACCCTCCGATTATGGTGTTGTTTGGTTACAGAAACCATAGTTGTTTTTTAGTATAATAATCGGACATTAACGAAACCACAAACATCCGATTACGAATATTCGTAGTAAATGCGCTCAATTACTGTCCGATTATGGTGTTGGTTGGTTACAGAGAACAAATTTTTTTTACTTATAACAAATCGGAAGGAACATTACAAATAAACCAACCGATTATTGTTATTCGAAGTTAAGGTGCACATTTACCTTCCGATTGTGGTGTTGTTTGGATACATAAGACAAAGTTTTCTTTACACATGATAATCGGAGAGAAAAGTATATTAGCAATCCTCCGATTCTGACCAAATATTTTGCACAATCTCCAGAATCGGTAGGTTAATAACGTATAACCCTACCGATTCTGACTAAAAATTGGAACATTCCCAGAATCGGTAGGTTAATATATAAACCTATCTTCCGATTGTGTTCCAAAATTCAACACTTTCATGTCTCTTCATGTGATTCGCTTGCGAGTCATCGTTAAATGCATAAAATGTGTAAAATAACTGTTCTTAATCCATAAACATAACGAAACAACTAATATTCCGACACAATCTTTGAAAACGAAATAATCCGACATAACCAACATAAACAAAGTTATCCATAAAGTTAACGAAAAACATCGAGAGTTTACAACACCGAGAGTTTACTTGTTCCTATTTGCTTTGACTTTGCGATTTTTATTAGCTCTACGACTTGGACCAGCATCATCATGGGTTTCATCAACTTGAGTGCTTGATGAAGCCCGAGTTCTTTTGTTCACCTTGGTTGTAGGTTTCTTTTGCAATTTTCCCCGAACTGAGATGCATACTCCTCATTGTCAACGTTGTCAATCAACTGTTTGTGGTTTTTTATCTTCTCAATTGAAACAGCTCTCCGGCCTTTATACAATCAGTGCACCATTTCGACAAACGCTTGAACTTGTTCAGTTGTTTTAAAACATAGCATACCATCAAACGGTTATTACTCTATTTTGACCCATAATATTAAACTAAATTAACAAAACAATACGTACCAATCTATCAAAACCCGCAGCTTCTCTTTGAGGATACTCTTGTACGAAGTCGGCTTTGCTTTAAGATCACGGATTACACGAACATGAGAAACATTGCGGTACCAATCCATGTAGTTGGGAGCATTTTCAAAACCTTGGTTGGCTGCCCTTCCTTGGTTGATCAAGTAATGCGCCCTTCTATCCCAATGGAATTGACAGGATGGTGAACCCTTGTGAACCACCGTGATAGAATCTTTATCGACTTGCATTGCTCCGGTAACCAAAGTGAAATTGCCATGGATTTCCTCCTTTGGTATACCTTGTACAAAACCGTGTTGTCGCATCACCCTTGAGGCATTGTACATCACATATCCCGTGGGGTGCCACAACGGTCCAAAATAAAGTGCCAAATTGGACCGACCCGCGATATGTCCAAAGAGTTCTCGGTCTTCCTTGTATGGATCAAAGCATACGTCTTGGGCATTAAGTGAGTCCAAAATCTCCCTCAAACGAATCAACTGATGCTCCTTCGTCCTAGAATGGTTGTCATCGAAGACGTACTTTCTTCCTATAGGGTCACCTTTCTCCCACGCCGGGTTTTCAATGGCCAATCCCAAGATAGGGAAGTGGACGTAGATCCAAGTCTATAATGTCATTTTTGCAAGTATTAGGAAATTGATTCTTCAATAGTATAAAAAAATAAAAAAATAACCAAGTATGTGGAGTTAATAAACAATACCCGTAGCAGACTCACGTTCCCGCCACTTGGCTAATTCCAACCCTCGACGCCTTTCTCAACTCTTCCATCAACCACGCATGGCATGCCGTGCCCCAAGAGTACTCATGCACTTTATCGAGAGGATCCATAAGTTGTAAAAGGTTGGCGTCGACCCGATTTCCACTGGGGAAAATGACACATCCCAATACACATAGGAGATATGCGGTGGCCGCGTGGTTGACTTGCTCGTCCCGTTAAAGTTCCTTTTCTTCTTTTTCCTTGGTGCCCTTGAACATATCCATCAGAGTACCCATGTTGAACTGTCTAGTTCTATACTTCATGCATCTTTTGAACTCGTTGTTGATGTTTCTTCATCCCAACCCAAACACCTCTTAGTCGATCATAAAGATTCCTCCATTCCAACTGCTTAGTGAACTCGGCCCTAACACCCTTGCCATGGACGGGGAGTTTAAGAATCTGCTCAACATCATCTGGGGTTATCGTCATCTCCTTAAATGGCATATGGAAGGTGTCGGTCTCAGGATAAAGTCTCTCCACAAACGCCGATATAGCCACCCGGTCATGTTCCAACATTGAGTTCTCCGCAGCATTGGCCAACCCCGAATCCGCAATAATGATCTTGAACCTTTCACATTCACCCTCCAAAGGCCAATCTAGCATTTTTGTTGGTGCGGTCGCTTTGAGTAAACGAACCGCATCGGAATGATACTATTAAACACATGACAAGTTAAAAATAAAATTAGAATAACCTAAAACTACAACCCTTAAAAGTATTACGGAGAAAAACATAATAAGTTAATAAAATGGATACGATCATTACCTCAGTTTCATATATTTCTCTGGCCCCAGGATTCTTTGTATCCAAATAACAATTGTCCTCCATCCTCAAGCAGCCCAAGGATTACACCTTCGGAATATCCTTCACCTTCATTCATCTCTCGACAAGGTGTTTCGCTTTCTTTCGAGGAGGATTTTTCTTTTCGGCTTGTCCTACTTCTTCTACTTGTTCAATTTGGTTGTGATGGTGGAGCACTTGGTTGAACACCTTCTTGGATTGGTTGTGATAGAGAAGCACTTGGTTGAACAGCTTCTTGGATTGGTTGTGATTGAGAGGCACTGGTTGAACGACTTCTTGGATTGGTTGTGATTGAGAGGCACTTGGTTGAACACCTTCTTGGATGGGTTGTGATTGAGAGGCACTTGGTTGAACACCTGATTGAACCGGTTCTGATTGAGGGGCACTAGGTTGTACAGCTTCTTGGCTTGCTTGTTGAGTTCCAACTTGAGCACTTGAAGCGGCGTTAGCATAGGCCCTAGCTCTCCTTGCACCACCGCCGGTTCTCGACGCCTATCCTTCCTTGCACTAGCCGAGACAATTGAATCTTGGATGTTTTTACCTCGCCTATCCCTAAACAACAACAAAAAGTACAACAGGTTATGAAACTAAATATTCGGTTGGTTGATTTAAAAAATTGCCTCCGATTATTCACAATCGTAAGTATCAGTTAACTTAAAGCTACCGAATACGTATAATCGGAAACAAAATAAACTTTTTGGTGTTCGAATATGTTTATCTACACACAATAATCGGAATCTAAAGTTCAACATAACCCTCCGAATTCCACACAATCGGAAGCCTAACAAAACTAATGTCTACCGAATATGCGTCTCTTTGTATCCAGAAACAAATCAAGTTGTTAGCCTAAACAATCGGAATGATATTACAGAATATTTCTCACGATTATTGCGTCTCTAATACTTGTTCTTCCCTAGTTTATTCGGAAGGATAAATCACAATTAGCTTCCGATTATGATCGATTTAGGCCTCGTAATGAAAAAGTTATATAATCGTAGGATACCTAAATTTTTAACACCCGAATATGACAAATTTTCTCGTGAAATGAAGAGTTCGACCACAATCGGAAGTTTATAACAATACCTAACCTACCGATTCTGGGTAATAACCGAAAACCCTAAAAAAATAAACATGGATTCGTCCAATTGAAGCAATATAAACCAAATTAATGGTAGAATCTTACCTAATCGGCGCCATTTGAAGTTGCCTGAGAGTTTGGCTATCAGTATCGCCTACTTCATCGTCTTCGTGTTCTTCGGGTTCGTGAGTTAAAACCTCTTTATTACGGGCATGCAATCCAATATTCGGATCCTCACCGCGCACTACGTTTTTGGTTCGAGCTTTCTTACGTTCCGTTTCTTTCATCTTTATAGAGAATAATCGACGATGATTCGATTCGACGATGAACGATGTATAGCGAGGAGAGGGGGAGAGTTTTCCTCTCTGCAATCGGAAGGAAAGAGGAGAAGAGGAGTTGAAGTTGAAGTTGAAAAGAAAATGAAATGAATTTGAATTTAGGTCGACTTTGGTTTTATCTGTCAAACGGTTATTAATCGGTAGGTAATACCACCTCATTAGCTACCGATTGTTGAGTAGCCCAAAATCGGTAGAAATGGTTACTTATAACCTACCGATTATTGGAAGCCCCAAATTGAGCATTGGCCAAATTCCCTAGGTTTTGAGGGGTGCAGAGCCGACCATAACCATGTGGTTCGTGATGGGTGACTGATTTAGGAAGATTGAATGTGATGGGTGAATAAGTTTGGTAGAGATAGGTCTGTATTTATAGCAAAAAAGTACCCAACGGCTAGTTTTTTAAAAAAAAAAACGGTTACTTCAACATAATCGGAGGTTTGTCAATATGTATTATCTACCGATTGTGTTTGGTTTTCGAGGCACGGCTAGTTTATTTTGAACGAACTAGCCGTTGGAGTATATTCGGTAGTTAGATCAACAATTAAAACTTCCGATTTTCATAAATATTTTTTGTAGTTGGAGTATAATCGGTAGCTAATAACCTACCGATTATACAGATTTGCCCCAAATTTAGTTTTTGCGAAATGTCATTTTTTCGAATTTGGGAACTAGAATAATCGGTAGTTAATAAGGCTTCCGATTATACAGTTGCCCCAAATTTCTTTCTTGGCGAAATCACCAATTTTGGGAATTTATGAGCTACTATAATCGGTAGTCTCGTGAGGTTATTTCCCTTCCGATTGTCATAGAAGCCGATGCGAGTTTGGCACAAAATCGATAATAATCGTAGTATAATATAGTTACTAAGCTTCCGATTTCGTTATAATAATCGGGAACGAAATAGCTTCCGATTGTGTAAGGGCATTAACGTATTCTCCGCATTTTTGGACATCCCTTAACGGTGTATATGGGTTGGGAATAAAAAGTCGCCCCTAATTCTTTCGGGGTCGCCCCTAAAAGTGCCAGGTTTTAATGGTCCAGTTTTTGGAAGATAAAATTTTTTATCACCTGATGATTTTTCGCGTTACTGTGTAAATCTATCGATTGCATTATGAATCTCAATCCATGGATGTTTTATCGAACATTCATTATTGAAATTGAGAGGCAATTATAGATAAAGTGAAAATCATAAAGTCTGACAAAGGTGGTGAATATTGTGAAAGGTATGACAAACAGGATAATATCCTAAATCTTTTGCATAATATCTTCAAAAGTTTGGAATTGTTGCTCAATACACAAGGACAACTTATCCTTGGCATAATAGTGTATATTGTAGGATCATAATATCGCAATGCATAGGGCGCGGGATCAATAAACGACGGTACCGCGAGGGAGTCAGGAACTAAAATGAACGACGCAATGAGAAACGAAACACAAAACAACCGAGAGACATGGAACCCGGCGAGGGTTAAGAAGTGTCGCGAGGTTGAATAAGTTGTACACGCGACACTTCGCGAGACATTCCCGAAAATAAAGGATAGCTTAGTGTCATCCACTATGTATTACCCTATATAAAGGGTCGAGTGAGTCTCGTTGTAGAGGGAGGATCTTTTTAGAATTGTGAGGCAAGTCATTAGAGAGAGAAAGTTTAAGAGTGTTTTATTTGCTAAGTGTAATTCTACTTTTCTTGTGTAGAACTCATGAAATTAATCAATAAACATTCTCAATTATGCAACTTTCAATGGACTAATTAATCGAAATATAGTGAGGGGTGTAGTGTGGGAAAACCTGCTACTACATATGCGCTAGAAACAGGGACCTAATCTTGTTGGTTCAAGAAAGAAAATCGCAATTAAAGCTGTTTAGATCAAGAGAATGAGAAAGGAAACTCTTAGATCGGATGAAGCAGGGGAAAAAGATATGGCATGTGGCGCAGATACAGGAGTAATGATTAGTAAATTTCATGAAAATATCAGAGGAAGAATACACAAACGGGATTTTGAAGGAAAGAAGGTTATAGACAGAGAAATGATATCACCTTTGAAAGATTGGGAAAAACAAGAGATAACATTCACGGCGGGAGAGATATCCAAAGAAAATTTGGATCACCCATCTCCATTAGTGATCGCAATTAACGCGTATAAGGAGAAAGAAGAATCGGAGAACACAGTGAAAACATGGGTGGTAAATGGAGTTTTAATTGATACAGGGAGTCTGGTGAACATAATGTTCTATCACACTTACAAAAAGATGGGATATGAAGATGAGGATATGACTTTCGCGGCATACAATATTCAAGGCTTTGGTAAATCCATAACCAAAGTTAGAGGGGAGATAAAAATACGTATTCCATTAGGAAGAATCGAAACTCAGGTGACATTGAGTATAGTAGATATGGAATCACCGTATAACTTGTTACTAGGAAGACCATGGGTACATGCAATAAAAGCTGTGGCGTCAACGCTTCATCAATGTATCAAGTTTCCAACACCAACCGGAATAGGTGAGATCAAAGGGGATGCGGCTAAAGGAAGAATATATTATCAAAATGAAGTAAAATGTCATGAGGAACAAATAAGCAAACAAAAGAATATGTCTAAGCATCGCAAAAGGATGGCGAGGGAAGCTAGGAAAGAAGAAGAATTCGAGTTTACATGATCAAAGCGAAGGAAGGAAAAGGCATACTTAGCGAGATCTCGGGAGAAGAAAATGATGCCGCGACGACGAACCGAAAGGACCAACTCCTATGGGAGAACCGAAGGCCGTTACGTCCGGCAGAGCAAACTAAAGAAGTGAATGTTGGAACTAAGGAAGAACCTAAGATGCTAAGGATTGGAACTAACATGGGAGCGGATGAAGAAGAAAGAATCGTTGGTCTCATTGCGAGATTATAAAGATATATTCGCATGGGATATGGATGAAATGCCTGGTATAGATCCATCGGTAGCTTGTCACAAGTTGGAAATTGATAAAAATGTGAAGCCATTCAAACAAAGAATCGTAAAGATAGCAACAAAGATATCACCCTCGATAGAAGAAGAGTTGCAGAAGATGTTGGACGCAGGAATCATTAGACAAGCAAAATATCCCGAATGGATAGCGAATATGGTTATAGTTCCAAAGAAGAACAAAGGAATAAGGATTTGCATTGATTTCACTGATTTAAATAAAGCCTGCCCTAAAGACAGTTTTCCATTGCCAGATATTCCCCAGCTAGTCGAATCAGCGGCAGGGAATGAAAGGGTATCCTCGCTGGATGGATACAAAGGTTACAATCAGATCCCACTCGCCGAAGAGGATCAAGAGCATACTGCTTTCTTCGCTCCAAGAGGATTATACTGCTATACTAAAATGCCGTTCGGTTTGCGTAAATGTCGGAGCGACGTATCAAAGGATGGTAGAAGAGGTATTCGCAGAATGGATACATAAAACACTGGAAGTCTATGTAGATGACATGCTAGTAAAAAGTAAGAAGGCATAAGATCACGTGCGAGACTTGAAAGAAATTTTTGAGCAAATGAGGCGTTTCAACATCAAAGTCAACCCGTAAAAATGTACCTTTGGAGTTCGTCGGGAAGTTCTTGGGTTACATTGTGTCAAAGGAAGGAATACACGTTGACCCGGAGAAAATAAAAGAAGATCGCGACATGCCGACTCCTCGCGCCAAGTAAAAGATGTTCAAAAGCTAAATGGATTGTTAGCATCACTAGGAAGGTTCATCTCGCGATCGTCTGATAAATGTAAACATTTTTTCAGTGTTCTAAAAAAGGGATCGAAATTCGAATGGACGGACGAATGTGAAAAGGCTTTACAAGGAATTAAGGAACATTTAATGGATGTATCCATTATGCGTATGCGTAACCCGGGAAGAGTTATTAATATATATCTGCGACTACTTCGCACGCCCTAAGTGCGATTTTATTGAAAACGGACGCAGGAGTGGAAAAACCAATCTATTATATCAAGAAACTTTTAATGCCGCAGTAAAGAAATTATTCAAAGATTGAAAAACTAATCCTAGCGTTAGTCTATGCGTCATTTAAACTTCGCATATATTTTCATGCACATACTGTTAGGGTGGTAACAAAGGTACCAATTGAGTCAGTAATGAAAAATTCAAAAAGATCATGAAGAGTCGAAAGATGGAATGCTCAAATAAGTCATTGCAAACTCAAATATGAAATATTATCTTCAACCAAGTCACAGTGTCGTCGCAGACTTTCTCGCAGAATTTCCTTTGGAGGAAGATGAAGCAGTGGATGAAATGATGGATGTAGAGGAAGAACATGGAGATCCAAAAGATTTGTTAACTGAGCCAAACCGGTGGGAAATATTAGTGGATGGATCATCAAATGGAGAAGGTAAAGGAGTGGGAATTGTTATGATTTCGCTTAAGGCAATAAGTTAGCTTTTGCTTTTAGATTGGAATTTGAGTCTACCAATAATGAAACGGAATACGAAGCCATAATACACGCTTTACGATTTGCAATAGAAATGAAACTGGAGAGTGTGAGAATTACCAGCGACTCGCAATTGGCAATTCGTCAGATAACAGAAAAGTATGCCACAAATGATCCATCCCTACAGAAATACAGAAGCTTGTAGAAGTGTTGTCAGCCCAGATACCGAAAATAAAATGGAGGCACATATCAAGGAGAGATAACAGACTGGGCAGATGCTTTTGCCTTTATATCAAGTATGATGACAGACCAAACGCGAGGAATATCAAAATACAGACGCTACTGGTGCCGTCAATTAATAAAGAAGAGGGACAAGAAGCAGATATAATGATGGTGGTAGATGAGATGCAACGTCGCGAGGAAGATTGGAGGATAGAACTTCACACATATTTAATGAAAGGCGAGGTACCAAGGAATAGATTGGAAGCACACAAATTAAAGAGCCGAGCAACAAATTATGAATTGCGAGATGGCGTGCTTTATCGGCGTTCTTTTGATGGACCTTTGCTTCGATGTCTGACAAGGAAAGAAGGAGAAACCATATTGAAGATGCTGCATAGTGGAGATGCAGGAAATCATAGCGGTGGAAGATCTTTGGCATACAAGGCAAAGACGCAAGGATATTATTGGCCATATATGCATGAGGACGCGAGAACAATAGCCAGACGCTGCGAAGATTGTCAAAGACACGGGAGGAAGATACATGCACCGGGAGCACCATTAAATTCTTCAAGAAGTGTGTGGCCTTTTGGAAAATGGGGTTTAGATATCGTGGGACCTTTTTTACCAGAACAGGCGTAGAAGATATTTAATTGTCGCAACGGATTATTTCACAAAATGGTCAAGTGAAAGCGCAGACAACACATTCGCGACAAAGATATTTTTACTTTCATATTCGAGAATATCATATGCAGATTTGGGATCCCCGCACAGTTGGTATCTGATAATGGGAAACAATTCGAAGGACAAAACATAGAATTGTTACTTAATGCATTCAAAATAAAATGTGGGAAATCGACTCCACTGTATCCGCAAGCTAACGGTCAAAGTAGGCAACAAATAAGACAATTGCGGATATATTGAAGAAGAAGTTAGAAGGACACAATAGAGGATGGTGCGAACAAGTACCCAGTGCAGTATGGGCATACAATACAACAAGAAGAGAGGCTACTGGAATGTCACCTTTTTGCTTAACATATGGAGTTGAAGCTGTGCTTCCAACAGAAGTCGTGATCCCGACAACTAAGAAAGAAGTTTGGGAGAAAAATCTTAGTGCAGGAAATATTCTAATCAAATTGGATGAATTGGAAGAGAAAAGGGAGAAGGCGTTGCGACACATGGAGAATTACCAGCAAAGATTGGCTAGAGAATATAACAAGCGCGTCAAAATACGTGAATTCCAACCAGGAGACTTGGTGCTGCGAGAAACCCCAAGATATCAACGTGAAAGTGGAGGCAAGTCAAGCGAGAAAATGGGATGGACCTTATATCGTCAAAGAGGTAGTTGGTACAGGGGCATATAGATTGATGGACCCTGAAGGAAGAGATGTGGGACAAAAATTGGATAAACCATGGAATAGGTTATATCTAAAGAAATATTACCCGTAATAATGAAAGATGAAAAACAGAATCAAGATGAAGTACTTCTTCGCCATATATTTGCGACATTCAATAAGATGCAGAGAGAATCCGCGAAGAGATCGCAATAAGAATAACAAAAAAGTCATGAATGGCTTAACAAAACAACAAGAGATAAGGAATGATTAAATGAATGAATCGGCGAGTATCTCGCAGACAAAATAGCAAATGATGAAGAATGATTGAATAAAAAGAATGAATGAATGGGACGAACCTTTATGGCGTACACCCTAGTTCGCGAATTATATTTCGTAAGAGGCAAATGTAAGACCTAAAGTGCGTCATATAAGGGGGTATCTCTTAACATGGCTCAGGTGGAAGGTTACACCGCTCCCGAAACCTGGGTCATGCAGATTTGGGGCCCATGAAAGCCTATCCGGGGGAGATACCTTGGATTCCCAACTATATATGTAGGTTATACCCTGGTTGGGCGACCGAGGGTCTCTTCCAAGGAGTCAGTGGATGCACAAGGCGCCGAGGTACACGGTTGAGCGTAGTGCCCGGATGGATGAACCTACCCCGGCCATTCTTGGCAAGTCTTGGCATGTCCGCACTCGCCCGAAGAAAACTCCACTTAGGGTGCAGTCTCGTAACCATAAACCATATAGGTATAAGGGATAAGAGGCTGCGAAAACAACTCGGTTGTTGTTAAGACCGGATGGGAGGAGCTAGTCTTGTATGGCCGATGTTTCGCCTCCTTGAAGGGGCAACCGGGGAGATGATAAGGGCGGTGCTCTCCATTAGGGGAAGTGCCAAAACAGACGCAAATGTCATGAGGCTTTGTTTTCGCAAGGAGACTTAGGCTTGTCATATTTGTGCAATGATCCTGCAGAGGCAATAATACTAACGCGAGGGTAAGGCGAGATCAATGGGTCTTTATACGAAAGTGTACGGACGCCCTCTGCGATTTCGTCGCACGACGGCAATGTCATGGGACTTTATGTTCGCAAGGATATCTAGGCCTGTCATATTGTCGCAACTAAAACATCCCGCAGAGGCAAAAATACTTGAAAAATGATAAGACAAGATCAATGGGTCTTTACATGCAAGTGTACGGACGTCCCCGCGATTTTGTCGCCATAAAAGGTGGCAGGGGAAGACCTCTAATTAGGGAGGTCTAACTCGGAAGACCACACAAAATTGATAAGGCGGGGGTCAATGGGTCCTTGCTTGAAAATGTAGGACGGCTCTGCGACCTTGTCGCAATAAGAAGAGATAAAATAAAGACTATTGAAATGATAAGGCGAGAAAGGTAGGTTTCTCCTTTCATGGAGACACTGCGACCTCGTCGCAGCAGATAAAATTCAACATAAAGCAATGAAGAGATTATACTATCACATGAACACAACGCAGAGATAGAGGAAAGATAAGAATAAAGAAATACCTCAACACTTTTTCAACGATCCAACCTTCGAAGATAAAGAATGAAGCAACAAGGGGTTACCAATGTTTACCAATGAACAACATTTTATGTTGTTTATTTCCTCGAGGCAATATTTCTTATATTTCAAGGATTAATACTTCATGGAAGAATAAAGCATAGCATAAGGCAAAGAACATGGAGCGAGAGTTTCGCATGATGAATTCGCAATACTTCATACTTCTTATATATTTCGAAGATTGAGTACTTCTTATACTTTTTTTAAGGATACTTCATATTTCGCGTACTTCAAAACGATGATACTTCTAATTATTTCTTAAAATCATTTCATGAAAATGTAAGCATACGAGATTATAGTCGTAATTAAGAAGAAGGAAATAAGAGCATTATTCAACAACGGATTTAATCTTTCAAAACAAAAAGTTGCAAGAAAGTTACAAAAGCAAGTTAATTCTCTACATCAATGTTATCATCCTCGCCAAGAATCTTCTCAGTTCCATCTCCGTCAATAACTTTCTCAGCTTCACCTTCCCCAGAGGGTGGAATATCATCAGGAATTTTTTCAGTAAGATTTTTATTAACAACTTCAACGTTGGCGACGTCTTCGCAGCTTTCATAATCATAATCATCATCAGGGGAATTGGGGGCTTCATCATCACTCACTTCCAAAGGATTGACACGAACAGGATCAAGAGATCTAGACAATAAAATGTCATTCACTATGACCTCAGCCTTAAGATGAAATTGGCGAAGAAGCTTTTTTCGATTTTTACTATCTATGTCCTTACAAATCAGACATATAGTTAAGTCTCCTTATGCACGATCGCGAGAACGAACAAGAGAAGTAGCGAGCGCCCCTTTTTCCGCGAAGTTTAGAATTGTCCGACTTGAGAGTAGAAATAATAGAATGGAGCTTTTCTCGAATCTGCATAACAATTGGACAAGTAAAGATTAAAAGAGCTTCTTAAGGATAAGGAGATATACAAATGAATTAAGGTAGTCAAATAACATGACTACCTTCTTTTTGAGAAACAAGATCTTTGAATAAAAGACGAACAACTATCTCCCAATCGGTCCATAGCATCATCAAATGTATCCCCAACTAAGCCTTTCAGGCGAGATCGCAGGTTTTTATCATTGGAGACAAGTATGGCATTCTCGGTCGCGAGGGAAGAATTAGATCTTTTTAACTCAGAACATTGATCTTTAAATTGGCTCACTTTTACACTCAATGTTATTCTACCCTGAATAAGTTTATCTCTCTCGGAGGAAATTTCTTCAAGTTGGCTTCTCAAAGTATGATTAGCTTGTTTGTATTCTTCGCATAACTTTTGACAAGCATTATACTGTTGCGAGTAGCTCGCCATCTTATTCAACAGAGAACGTTTCTCTTGCGAAAGAGTTCGATTCTCATCTGATAAAGTTTCCAACTCCAAATTAGTCTTAGTCAAAGCATAAGAAAGGCGAGATAAGTCATTACTTAATGAGACTTGCTCTTGTGATAAATCAAAATTCTCTTTAGACAAATTATTTATTTGGTCAGCTGCATAGGTATGAAGATTATCTAAGAGATTATACTGCTCCATCCAAGCATCTCTTTCAACTCGAACTTCTTCAGCGATGGACTCCGCTTGATATATCTCCATTATTCGTTTCTGGTTTAATACTTTTAAGACGAGCAAGGGTTTGAGTTGTGATCTTAAAAAAAAAAAAAAAAAAAAAAAAAAAAAAAAAAAAAAAAAAAGGGGGGTTGTGAGAGCATACTTTTTAATTCTTCATTCTTCTCGCGAAGGTTATCACGATCCCGAGATGTTGTGAAATTTTTGATTTTCAAGATGTAGACTATTACATCTCACAGTCATAGCTTGGAGATCATCCTTCAACTTGTTAACTTCTTGAACCAAAGATGCTTGCAAAACCCTGTCAGGACCAAGATGTTTACTCAGAATCTCGCAAATGTCAGACTTAATAGGATCGATGGAAGTCTTCTTGGCATCGCTCACAAGATCGGAGAGGACTTTGAAAGCTACTTCTATCCCTTCTAAATTTTCTTTGGTAAGAGGGATTTGCTCAGATGAAGAAGCAATAATGGCAGAAGAAGATGGAGACGAACCATCTTTTGTTGAGGGGACATCGCGAGAAAGGGGAATCTCGGGAAGGATTGGAGAAATGCCAGAGGCATGAGTAGTAGGGCTGTTATGAGGAGCTTGATCTACGAAGAGTTCAGACATAAGAATGCCTTCATTAGAAATGTTCTCAGGAGGAAGTTTTAACGTTGTCGTACGAAGACTTTCGCAATTGGAGAAGGGGGTCTCGAAAGAAGGAAAGGAGACGCTAGGAGTGACCAGATTGGGTTGGCGAGGCCTCTTGGGAGTTCTATCAACAACCTCGTCATCCTGCGTATAACAAGTTAAATAAGAAACAGAGGCAACAATGTATTGTTAATAAAAAACAAATGTTTCTTAGATACCTTGTCACCCGCAGACTTTCTTTTCGAGGCCATAGATTTTACTCGCGAGGAGGACTTTGGTGGCACAAGAGGCTCTTGTTGCGAAGTAGGTTTCGGTGGCGAACCCAAAGAAAGAAGAGGGTCCTTCACGGTAAACTTAGTTCTGGATTGGTTCTTGCTGAACAACAATGGCGTAAAGAGAATTACAAAGTTAATCATACCAAGTGTGATTTCAACAAGGAAAGCTAATTTGATCAACCACAAAATCAGCCAGATATGGCACAATTAACAAACCTGGACGCCATGAGAATAACAACTGTTAGGGAATAGCAAAAATGGTGAAGAAGATGGTAAGAATAGACGAACACTTGCAGAACGACAAAGAAGAAGAACACTTGCAGACGATGAAGAAGATGAAAAGGAAAAGGAAAATTCTTCATGTGGGATACTTCTATAAATAGACGAGAAAAATGTTATGATCAGTTAACATTAAATGCACCGATAAAAAAGGTAGATATGGACACGTGTAAACGGTCACTACTAAACCCAAGGAAGACAGATTTAAAAGAACTTTAGAAGAATCCAAATATACAAAGATATTTCCTAATAGGCGAGAAGAGACTGCGAACTCGATTATTCTCTGTAACACATGAGGCAAGAAATGACACTTCAAATATAGGAGCTTCGCACACTTCGCAAAAGAATAGAGGCAAGTACGTACTTTTCAAGTACAGTATTCTTCTGCTCATTCCCTCATCAACAAAAACCAAAGATCACTACAACAACAGATTTTTCCTTAAAGATCGCTCTTCAAGCAATATTCAAGGAAAAAGAGGCAAGATGTAGGATCATAATATCGCAATGCATAGGGCTCGCGGGATCAATAAACGACGGTACCGCGAGGGAGTCGCAGGGAACTAAAATGAACGACGCAATGAGAAACGACACACAAAACAACTGAGAGACATGGAACCTGGCGAGGGTTAAGAAGTGTCGCGAGGTTGAATAAGTTGTACACTGGCGACACTTCGCGAGACATTCCCGAAAATAAAGGATAGCTTAGCTGTCATCCACTATGTATTACCCTATATAAAGGGTCGAGTGAGTCTGTTGTAGGCAGAGGATCTTTTTAGAATTGTGAGGCAAGTCATTAGGAGAGAGAAAGTTTAAGAGTGTTTTATTTGCTAAGTGTAATTCTACTTTTCTTGTGTAGAACTCATGAAATTAATCAATAAACATTCTCAATTATGCAACTTTCAATGGACTAATTAATCGAAATATAGTGAGGGGTGTAGTGTGGGAAAACCTGCTACTACATATATCAAAAGGCTGAATCATACTTTTATGAAAATGGTTAGAAGCATGATGAGTCATGCATAATGGCTATACATTTGTGGATGTTTGTTCTTTCTGCAACTGTGTAATTTAAATAGATTTCCAGTAAAGCAATTTCAAAGACACACTTTGGACTAGAAAGGCTGGAAACCTAGTTTAAATCACATTTAAGTTATGGTTGTTCAGTTGGAGGTGAGGGCTTACATTCCCAAGAATGAAAATTGGATTTGAAAACTATTACTGGTTCATTGGTTTTCCTAAATAATCCAAATAGTATTCATTAATGTTCTAACCGTAGTATGGGACTTATTGAAACCGAAAATATAAATTCGTTAATGATGGCATAATTAATGGGAGTACGTGGATATATTTGTTCAAGAAATCATGATAATGATCCCTTTATTTAAGATTTCTACAAATATTGTGAATCTTCTCATTATCAGAATGTTAGATAATGAAAGACCACAAATTACTGATCCAATACTCCATAATATAACTACTTCCAATAAAGAAATTTTTTGATAACAACATGAACCAGCATTAAGAGGGTCTCAACAGAGATTGAAAGAACGTTATTCATGTTGTTTCAGTGATTTTCTTACAAGAATTTATTACATTTTGGTATGGAATGGCAAAGACTCGGTTTTCGGTTCACAAATATTATGTGTAATAATTTTGATTAATGGATTGATGCTATGTGAGCAAAAATCATTGGTTGAAAGTCAAGTCTCAGATATTGTTTAATTGCTCGAAAGACACAAACCAGTTGTATGAAAGTGGGTCTTTCTGGCCTAATACGTCTGTAATAGCAATTTTAAACGGTATAAAGCAAGACTTATTGTCAAAGATTTTACTCTGAAACGATGCATTGATTATAAATAAGTTTTTCTCTCGTGTCAAAGAAATACTTATTCAGAATTATCATAGTATTATTAGTAACTCAGTATGACCTAAGAGTTGCATTAATTAAATGTGAAATAGCCTTTATTAATGATAAATTTTAATCTACAAATTTTAGAAATCAAAGTATGAAATTTAAGCAGCCTCCCATAATGGTATATGAAATTCAACAAAACTATAAATGTTTCAAGTTTTTGATGAAATTATTACAGATTTATGCATATACCTCAAGATCAGTGGGAGCAATTCATACTCTTGGTCTTGTATGTTAAGACATACTACCTACGAGTAGTGATCTTGACTTTATGCATATCTCTATATTTTTTGAAATAAAGTATATCAATGAAGCTTACCATATGATAGTAATATCATATGGATTACTAAAGCTCTCATATAAGGCATATATCGAATATTCAAGGAATTTTGAGATAATAACATATTTAACAGATTTTATTTCATGTTGGATAGAAGATATAAATTTAATCTTCATTACGTCTTAATTCTGATATGAAAATTATAACAAGTATTTAATATGTTAACTAATTTCCTAAAGAATCGAAGAACAAAATACAGGAAAGCTATCAAGAATTTTGAGATACTATTTTAACTTATGTCTTATAATTAGTTAGCAAACCCAACAAGAGTTGATTGGATTTTCAGACTTCAATTTTTGTGGATGTATGGATTCTATAAAGGAAGAATCCATTAATACTAGTCCCACAATTGAGTTTGAATATTTATGACTACGATACTTAGAGACTTAAGGTTTGTCTCTACATTGTTGAAATTTACTGTCTTAGCTTCGCAACATTAAAGCACGATATGATACAAAAGGAACAAAATACATGAACCTTGAGTATATATGCATGAATTAGGAAATTCAGAAACAATAGTTATTCACTTACCGCTTAAGTACAATTGCATTCGGAGATGCACTTAATGAAAAATTACCTTTTAAGAACTCTTAAGAAAAGATTAAAATCTTAGGTCTGTGGGAGTAATTGATTATTGAATTCAGCTGATTTATGTGCTTATTTTTAAAAAAAATAATTCAGCTCTTAATAATGTACTGCTGAATTTATTTATGTATCCATATTTAGTACACTTATGTGAATGGATGAATGTTAACAGTAATTGTCTTTCTTTTGAAGACATAACTGGACCATTATGATATCCCCATTTAAGGCCTGATTAAGTAAGTTGCTTGTGTTGTGGTACATGGAAGGGAACATGTTGATAACAGGACAATGTGCCACCGCCATGACTCGCATACGTGATTTGCTTGGTTAAGGTATTACGTTTAACCATTAAAATTGTTTAGCAATTATGCGCGCTTATGTTTTTCTTTAATTAACCGTTAAATAAGTTATCACATGGACCAGTGGGAGAATGTAAGAATATTTCTATACATATAGAAATATCATGTGGGCCCATGTAATAATTTTGGTTAATTAAGAATATTGCTAAATATTTCGGTTACCATTCTAGATGATTAATTCCTATTAACTCTTCCTTGATGGACGGTCAAGATTGATTGCTAACTTTAAACCCTAGGAACCTTGGTCCTCCTTCTACCTATAAAAGGAACTCAATAGCCATTAATATTGGTTCTAGAATTTTATTATTCATTACACAAAAGGTCAAGAAGGAGAAACCAAGTTATTCCACTGTATTCTGTTCTACGGGTGTGCTTGCAGCCTTGGAGGATTTCTTGGATTCAAGCAATGGCTTCATCAGGTATTCTATTTTAACACAACTATGCGTATTGTGATAATCATGTTGTTCGAAGATCCGACCGTTATGTATATAAAATAAAACTTATAGGACCAGCACGTAAAAATTCGAGTACATCAAGGCATAACACGAGATTGGCACATCGCGGGCACATCATGTGACCGTAATGTGTTGTGTTGTGAGACATAAATAGGCACATCAAGACGGCACAACACGGCACGACACGTGAAGAAAGCACGTCATATCGTGCATAAAATACGTCACATTTTACGCATATTTCACGAAAGAATCATTATTTTAGCCAATTTTTGACATTTTATTTTGTTATGCTACTTTACTTATACAAGCACCTTACCCGATGCATGCGCACCTAAGTTTCGGAGTGTTTAAATTTTTAAGCGGATAAAATGGTAATATATCTAAATGCAGGAGTATCATGAAATCAACAGTCCAATCTCCAAACTTAACATGATTTCATTCAAATTTATCAAGAGATGAGCTATACTCACCTCTCCTATCTCATCTTCAAATTTTAGACTCTCTAACAACTGATGTAAATAAATTGCAGTACTTAATTACACTCTCCATAGATAAATAGTTATATATGGTTCGCTAAATGTGGAATAGACTATGTGTAACAAATTTTCATTAATGCGTCTTACTATGTTGGAATACTGTGTCCGTATGCACTCGTGCAGTGAGCTGAAGTGACTTTTAAAGTAAAGGTTTTCTGAAAGGTTTCTTTGGTGCCAACTTGTTTATCAGTGTATCTCAAGCACTTCGCTCTCGGTCCTTCTTAATGGATCTCCGACTATTTTCTATAAGCCAACAAGAGGGCTGAGACAGGGTGATCCCCTGTCTCTCTACTTGTTTCTCTTTTGTATGGAATCCATGTCTCGTACTATTCTTAATGCCGAAATTAAAGGTTTTCTGAAAGGTATCAAAATATCTAGAAATGCCCCGCATATATATGTGAGTCACCTACTTTTTGCAGATGACTGTATCATTTTCTGTAAAGCAAATGTGAAGACTTGTCATAATATTGTGACTCTTTTCAAAGACTTTGGTATCTCTTCGGAGAAATGATAAATCTTAACAAACCGAGTGTTTTTCGGTTCAAAACCGATCCATACATTACTATCCAAGTCAAACAGATACTAGGAGTTAACTCTGTCTCTCTTGATGATATATATTTAGGGTCTCCGCTCTTCACTAACAGATCCAAGGTGAAAAGCTTTGAACCACTCACCAAGATAATGAGTAGTAGACTTAAGTCTTGGAGAGGGATACATTTAAATTAGGCCGGTAGAATTGTTATGGTTAAAAATGTTACCTCTTCACTCCCAGTATATCAAATGAATTGTTTGAAAATTCCGGAAAAAAATCTGTAAAACACTTACTCAAATGCAAAGAAAATATTGGTGGGGGAAGGATGAAAAAGGAAACAATAAAAAGGGTAAAAATGGCTCTGTTTAAAAGCATGGGATTCAATGTGTAAATCCCTTGATGAAGGAGGTCTGGGAATCCAATATTGAAAACTTCAACTTGGCTATGATATCCAAAATGGGATGGAAACTAAAAGAACAACCAGACTCACTCGGGGCAAAAATACTAAAAGCAAAGTATTACCCCAAAACAAACCAAATGAAGATGGTGATTGGGTTTGGAAAGGTATTCATAGTGGTATCCAACTCATAAAGAAAATTGTGTTTAGAAACTAGGAAATGATAGACTTATTGATATATGAGAGGACCAACGGATCCCAAATACCACTATCCCCATACCAAAACCAGTCACTAGCACAACCTGATGGTTATATAAAAGAAGGTCAAGAAAATTGTGTATGCAAGCTACATAAAGCCTTGTATGGGTTGAAGCAAGCACCACGTGCTTGGTATACAAGGATTGATACTTACTTCATCAACAACGGTTTTGAAAAGTGTCCTTATGAACATACACTTTACATGAAGACTGATTCTCAAAATAATATGATCATTGTGTGTATATATGTTGATGATCTTATCTTCATGGGAAACAACATGGATATGATCAAGGAATTTAGGGAGGCGATGATAAGAGAATTTGAAATGACTGATCTAGGTCTCATGTCTTACTTTCTTGGACTTGAAGTCCTTCAGACAGAAGATGGTATATTTGTCTCACAACAAAGATATGCAAAGGATACTCTGAAGCGCTTTAAAATGAATGATTGCAAACCAATTTGAACTCTCGTTGAAAGTAGGTTGAAACTTACAAAAGAAGGAATTGGTGAACTTGTAAATCCAACAGATTATAAATGTTTGGTAGGAAGTTACTTAACTTCTACAAGACCAGATATTGTTTTTGGAGTAGGGTTGATCAGCCGGTTTATGGAATCTCCAAAGAAATATCATCTCGTAAGTCGCAAAAAGGATTTTAAGGTATATCTCGTGGAACAATTCATTATGGTATTTTATATAACTCTACAGAAACTATGAATTTAGTTGGGTACACCGACAGTGATTGGGCTGGAGATATTGAAGAGAGAAAAATCACCTCAGGATTCGCTTTTCATATAGGGTCTGGGGTATTTTTCATGGTCATCCAAGAAACAACAAGTAGTTGCTCTATCAACTACGTATGTAATACATATCCGCATCTTCATGTCTTGCATGTGCAGCTTTGGTTAAGAAGAATGTTGAAATCTCTTTACAATGAGCAAAAGACTCCGACTTAAATAGTGTGTGACAATAAGTCAACTATTGCTCTTACATCAAATATCATTATATTCGAGAACCGGTCAACAATAAAGAGATTATCGTTGAGTCTTGTCAAAGGAATGAGCAAGTAGCTGACATATTTACAAAACCTTTGAAAGGTGAAACATTTGTGTACTGAAGAGGAAAATCGGGAATGATAGGACAACATAGTCTCGACTTGAGGGAGGCTGTTGGAAGTTAAGATCAACCGAGACTATTTGAGCTGCAACTAGTTAGGAAACTAGTTTTATTTGGTGATTACCTTTCTGAGTTATGTCTAGAAACCTTCTGGAAGTTCACAGAACTTGGAAGTTACGTTTTGTTCTTATTTCCTAGTAGTTTGCTTGTCTAGGAAGTTTAGCTATTTACTGAACTCTCTGCCTAGTATTCTAGAATACTGTTTCGCTTTTTTGAACTAGTATCAATAGGCTGCAAGTCTTACAAGTTTTGTATGCGATCAAAGAGAGTTTATTGGCTTTAATAGATTCTCGGTTTGGCAAAGCTCTTTGTGTGTTCTTTTATTCTTTTAGTTTTATCTTCTTGTCGATCTTACAAGAATTTTCATTAAAGAGGCTTACATAGAGCCAAAGACAAGAAACAAGGGAAACAGATTACATAGAATCAAGACGAGAAACAAGGGAAAAGACAAATCCTGGGCTAAGCAAGACAAACAAAAAAACTTAGCAAACCTCAGACCCAGGCTATTAAGCCAAAAGAAACAAAAACTTACAAAGTACAAAAACAACTTTCCAAATTAGCCTTAATTTTATCCAGATAAACTTCTTGCACCGAGTCTAAATTCTAAATAAAGTCCATACGTTTATAACACAAAATAAATTCATATAGCTAGTATTTTCACGTAACGGGCGGACCAACGTATTTTGATATGAGTAATTCTAAACGAACCGTTTATGTGAACTACACAAAACCGTTTACACACACCAAATCGGTGGGCCCCGCCCCAAGGAAGAAAACAGTGGGTCCCATTAAAGGGTGGATGTGTGTATGCGTTTTTGAGGGAGTCTACAGACTTCTAGAAGAGTAGTTACTGAGAGAGTGCACCTTGTCCTTTTTTTTTTTTTGATCCTAAAAGTTTTATTGAATGAGAACTCAAAATTACAGGGTATCATTCTTTGCCAGAATTAATATGTGTTCTGGAAAATTATCTAAGAACTGAAAAGTTGAATCTTATAATTTAGCGTTTTTAGCTATCTCATGCGCTACGCCATCAGCTTGTTATAAGGTGTCCTACAGAGTGATGATATCACTTTATCCATGTGTTGATGCCCTATTTCTTTTGCTTATGTCTACATGAATAATGCAGCCCGTCACACGTCAAAGAATGGGCGATGTGACGCCTTCAATGTTAAAATATGATTTAGTTTATCATGTAGGGGTGCTCATGACACTTTCAAGCGGCAGTAAGCCCATTACATGCATTCAGTGTTCTGATTGATGAACGTATATCACATTCTTATAAAACTAGACTATAAAAATTTAAAACAACAATAGATTAAAAAATTTGAACATCAAAGGAAAAAAACAAAAAAAACAATATCATCATTCGAAAACTTATTTTCTGATCCTTAGTTTTTGAGCAACTTATCCTTTGCTCTGGCTTGAGAAACCAATACCCTCCCACACAAACAACCCCTACTGTGATGGTTAGAACTGCCAATCCTATTTTCCAATCAAATAGGGCATTGTTATTACTCGCTTTCTCTCGTAACAACACAGTGGTTAAATCTTCAGCTTTAACTTCTAACGCGGTATTAGTTGAATCACCTGCAGCATGTCCTTCAAATAACGCATCACCAGCTTTTCCTTCTAACGCAGTAGTAGTTGCATCACCAGCTTTTCCTTCTAACGCAGTAGTTGCGTCACCAAATTTTCCTTTAAAGTTATCAACTTTGTCAGCAATAGTTGTCTTTGCTTTGGTGATCAAATCACCAACCTGCTCGGTCATCTTCTTCTCAAGAAACTGATCAGCTTTACCTTCTAACGCAGTAGTTGTCGCATCACCAACTTTTCCTTCCAACGCATCACAAGCTTTTCCTTCTATACCTGTAGTTGCATCACCAAATTTTCCTTTAAAGTTATCAACTTTGTCAGCAATGGTTGTTTTGGCTTTGGTGATCAAATCACCAACGTGCTCAGTTATCTTCTTCTCAAAAACCTCAGCTTTTCCTGCTTCTGACGACGACATATCTTATGATGAGAGTTTAGTTGACAGGAAACTACGATCCTTACGTACGATCAAGCAAGGACGATGGAGGGGAATATAAAGGAAGAAAGGTTTATTGTTGGGCAAGAAAGGGAGATTTAGTGCCGGGCAAGAAAGGATTTAATTTAACATGTTTTTAGCAGTTTGGTTTGGTGGAAACATCTATTAAGACGTATTTAATTTATTTTTGGCTGACTAACAATGTGACTTACTCATATAGCTAGGGTCTGACTCGTTCCGCATCAGATGGTGCACTGTTTGTCCGATTTTGTAAAACTCTCTGCATGAGTTTTCATCTGAGAGGGAAAAGCTTGTTCATTGTTAGTGAAGGCATTTCAAGTAGAAGTGACAACAAAAGAATGGGTGTGAAGACATGCTTGGACTAACAATGAACAAGTATAGAATGCCATAATTCGAATTCCATTAGACTTGGCATTGCACACTGTGCAAGATTATTTTTATTTTGTTTTGAACAGTTGAAATTAGGGCCATTGAATCAAAGTATTTCTCTTTAATATCCAGAAGTCTATTCTGGCTCTTCAAAGTTTTATCCAAGGAATAACGGACTTTTCTTCATCTTCAATATATTCATTCCCTATCTTCAAATACTTTCATCACAACAACAACAAAAATTAAACTTCAAACTTTGCGACTTGACCTCCACCTGATCATACTCTTCATTCAAATCAGATTCTCGATTTATGGAATCTTTCTATTCCCTGATGAGTACTATGACTTTCAGGATACCGAGAGGGAACAGGAAAGTGATGTTACAATGGATATCAAGATTAGTACACGATCTGCGGAAGACATCAAGAATTTCCTAGCACTAGATGTCGCAAACTGCAAAATTGAACGTAGTTATTATTTAAACACAGTTTTATGTTTCGATTCCTAATCAGATAATTTCCATTTCTTGTTGATATCAGTCTTTTTGGATTTTTTCGAAGTTAGAATTCAATTTGCACATGCTTTCTTCTCGAAGTTGAGGAATTTAAGTATACATGTCCTATATGTAAAAGGTTCTTTCTTTTTTTCCTTGGAAAATTGGGGATATGCCCCAGCCATCCAAATTCAATCCAAAACCATTAAGTAGTCAATAATCGCACACACTAGGGATTGCATATGCGAATTAAAAAACATATATACTACTATATACTAACACATTTACAAGGTTCGTGAACATATTCAGATAGAAAAAACCTCAAGAAATTAGAGAAAAAGTTCAAACACATTTACGATAAATTGATTAATTAACGGTTTTTTTGAAGGAAACCATTTCTTTGGGGCATATTCCCAGTAACTGAAATCCTGAGACATATCCCCAAGATGACAGTCGATTCTGGGGCATATCCCCAATTTTCCCTTTTTTCTTTTACGAGTCAGTAGTTTTGAAAATTCTCATCTGATGGAAGTTTGTTTAAAAACCCATCCCCTCACTTTAGTTCTTAATTATAGGCAAAAAAAATTTTACTTGAAACCCTTGGATCATCCTATAAGAATTTTCTTTGCAGGTTGAATATCTTGCTCCAGCATGGAAAAAGGTTCAAGGACTTTTCCTGCAAGAACATTCTAAAAGACTCTCCTATCTTCAACTTGAAATAAGCAAGGCATGCAGAAATATGTTGGATGGTATCATTGCTGATTATGAAACAAGCTCCGTCAAAGTAACCTTCCGGGAGAACTATAGTAATTGTCAAGTTATGCGAACCCCTGAATGGGAGTTTGCCAGATTACAGCAACAACAAGAACCTGTTAAAGAGAATGCTTCCCATGTTTCACAACTGGTAATTGATCACCTTAACTATGCGTACTCTCTTTTGCAAAGACAACTCATTTTTAATGATTCAGACAGCGATGAGGATGAGGATGTTGCGATTGAACGTGACCAGGCCCGGTTCTTGAAGAAGTTTGCACACGCATTCACCGTGGCCTAAAACTTGTAACTCTAGCTTGTCCCTACTTTAAAGCTTTACATTATTTAACAGAAGGAATATTGCTGCTTCTGTGGTTATCTCGGTTTGTATTTGTCAAGACGACATATATTCTGGTATCGTCATTATCATAATATGCTTGTACACATGTTAGAGCTTTGTCGACCCAGTGAACACTGTTGCAAATAAACACATGGGGTATTTATGAGAAATCTCATTTCCTCCTATAACTAGCTAGTTCCTAAAGATTAAGAGAAACAAAACAAAGAAGAATACTGTATTTATAGCTGGTATTCTTGCTTGCATTAAAACACAAATGGTAGAAGTTCAATTATATTAGCTAATATGATCTTTTTCAAATGAAAAATCTGAATCCACATAGAATCCCTCTGGGATATTTTTGCGTATTGAGTACCATATTTCGTGCGATAGCAATATCCAATTGTCTAGTGTGAGATTTCCATACCTTGGCATCATTTTTCACCATCAAAATCTTCGATGACATTATTTTTTTTTCTTTTTTGATCCATCAACAAGAACAGATTAAAGAGCACACAAGCCGTGTCCAGGCGGATACAACTAGGGAAGAGCAAAAAGGCCAAAGGAACGGAAATAAAACAAAACTTTAACTAAAGAGAACATAATTCTATACACAAAGAAGATCAACAGCAGGAACCAAGAATTTAAGCTCGGGTAGACTAAATTTTTTTTTTGTGAACTATCAAATTCATTGTCCTCTAAAACAATGAAAGAAAAAGAAAATGCAGCAAAATACAAGGCAATCTCACAGTTTCAAAAGGCTCTAGCCCTTTACAAACTGAATTTTTGGAACTTTTATGGCCATACATTAGAAAAAAGATAGGTGTTAATAATAGAATAACCGGAATTTTTTGGCTTCAACAAAGCTATATTTTCAAGCTTGTGTAAGGCGGCCAAAGTCTGCCGATTTTTGCCACAAAAATGAGGGAAAAAGTTTATATTATTGGATTGACGCTTCACATCAATGGCTAAAAATAAGGTGGCTAGCTCATTATTCAAAAATCAAACTTAATATTATTGAATTGAAATCATTGGGGCGTGCATGTACTAAAAGTTGAAATTCATCCTGCCCAAACATGTTTGATCGAGTAACGTGTCCTAACCTTCCGCCCTCCATTCTCTTTTTCGTTGACAGTACATATACAATCCCTCATAAATCATTATATGCCGTTGGATCTTCTTCAACATTAAATCTCATGGGCTTGCCTTTTGATGACTAATGGGCTAGTCCAAAATACTACATGGGCTTTTCTATTTTTCTGGACCAATTACAGGGTACCAATGAAGCTTTTGCTGGGGGGGGGCTACATTGAGGGTAAGCCACCCCTCCCTCCGTCACTAAATTCAACCGTATAAGACCATCTTGTTCTACCTTAAATCCAAAATGCAATTTGCAAACCAAAAAACCAAAGAGTGCTCTTCAACATCTCTACCTTATCTCAGAGTCTTCTAAAGCTAATTGAGAAGCGGCAACCTCCTCCTCTTCTTTAAAAGCATGGAATCTATTATGGTTTTCAAAGCCAGGAAGAACTAACGGGTTAGTAAATGAGGTACTTTCCCCTTCCATAACCAACGGAAACTTTTCTTTCTTACCCGATTTCTTTTCTCTCTTTGTATACCATTTTTTCAGTTGTATTAGGAGAGACCATTTCTAACACACCCTCATTACCCAAGCCATTCTCATTTGTCTGCAAAGGTATATCTAGCTGCAGCACCTCCTCACTTGGATGCATGTTAAGGACTAAAATTTCAGCTCCACTAACTCCAACACTTTCTTGATTGCCAATCTCCATTTGATTATTTGCAGAGACCAAACTCTTTCCTTGAATTTGGTTCTTCAATGACATTATCGAACATCTGCCACATATATCGCTTATTGTCAGATAAATATAAAGAAATTTTTGAAGAAATCAAGAAGATTACAAAGAAACCAACTTCTCGGAGGGTGAATATATCTTTTCTCAATATTATTTAGCAGAAAATAAGTCTTCCCTCCTATTTATGGGTGAAAATCGTTTCTTCCGATTTCAGTAAATTCGGTAGGTGAGTGAGAAACTGGTTTAAACCCTAAACAAATGTGCTGCACGTGAGCACTTTATAGATTCGAGAGATCAATCTGTACAAGTCCGGCCTAAACCAAGAAATGGCCGTTCCAGACTTGCTTCGGTCACAAAGTGGAAGAGAAGGGTTGATTTGGGGAGGGAAGCAAAGAAAGGTGTTGAGACCAGAATAGTTCTGGGAGAGTAGTATCTCGACTTGTATCAGAAAGTGAAAGCTTAGGAAGCTTGCAAGAGATGAAAGCTTTTTGGAGAGCTTGCAAAGTTGCCTTTTCTGAGAGTGTAGTATTTTTCTCCTGACCGAGACTTGTTGTATGGTGGAAATAGGTAAGACCTATTTATACAAGTCGAGATTGAAACGTACCCTGGTCTCATGAAGGAAGAGAGTAAAGGGTGAAATAATGGGAGGAGGTGGTAACCGCATGGTGTTAATGGGTGAAAACGTTTTCACCATTATTTCCTCATTTATTTGACCGCTTTATTCCTTTTCACGCTTTCTTAATGTGAGCGTAGTGTACGCCGCAAGTCTGTGACCGCCAAACCAAAACCCCGAAAGCATCCCCGGCTTTGTGTTGATATCTCGAGTGTTGGTTGCACCTTGAGTGCAAGTGGCGCTGCTAGTGGCGCGTGTGGCATGTGTCATTGGCATGTGCGGAATGCCCTTGTTGCGGGTTGTACTTCGAGCGCAAGTGGCAATGCCAGAGCTGCTAGTGGCGTGCGTGGCATGTGCCAATGGCATGTGCGTAATGCCTTGGTGGTAGGTTGTACGTTGAGTGTAAGTTAGGCTACCAGCGTGTGTGTTTGGCATGTGCCAATGGCATGTGCGGAATGCCTTGGTGGTAGGTTGCACGGTTTGCAAGTTAGGCTACCAGCGTGTGTGTTTGGCATGTGCCAATGGCATGCGGAATGCCTTGGTGGTAGGTTGCACGGTTTGCAAGTTAGGCTACCGGCGTGTGTGTTTGGCATGTGCCAATGGCATGTGCGAATGCCTTGGTGGTAGGTTGCACGGTTTGCAAGTTAGGCTACCCAGCGTGTGTGTTTGGCATGTGCGAATGCCCTGGTGGTAGGTTGCACGGTTTGCAAGTTAGGCTACCGGCGTGTGTGTGTTTGGCATGTGCCAATGGCATGTGCGGAATGCCTTGGTAGTAGGTTGCACGGTTTGCAAGTTAGGCTACCGGCGTGTGTGTTTGGCATGTGCCAATGGCATGTGCGAATGCCTTGGTGGTAGGTTGCACGGTTTGCAAGTTAGGCTACCGGCGTGTGTGTTTGGCATGTGCCAATGGCATGTGCGGAATGCCTTGGTGATAGGTTGCACGGTTTGCAAGTTAGGCTACCAGCGTGTGTGTTTGGCATGTGCCAATGGCATGTGCGGAATGCCTTGGTGGTAGGTTGCACGGTTTGCAAGTTAGGCTACCGGCGTGGGTTTTGGCATGTGCCAATGGCATGTGCGGAATGCCTTGGTGGTAGGTTGCACGGTTTGCAAGTTAGGCTACCAAAGACATGTGTTTGGCATGTGCCAATGGCATGTGCGAATGCCTTGGTGGTAGGTTTCACGGTTTGTAAGCCTAGGGCGCTATATTTGGCATGCGCCAATGGCATAGCGGCTTGGAAATATGGCTTATGGTACGTGTTGGCATGTGCCAATGGCACGTACGGCCATGTTGACCTAGTTGCACGTTTTGCAAGTCTAGGGCGCTATATTTGGTATGTGCCAATGGCATAGCGGCTTAGTTTGGCATGGTTTGCCAATGAGTGCGATATGTAGTTTGGTTTTGGCGTCGCCGCCATGGTGCACAGTTTGCGGCTTGGTTTGTCATTGTTGCCATGGTGCGCAGTGTGCGGCTTGGTTTGGCATTGTTGCCATGGTGCGCAGTGTGCGGCTTGGTTTGGCATTGTTGCCATGGTGCGCAGTGTGCGGCTTGGTTTGGCATTGTTGCCATGGTGCGCAGTGTGCGGCTTGGTTTGGCATTGTTGCCATGGTGCGCGAAGTGTGCGGCTTAGTTTTGGAATTAGGTTCGTGTCGAAAACCTAATCTGGTATTTTGAAAAAAAATACCCCTATTAATTATTTACACGTGAGTTAAATGCTCTTAGTTAATGAGTTGCGGGTAACACTAGGTCATGGGGTTTTACGATTTTACCCCTTGTTTAAAAACCACCATCAACACCTCCATACATTAATATTAAGTAGCTAAATTTATATTAGGTGCTCATATGTAACTGGAGTAATGGATGCGGAAGCTGGTGAAAGTATGAAGTTAGACAATTTTCACTTGATATTTGATGTTGAAGTCATAGTTAATTATATAGACACTGATAAGGTGCAAATCAGATGGGAGAATAATAAGACTCTACAAGAAGAGATCAAATATGTTTTATCTTTTTTTCGTTCCTACAATTTATCTCATGCTAAAAGAGATGGTAACCATGTAGCACTATCATCTCTAGAAAAGTTAGGGTCGATAAACTTCACTTAGAAGAGTATAAAGATTACTCTCCTTGGTTACAATCTGTACTTTCAAGGCACAAACCTCATTGAGTTTAATAAATTTATTTCTTCGTATCAAAAAAATTATATTAGTGTTGTAGGGCCTACGGCCCATAGGTGTGCATCCCAACAAGATAGTTAAGGTTTTACCTTTGGTTGTATATAAAGGACAACTATACTATGTAATAGGTTTGATCAACTAATGAGATGTCATGTCGTTTCCCTTTCTTCTTTGTCTCTTCTATTATTTCCCTGCAAAACGTTATCAAGCACGATCTCTGACCCCGCAACAATAGATTTATTTTACTTTTTTGTTCTATCAAATCCGTGAAGGATTGTTTTAGATCCGTATATATTTTTGTTGTATTTTATTTTTTCAATCAAATCAAATACACTACGTTGGAATTAATAGGATCGTTGGAATCAACATTGAAATCATCATCGTCAAGCTAAGTTGGATCTATTTTTTCTTTTCCCTGATTTTGATATATCCAATATATACTTGTGACTTGATTTGATTTGTGATTACATTTTATAATAGTATTATTTATTGTTGTACATTAATATTATTGCTGTGATTGATCATGTCTCGGTGGGAAATCGTTTTGAGAGAAAACGAAAACTAAAACGGAAAAGCGTCTGTTCGTAATCGGAAAAGAAAGAGTTCTCTATCCGCTGGAAAAGAGGAGAAGGAAAGTCGGTCCGGTCCAACATAACCAGTTCCTGTCCGATCCAATCCAACCCACTCTGATCCCTCCATACATTTATATCAAGTAGCTAAAATTATATTAGTATTTTATATCTCTTCTAAAGACTCTATGTAACAGTAACACTAAACCATGACCGTGTCTATATATACTGTAAGAATTTTTCAAAGTCATCTCAAATAATAACACTCCTCTCCTTGTCCTATATACGTACGTACCTTACTACGTAGTCATTGGAAAATTGAGCCCACACCAACTTGTTTTGTTAAAAAAAAAAAAATTTAATTAAAGGAGCTAGGAAAACCGGAGAAATTTTTTGATGGGGGCGAATTCCGATGGGTGTGAGGGACAAATAGAATGATGCCATGTGTCTCTATAATTAACTGATTCTAAACTATCAAAATTTCTGGTTACGTAGGGTATAAGGGTATTTCTGTCTATTAGTAATTCTTTCCCGCTGATTACCTCTCTCGTTGGGTTTGAAAGTCTTCCGGGAGAAAAAAAAAAGTTTTGATACTTGTGGATCGGTTTTGGATGGGTTTTTTTCATGACTGCAAAAGTTAATCATTATAAACTGGTGTTTGAAAAGAGTTAGCAACTGCTTAAGAAATCAATTAATGGATCGCGTTGCTTAGTAGTGAACATTCAAATTGCGTGGGATCTAATTATCCTGTTCTAACCATGATTTCTCTTTGTGATCACCCTAGTGTTTTCCTCATCTGCCACTCCCATCACCATTGATTTATCCAAATTTATTTTGAGCCCAGTAATTTCTTGAAGTCTGGAAATCACGCCTTTTAACTCTTTCATTTGAGTGGGACACGCATCAATGAAACAGATGGTGTCGTCCGCAAACTGTAAGTGAGTTATCTCTGTTCCATTTTCTTTAGTCGAGAAGCCATTGATTAGATTGTGTTGCTGGGCACTCTTCATGAGACTGTTAAAAACTTCGGCTACCATGAGAAAAAGAAATGGCGATAACGGGTCCCCTTGCCGCAGTTCACGCGATCCTTTAAAGAAAACTCGTTGTCGCTCCATTGATTAAGATTGAAAATCTAGTGTCTCTGTAACAACTTCTCATCCATCTAATCCACTTCCATCCAAAACCCATTTTTCTACTGACTTTTTCAATTATTTGCCAGTTGACATGATCATAGGCTTTTGTTAATGTTGTCAAAGATTAAATCCTATATTCACACTTGTGGAGGTTATAGGACACTTGGCATATAGAAGAAGAATGCTTGGGTATTAAGAACACATGGGAATTATCTAGTAAAGTCTTGGAAACCAAGTTTACTTTGCTTGCAAGGTTTTTACTACTTGGATGTCAAGTATTTTGCTTGAATCCCAAGTACTTATCTAGTATAAATAGGAGGGAGCTCATTTGGAGAAAAACACACCAAATACACAAACTCTAAGAGCCTTATGAGTTTTCTCTCCTACTCTTTTCTACTTTCTATTTGTGAGGATATAGAGCAATATTACTAGAGAGTTATTTTAGTGTTATGATTAGCTTCTAGCTATTCATAAGTTAGTGATTGATTCATCAATCTTTGAGTGTTTTAATTCTCTGTAAAAAGTTCTATAATAAAGAGTTGATCGTAGCCGTTTTGTGGATGTAGGCATCGCCGAACCACGTTAATTCTTGTGTTCTCGCTTTCTTGTTTCTTTTAGTGTGCATCTTCTTTAATTTTACTTTACTTCTACATTGATCCAAAGAACTAGTGTCTTGTGGAATTATTTACCAAGTAATCCCAACAAGTGGTGCGGTGAGCGTGGAGAGGATCATAGTTAGAAGTAAAGATGTCAGCTTCCGCATCTGGTGGAGTTTTCTCGAAGGTGCATGGATTTGATATTATCAAGTTCAATGGAAAGAATAATTTTACATCATGGAAAACTGATGTAAAAGATATTCTTGTTAGCATGAAACAAATTAAAGCAATCAAGGAGAAGCCAACGGTCTTACCAAAAGATTGGACCGACGAAAAGTGGGCTGACCTTGATATGGAGGCTTGTTCAACTATTAGCTTGTGCTTGTCGAGGGAAATTACTCATAATTTTTCGGGTGAAACTTCGGCAAAGGATTTTTGGGAGAAATTAGAGAAGCTCTACTTACAAAAGGACTTGACTTCGGAACTCTACTTGAAGCGTCGACTCCATGCCTTTCGGATGGCTTCAGGTAAATATTTAGTAGATCATATTAATGAGTTTAATATGATAATATTTGATGTATATAATATCAATGTTAATATCTCGGATACGGATAAATCTATGATATTACTATGTTCTTTACCTCCGTCATATGAAACTTTTGTGGATTATTTGTTAAGTGGGAAAACCGAAGGAGATAATAAATTGGTTTTCAATGATGTGGTTTCGGCTTTACAAGCCAAAGCTATGAGAAAAAGAAAGCAAGAGTTTGACGATGAAGTTGAGGGCTTCTTTGTTGATGGAGGTAAAATGGTAATAAGAAGTCTAAGTCGAAGAATCGTTCCAATTTTAAAAGGAACGACATCCAGTGTTATTATTATCGTAAACCCGGTCATATAAGAGTTGTTGTACTAAGCTAAAAGCAAAGGATTTGAAACATAATAGGAAATCAAATTCGAGGAATGTTGTTGCTTCAATTGCGGAAGGCAGTGAAGTTCTGGTGGAGCCAATGTGTGGCTTTGATCAGGAGGTGTTAACCGTTACATCAAAGAGTTATCTCAATGATGGTTGGATGCTCGATTCGGTGCTTCGTACCATATGTGTCCCACTAGGGAATGTTTCACCACTTATAGAGAGGTGAACGGTGGTACTGTTTTGATGGGTAACTCTAATACCTGCAAAACAGTTGGAGTTGGTACAGTACGGGTTCGTTCGCATGGTGTTACTACAACACTTTCAGAGGTTAGACATGTTCCTGATTTGAGAAAGAGTTTGATTTCGTTGGGAGTACTTGAATCTTTAGGATACAAGTACGTTGCAGAATATGGATTCTTGAAGGTATACTACGGTAGTAGTTTGAAGATGACCGGTGAAAGACATGGTAACTTATATTTCTTACAAGGAGATATAATTTGTGGTGGAGCTATGGTTTCTCAATCAGTTGATGAGAAACATGTGGAGTCAACACGTTTGTGGCATATGCGGCTTGGGCATATGAGTGAGAAAGGCTTGTCTGTGTTGAGCAGTAAAGGTTTACTTGGAGGAGAAAAGACGTGTAAGCTTGATTTTTGTGAGCATTGCATTGTTGGGAAACAATGTAGAAGCAGTTTTGGTACCGCTGTGCACCACACACAGGGTATGTTAGATTACATCCATTCGGATGTTTGGGGTCCCTCTCGTACAGTTTCTAAGGGAGGTGCTAGGTGGTTTGTGACCTTTATCGATGACTTTTCGCGGAGAGTTTGGCTTTACACCATGAAGCAGAAAAATGAAGTCACCGAGGTATTTAAGAAGTGGACGACCATAGTGGAGAAACAAATTGGTCGTGTGGTCAAGAAGATACGTTCCGATAATGGTGGTGAATACACTGAAGACCCATTAAAAGAATTTTGTGAGGAACAAGGTATCGCTAGACACTTCACAGTAAAAGGTACACCACAGAAAAATGGAGTAGCGGAGCGAATGAATCGCACACTACTTGAGAGAGCACGGTGCATGTTGTCAAACGCAGGTTTGGGAAAAATTTGGTGGGCTGAAGCAGTTAATACGGCGTGCTATTTAGTGAATCGATCACCATCAACAGCCATTCAGTGTAAGTCACCTATGGAAATTTGGACCGGTAATCCTGTAAATTATTCGAATTTAAAGGTGTTCGGTTTCCCGGCTTATTTTCACGTCAGAAAAGATAAGTTAGGTGTTAGAGCTAAGAAAGAAATTTTCTTAGGTTATCCAGAAGGTGTGAAGGGGTATCGTTTATGGTGCCCAGACTTGCAAAAGTTTGTGATCAATCGTGATGTGACCTTCAATGAGAAAGCTATGCTTGATTCAAAGAAGTTCACAGGCTGGGACTCTCAAATTGAAAAGGAGAGTACTAGGGCTATTGATGACGATTCGATGCAGGTGGAGAAAAGAGCTCCTTATTCATCTACTACACAAGAAGAAGAAGTTCAAAATGAACAAGTAGAAGATGAAATTCCCATCGAGGAACCCATTCGGAAACAAACTGAGATTATTCCGTATTTAGCATCTCAGCGTGAGAGGCGTCAAATTAGTGCACCTATTCGATATGGTTATGAGGATAGTGTTTCTCATGCATTATCCATTTTCGAAGATGAGCCGTTTACCTTCAAGGAGGCGATGAGTGATAATCATGCCGCTGAGTGGAAAACCGCTATGGATGAGGAGATGGAGTCTCTTCATAAGAATCACACTTGGGAACTAGTTAGGTTTCCCAAGGGTAAAAATAAGATCGGGTGCAAGTGGGTCTATACAGTAAAGGACGGAACTCCAGACTCTAAGGGTATCGTTAGTGGTGTACGATATAAGGCAAGGTTAGTGGCTAAAGGATATGCACAAAGGGAAGGTGTGGATTACAATGAAGTTTTCTCTCCGGTTGTTAAGCACACTTCCATCCAAATCCTTCTAGCATTAATTTGTGGCGCAGTTTGATTTAGAGCTCGAGCAACTAGATGTCAAGACTGCCTTCTTGCAAGGGGATCTGTAGGAGGACATTTATATGTCACATCCAATTGGTTTTGAGGTTGCCGGTAAAGAAGATTATGTGTTTCGACTTCAGAAGTCACTGTACGGGTTAAAACAATCTCCAAGACAGGTGGTATCTCAAGTTTGATACATTTATGTTGCAGCAAAAGTACACTCGTAGTAAGTACGATCAATGTGTGTACTTTAAGAAGATCCGGGATGGGAGTTTTGTTTATCTCTTACTCTATGTTGATGACATGCTTATAGCTGCAAAGGGCAAGTCAGAAATTGATGCTTTGAAGAAGCAATTAAGTTCGAAGTTTGAGATGAAAGATATGGGTTCAGCTAAGAAGATATTGGGCATGGAAATTACTCGAGATAGATCAAAGGGGAAGCTATGTGTTACTCAGAAATCTTATCTTGAGAAAATTGTTTGTCGCTTCGGAATGCAAAATTCTAAAGCTATTAGTCTTCCATTGACACCAAGTGTTAAGTTGTCAAACCAGTTAAGTCCTACTACTACTGAGGAAGAAGAGTTTATGTCAAAGGTTCCCTATGCTAATGCGGTAGGTTCTTTGATGTATGATATGGTTTTTACCCGTCCAGATATCTCTCAAGCGGTTGGATTAGTTAGTCGGTATATGGCTAATCCTGGGAGAGCACATTGGTACGCGGTTAAGGGAATTTTGCGATATCTTCAAGGAACTCTAGATATTGGTTTAGTGTATCAAAAGGAGCAGAGTTTGAAGGTCTGTGGATTTGTTAATTCATATTATCTTTGGTGATCGAGATAATTGTCGCTCTACTTGGGGTATTGTTTCACTGACGGAGGACCTGTTTGTTGGAGGTCTATGTTACGATCGGTTGTTGCTTTGTCTACTACAGAAGGCGGAGTATATTGTTGTAACAGAGGTGTTAAGGAAGCATTATGGCTTCAAGGTCTAGTTGGAGAATTGGGGATTGTGCAAAGGAATGTCATTGTGTATTGTGACAGTCAAAGCACAATCCATCTTGCAAAGAACCAAGTCTACCATGCGCGCACCAAGCATATTGATGTCCGTTATCATAAAATTCGAGAAGTGATTGATAACGGAAAAGTTCTTCTATTGAAGATTGGTACTGAAGATAATCCATCAGATATGTTGACGAAAATCGTTCCTAAGGTCAAGTTCGAGAGGTGTCTCAACTTGATCAACACTGCTCGTTGTTGATGCTTTAGGCGTTTTGGAGGCTACGGTTAACTCAGTCCTTTTTTGTGGAATCATTGACAAGGTGGAGAATTGTTAATGTTGTCAAAGATTAAATCCTATATTCACACTTGTGGAGGTTATAGGACACTTGGCATAGAGAAGAAGAATGCTTGGGTATTAAGAACACATGGGAATTATCTAGTAAAGTCTTGGAAACCAAGTTTACTTTGCTTGCAAGGTTTTTACTACTTGGATGTCAAGTATTTTGCTTGAATCCCAAGTACTTATCTAGTATAAATAGGAGGGAGCTCATTTGGAGAAAAACACACCAAATACACAAACTCTAAGAGCCTTATGAGTTTTCTCTCCTACTCTCTTCTACTTTCTATTTGTGAGGATATAGAGCAATATTACTAGAGAGTTATTTTAGTGTTATGATTAGCTTCTAGCTATTCATAAGTTATTGATTGATTCATCAATCTTTGAGTGTTTTAATTCTTTGTAAAAGTTCTATAATAAAGAGTTGATCGTAGCCGTTTTGTGGATGTAGGCGTACCGCCGAACCACGTTAATTCTTGTGTTCTCGCTTTCTTATTTCTTTTACTGTGCATCTTCTTTAATTTTACTTTACTTCTACATTGATCCAAAGAACTAGTGTCTTGTGGAATTATTTACCAAGTAATTATTTACGAAAGTCTTTCAGCTGTGATGCTTCAGACTTTTTTTTGGAATGAGCGAAATGAATGTACATTTTAGTCACCAATCAAAATTTCCTTCCTCATTGAATTCTCAGAACAACCTTCATTAGATCATCTTCTATAATTTCCCAACGAGATCTTGAAGAATTCATTAGGAAATCCGTCCAAGGTCCAGGTGACTTGTCATTGCTTGAATCATTGATGATTTGCTCGTAATTCTTCTCTATCAATATGCCGTTCCAACCAATTTTTCTCTCATTCTCCGATCTTATCAAATTGCAAGTCTCCCAAATCTGGCCCGACTTCATTGTTATCCTTACACAATCTAGTGTAAAAATCAACAACCTCCTTTTTAATACGAAATGGGACAAGTGATTTCCTCTTCCCCTATCACAAGCTTGCAAATAGATTTTTTTCCTTTTCTTGTCATTTGCAACTTTATGGTAGAATTTAGTGTTCCTTTCACCATCGCATAACCACTCAATTTTTTCCCTTGTTTTCCACTTATGCAGTAACCTATGAGTAAACTCATCTACATTCAGATAATTTCCTTCTGCTTCTCTCCTGTCCATTACTGCAATGGTTTCGCTGAGGACTTGAATCCTTTCCTCAACATGGAAAAATTTATCCTTACTCCAAATTTTGATCAAGGGTTTTAAAGCTTGTAGTTTTTTTGCAAAAATAAAACTCGGTCTATCCGTAAAATTCATATTGTTCCACCATACATTCATCTTTGGCAGGAAATCTTCATCGTAAAGCAGAAAATTCTCAAACCGGAAAGGATAAGGGCCAAAATTAATACCTTCGCCATGCAGACCGATAGGATGATGGTTGGAAGTATCTCGGTGAAGCAAATGTTGAGTAGCATGGGGGAAATTGTCTTCCCAATCTCCACTTATCACAAATCTATCCAACTTTGAGAGGATTGGATTGAGTTGCATATTTGACCATGTGTAGCAGCCACCTAGTAGAGGCAAATCTACTAGTTCATTGACTCTCATGAAACTATCAAACAATTCAATATGATTATCCAAAGCCACTGGCCGATTTCTTTCATTTATGAATCGAGGCAGTTGAAATCCCCTCCAAAACAAATTGGGTCATTCCAATAATTTTTCACAAAGTTTAGTTCCTCCTTAATGGTTCTCGAGGAGCATCACCAGTTGGACCATAAACATTAGTAATTGTGCAAATAAACCCCGATTGTATATATAAGAATACAATTGATAGAAATTGAATAGTTCAGAACCAATTCATCTTCAACTTGAATTTTATTTTCATCCCAAACGGTTAAAAGACCCTTAGAAGCACCTACGTAAGGAAGTTCGATCCAAAGAATCATTGCTTCTTCCCCACAAAGAAAACGAATCATCGAATTAGTAATTGCTTTAGTTTTTGTTTCTTGCAGCATTAGGATTCCAGCTTTCTCCTCCTTGACAATTTTTAACACAGCTGGAAGTTTTTCTTCACCTGCAATACCCCCTTATATTCCACGAAACGATGTTACAATCCATTAAGATTAATGTCCCTACCATCAAAACCAGCTTCGGAGATTTCATCATCGTTCTCAGTTCCATCCCTCTCCCCTTGTTTTTCATCTTGTTTATCTGATTTAGCCCTAATTTGTCTTCTTAATTCCCCCCAAACTCAAATTATCAAAGCTGTCAGTTTTCCTTGATCGAACACAAGATATAAAATTTGATCCGGTAGTTTCACCGAATTTGATCTGGAAGCAACTCCTTGGTTTTCTTCGTCAAAAGAATCTGCTACAATGTCTTCACTCCGACACAAACTTGATATTGGTGCAACTCCAAAAGATGGCAGCCCAAGGGCCCAGTCTTCTTCTACCGAGACAACGGTGGGTTTTGAAAATGGGGTAGGATCCGTTGACATGGTTATAATGACATAATCTTGACATTTTAGTGCCATTTTCTCTACCAAACCCAACGATCAATGAATTCGAGGCTAATTTTTGATGACATGTTCTTCTTATAAGTCTCTACACTCCCACCAAAAATGAGATCATTCCGAGATGTATAAGACCACCATCTACCATTTTGAATATCAACCGTTGAAGATTAACGGTTGAAATTAAAATATGTGGATGGTGAAGTTTCGTATTTCGGAATTCTCTCATTTTTAGTAGGAATGTAGAGTTTTATACGAGGAACATGTCGGCAGAATATTAGCTTTAAATTCATTGTCGGTTGGGTTTGGAAGAAAAAATGATAACCATGTCAACGGATTGTGTCATTATAACCATGTCAACGGATCCTTCCCCTTTGAAAATTTATTTAGTAAAAACTCAAACATTTTAGTTTGTCTCTTCTTTCTAACACGCATAATTTTCTTAACCTTAGGCTTTAAGCCTTTTGACAACCTCCATATAAATTCATTTGGAATATGTTTATCAGGTTTTTGGATTTCATAATTACTTGATCTTCGGTATTGGCCCGATGACAAGATTCAGGCCCACTTTTTATACCAAGGTGAGCGTCACTCTCCAAATTCAAATTCACAGTAAGTGAACCAAAATCAGCTGACGGTCTTCATTTGCCTTATCCTTGCAGGTGGCTCCAGAGAGGAGAACTGTGGCATTTTTAGACATGGAAATAGACGTTGTAGGTTGTTGATCATTTTCCTTAGCTGCAGATGTTTCCAGATCCGACAGAGCATTAAATTGGTTGCTTGTGTTGACCACACCTGCTTTTTTGTTTGTCTCAAGATGATTTGATGGAAGAGAGTTATTAACCCTGGTAAGTTCACGTGGATCAGAGGCAGGTTGAAGCTGCGGATTGGATATTGCCTAGTTTTAAAAATCTCAAACGTTTCAATCTCAGAACTTGTAAGTAAATAAGACGGCAGAGTTTCTACTAAAAGGACGTAAATCCATATACTCATCCTGCTGAAACGAACTCTTCATCTGCTCCATCACAAACCTCCATCCTGGATTTCTCGGTTTGATCTCCACCAAGATAGCTTTATGAGCGAAGTCGACTCCGTTGGGAATAAAATGCCGCTCCATAGAATGTTTCTTTCCTTTCTTTTGAGAATTTGAATCTTGCTTAGTCGAAAGGAGATCCAACACAGCTTCCTTGAACTTTGGTGGTAATGCTGCTGTATGAAGAGTGCTAGGCTGGTGAACCTTCATCTTTGTCTTCTCTACAGAGTGATTCTTCAAATAAGGAAAACCATTGTTCCGATTAGAAGGTTGATTATCCTTATCGAGACATTGACGCAATACAACTTCAATGCAATCAGCCATTGTTTCCCATCCCCACCGTTTGCTCCCAGCTGGAATGATAAAAGATTTACATTTCCCGTCTCTTGAACTATAGGCATTTATACCCTCTAATAAATTCACCATTCTCATTAACGCACCTCTCCCATATCCACGCAATTCCTTTATCCCATAATTTAATGAAGGAATTTTTGATCGGATGTTTGTTGACTTCAGCTCTCAAAAAAGATACTAGCCTCTTTGCATTCAATGCAGAGAAAAAACTTCTCCAATTAAATCTAGGACCCCATTCTTCAATAGAAAAGTTAGATCCATTATCAGAACAGAGTTCGAAAGAATGTCTTTCAATGGCGAAAAATTTCTTTTGCTGAGAAGCCATTAACAACCAAAGCAAGGAGGGAAAGAAAAGAAAACCGAAGATGAAATGGAAATGGAAATGGAGCTGATTATGGGAGTAGAAAAAGACCACCAAACGTGACCGAAGTGGCTTGGGACTAGAATTCTTCCACACCCACAACAAAACCCCAAATCAAAGAAGAAGAAGAAAACAACAGAAAAAACTAGCAGCAAAACGGAAAAACCCTACTGACCAATAAATCACGGACCCAAGGGGAAAGATCCAAAGAGAGATCCGTCCTTGGACATCGGCGAAGTTCAATCAGCACACTCTAAAACTCACTCAGACCCAAGGGGAAGGAAACAACTCAGTTGCTGCATCCTTGGACGCCGGAGAGGAAGAAGAGGCTGGGTTCCGATGAAAATACATTTCTTCTCCAGTTAGTTGTTATCCAATTCTCAAAATGAGTGTTTGAAAAGAGTTAGCAACTGCTTAAGAAATCCATTAATGGATCGCGTTGCTTAGTAGTGAACAGTCAAATTGCGTGGGATCTAATTTTCTCTTCTAACCATGATTTCTCTTTGTGATCACCCTACAGACAAACTCCTTTGAAGATGATGATAAGCACAGACAGCTAGTTGCTGGCTAATTATCAACACTAGTAATGGCAACGTTGCTCCAGGTCGGTAACTAACACATAATAAGTAGTATAGTATATATATTCCAGCTTATATTAGCAGAAAAATAGTACAAAAAACAGTAGGAAAATAAATATCATCATATAGTATAAATCTGTATTAATTTCAGTCATCGTTGGCAGCAGCAGTATGTCCTAAGATTAAAGCATTCCAATCTAGATGACTACATAATGAATATGTACTGCTTATTGTAATGTATGCGCTAGATGTTCCTTTTCATTGCAATAAAACTGAACATTTCATTTCCCACTTTTCTTGTCTTTCTTGTTGATGTTCTGTTGAGGCTCCTCTTTGGACTGCTTCACCTTGTTGCCAGTTATTTTTTTCTCACTTTCTTTGAGTTTGGTCAATTGCTTTGCCTTCCTTTGATCATCCGCCTTGGACGTTACCTGGTTTCCTTTGTCATTGCGGTCTGTCATCCCTGGTTGGTTAGCGCTGCTCTTTGTCGTAACTCCAGAGTTAGGTGGGATGTCCGGGATTCCTTGGAGCTTCTTCTTTTCCTTCTTTACCCCGTTACTTTCATTTAGCTTATTGCCCAATATTAATGATCCCTCAGCCATAGCACTTTTCGGGGGAGGTGTAAGATTCTTATTCCCATTATTCATTCCGTCGATGTTCTTATTGTGAATTCCAGAGATGGATGGGACGTCCCGGATTCCTTGGGCCTTCTTCTCCTTCTTTCCAGCGTTACTTTCTTTTAGCTTGTTTTCCGATGATCCCTTGGTCGTAGTACTATCTGGGAGAGGTAACAGATGCTTATTACCTTCAATAATTTTCTGCTCCTCCGAGGGTACATTCTGGCGTCCATCAGCAGCCTTCTTCTCCTTCTTACTTGACATTATCAATGAAATGATGTTACTGAAGATTGTTTTGTGGTGATCAGCTCTATGAAAAAAAAGTTGTGTTTCAGCCCATCTTCTGACCCTCATATATATACAAATGAATGGAGATTTAAGGTCGTTTGTTGACAATAGAATCAGCGGTAATCTATGTCTCTACTATAAGTCCGCGTTATGATCAATTTAGTATCGCAAGATATTCTAGAAGTGAAGGCTCTCATCAGTAGATGGACATTAGTGAAAATGCAATCTATCACGTACGTAATACTAAGATACAAACTAATGAATTCAATATTAACTCCATGCAAGACTTTCAATAAAATAGGAAGACCTAGCTAGCTACATTCCAAAGATACGCACTAGTTATGTATGCCAGAAGCACAATATATCTTAGATATCTCTTGTGTTATTATCATGTCTTGTAATCTTGTGCTATTTTCTTCTCTTGGAATCTTTTAAGGGCTTAAAAGTCTTGAACGCGGTTTACAAGCTGTTGAATTAAACTGCTAGACTTCACATTCCTGATAAAATAGTTTTCTTATTTGCTTGAAAAATAAACAAAAGAACAAAGAAGCAGTTTTGCTACAAGTTAGTAATTATGTCATCTTCACCATTAATTATATATGCACATCTTTGATTTTCCAAGTCATGTGGTTCACACACATATTTTAAATACTACGTCATTATCAAATGTATACACATATACCTCTTGTTGTTCTTGCTGCATGCAACCACAGATATGCGAAACGAAATGCTAAACAAACCAAGAATTTAAAACTTGGTCTAACATATACAACCAAAATTGACCGACACGGCTAACCCCAGTGGTTATCAGACAATTCCAATGCCTCTCGAGCACTACTTAACACTACGGAACCGCAGTACCACCAACCTTCATTAAGAACATAATATATGTATTCCATAATACATTGATTGAATATTTTACTACTTGTTAATGAAGTTTAATGTAGCGGTGGTGGTTTGATGTTAATTACTGTCGGTGGAAGTTAACTTGTCACTATCGGGTAGTATTATTCAACGTGCCTGCGTGGGTTGACCTCTAAGCCGTGTTGGGTTCAATTTGATGGTTAACTTTTATTTCCTTTGTTTTCTAAGTTTGGTATGCTATACTAAATTATAGTATGTGGTTGTCTGGTCAGTAGCTAGATAGGTATGTTCTACCCTTCACCCTTGCAGGTACTAGAGTAGTAGTATATGCATGAGTCACTAGAGGTACCTAACCACAAATCGACTGTTAATTAATTTATGACCACTGTGACGCCATGCATAATTACCCCAAACCCTATGATGATTTAGATTTTGACAAGGTCATTCATACCTAATTTTAGCTACAAATTATGGAAATAAAGACAGAGTAGCAGTCAGGATTCATTAATGTATGTGAAGGGTATATAAGAACAAATCTAGTCATAAAAACTCAAGGTGACCAAACTTGTGGTACAAAAACCCCACTCAAATGTTGGGACCGTCTTAAACTAAATTGATATGAAAACCCCAAATTTTAAAACATTGATACAAAAACCCCAAATTTTAAAATTATGAAACCAAAAATTGGTTTCATCAAATTCTATGAGGTTTCATCAAAATCTTTTGAGTTTTTGTGTTACTGACCGATATAAGAAAATCTAGGCGCAATTGTGAAGTTTAGTTTATAACTTCACGCGCAAGCGAAGACTACGCATAAAAGAGACAAGTTGGAGGAATTCAAGAAAGACTGTGATTAGTTGATACAGATACAAGAATAAAAAGAAAGAATCCTGGCAAGAAAAATATCCTCAATCTAGGATCATGCATGATCTCATACTGTGCTACATTCATTGTTCATTCACCCTCAAGAAAAATACACATGCATATACTGTTTGAAGATTTTTGGGATTAAAGAAATAACTGAATGACATAAGAAAAATGAGTTATTTGCCGCAAGCATTGGAATTTTATACAAGGAACACATTGGTCAACCACAGATAGCAGCATATTTATGGACAGAACCAAGTCTTTCTGAAATACCATCCTTTCTATTACGCTATTTGCCAGAAGCCTATAATGCTCTACTATCGCACTTTTAATACGCTAGTAGCGCTCTATGGTCATCTTGAAATACCAGTGGATCTACTTGTGAACAGTTTATTAAAAAATTGTCAACAGGTCAATCAGCTTCAAAGCTCCATACTAATCAGCTTCAAAGTACGGCCCGGAAACTTAAGTCCCATATATATGTTTGTGGACTGGAGGAGCTTCAAAGCTCTGAACCACTTCCCTCCATGGTTTCTCTATGACTAACACTGAACTCTCTGAGAGATGCCCCACAAATAGAGCAGGATCTTTGAAAGGACTAAAATTGAAGTTTAAGTTCTTTTGGTTTTCTCGTTTTCTTTTGTGGTTCACCTTACCATTACCATTAGCGGCAACATCTTGCGAAACTTCTGATGATGAATCCAGTACTCCGTTTGCCAAGCAGTTGTCGTGACCATCTTGAGCCAGCAGCTTCTCAAAGTCGATGAAGCACATTGCCCTGGACAAGGAAACCATTTCGAGTTCATATAAAGAGTTTCATTTGGGGTTGATTAGACAATTAAAAGTGTTTATACCTGGCACTGTAGATAATAACTGCAGTGGAAAATGGTTGAGGGAAGGACATCCCAATAATCTCCCCTGGGAATTCCTGAAATCTTGTGGGAAGAGGATGAGTATGAGCCATCAACCGTGGTATTAATTTTTTCGCCTTCACATCAAATACATATACTTGGTTTGTAGAAGTTGTAATGATAAGAACAATTCCATATTCTTGAGTCATCATGAAACCCCCAGCACTGACAGAAGCCTCGTCCAACCGATATACAAAACAGTGCTGACTATAAACACACATCAAATAAAATAAATAAATAATTAAGAGATAACCGATATATTTCGAACGTACCAGGGAACATGGGATCAGAATGCAAAAATTAACAAAAAAGCATTTTGAAATACTACCGAATACAGTAGAGAAATTTCTCACCTTTTTTTTTCTCAAGATCGAAGACATATATATCACCAAAACAATTAACAGCTGACAACCACTGTCCGTCTGAACTGGCGAACATCCTTGTTACGGGTGGCTCACTAGGTGGTAAATCGCTGTTAGCGTCCCGGGAAGGTGTGAAAGTATGCAAAAGTTTTCTAGTTTTGACTTTAACAACCTGCAAAAGCACAAGAACGGATTAAAAAATAAATCAATCCCCCATACAGCTAACTAAATCTCTACTAACCACTCTTTAAAGAGAATTCATAATTTAATTATGTGCAGATTTTTTACTATGCTTGTGCCACTTCATTTGTAAGACCCTATAAACCCACATTATAGGTATTTAACTCCTCTTTCTCACAGCTTGAGCTTTAGCTATTTCTTGCCAATTAATGAGCATAAAGTATGCTCACCAACAGCAAAAGGCCCAACTACTTTAAAATCAACAGAAAAAGATATTGAAGAGATGGATTTATTTGAAATACTTACATAAATCTTTCTATCATGTCCTGCAATAATCAAATTTGAAGAATCGGCACTAAAAACCATTGAATGAGCGAATGGAAGTTCAGAGGGTAACTCCTTTTTGGCAAGTGTAGAAGCATTTTTCTAGCTTTGGAATATTTAAAAGGTGTGGTTTCTCATGGTCGGAATACGCAAACAACATTCCACTACAAGACATGGTGCTGCATATTATCTTCGATCTGCTCTTAATGCTAGTAAACAACGATGTCCTTGCACCTTTTCTAGAGTCCTTGCCACTCTTTAGCTGAACAAGTGAAACATCCAAAGAGTTGGAGTTCTGAACTAATATCATAGAAGCACCATCTATGAGCGTATTCTGCACCAACTGAATGGGCACTCTTTGTGGTGCAGGGCAAATGTCATGTGGGCTAAACTTGGTGAATTCCTGAGCAGAATATGCAAACAGCTTTGCATCGTCGCCAGCAGAGAATAGCATGGGGACTCGCAAGTTTGGCCACTTCCAATAACTGGGTTCCCGACGACGTTCTCTTTTTAGCTTTTTATCAGGTAATGGCTCTGTCAATAAAGAAGAACCTACAGAATTAAGGAGGTCAAAGTTTCACCATATTCAACACATTATAAGAGAAAACGGAGCATCAGTAGAACAAACCTTTGCCGTCGCTAGGAAGTGCTACCGTCAAGGCTCTGACATCATGAGTGTGAGCTCTTACATAACCAACGTAGACCCACTTCTTCACCACTGCTGTAGAGGAACTAGCATTGCCAGACTCGGTGGTATCACAAGAGAGCTTATATTGGATTACCTGCATAGGAAATAATGACACATATTATTAGCATTACACAAATCACTTAAACTAAAATATTATAAGTTTAGGATTCAGATATAGATAATTACGGAGGAAAATAATAGAAAAAATGATCAAGTGAGACAACAGGACAGAACTTAATTGGCCAACTACTACCAAATATGAGTTAAATATGAGTTATTGACCGATTGTCGTCACCATTACCTGTCCATCAGAACCAGCAGAAAATACTTCATTATGACTAGGTGAAGACGCCAAAGCATTAACATCACCCTTGTGGCAAGAATGCGCCTGCAACAGAGTTCCTTGTTCACCATCCCAAAACTGAACACTGCCAGTACTGTCTCCACTAACCAGAGTACTAGACCTAAAATGAAAAACAAACAACAACAAAAAAAAAACAACACAAAGATTAACAAATGCAACTCAAACAATAAGTAGATTATGAAATAGTTAAAAAAAGTGATTCTACTCTTACTTTAGATAAATTAACGACCACACACACAGATCTGATCTGTTATGCAATCCTCCTGTTCCAACTGTTATCCTATAGACCTCACGATTCGACTGGGCGTCCCAGCATCTTATGAAACTGCAAAGGCCGGTAAACTGTAAAGAACTTAACAAATTTGTAAAATCACCTTAGTGATCAGTAAGATAAATGATAATTCGGCGAACACATTTAAAATATTTCTCAATTATCACATTTAACAACTATTAGAACCCCTATAAGACGTGGCTAATAAGATAACATACCCATCACTGCTCCCTGAAAATATTGACTTAGCATCAGAACTCCATGCAACACTTAGAACACGCCCTGAAGAAAATCAGAAATTTTGTCTTCATGGAAAGAATGTATCAAACAAGAACTCAGGCTCGAAGAAATGTAAGGAAATCTCACCACTAACCCTAGGAAACGTTCTATTGTAAGTCAGCTGATCTGAATCAGAAACAATATAAAGTCGAACACATCCATCATCGCAGCCAATAGCTAGCCGTGGGTCTTCAATCATTGGATGCAATTCTACGGCATCAATATGGTCATCATCACTTTCAGTATTGTCATCATCACAAAGAGAAGTACCAGTATTAGTTGCATGTCCATTGACAGCTCCCTGGGTATCATTTTGTGTGGGAACTAAAGATGGGTCGAGAGGTTCTACAGCCATCTTCCATATTGATATTCCAATTGAATCTAAAAGAATCTGCACAACATGCACACCAATTTCATAAAAATAATCATCGTAGCATGACAAGATCAGTGCAATCTTCATAGAAAACATTCTAGAAATCAAGAGGTCAGTGCAATCACAACTTTTCGTTGATTTTTCATTTATTCTAGGGTAAACCAAGAGTTTCACAGGTTTCTGGCACAAGTTCGTCTTAACAGCAGTTTGAACATTTCTACTAAAATTATAGTCTATAGACACTCCCATTTCAATCTCTAAAACTAATGATGTGCAGAAAACCCCGAAGCAAATCAAGAATATCAATACCTTTTGTTTTAAATGAAAAAGATCCCATTCTGAAATCGATCCGTCGATGCTAGACGACAACAAACGACCATCCGGCTTAGTTTTGCAGTTGGAACGACACCAAACAAGTGAAGTGACTCTGGAATTAGGGTCGCCATGTATAGTCTACACAGATAATGTAACAGATTAACTTAGTAAAAATAAAATCAAAACCCTAATAATGAACGAAAGAATGGAATTAGATTTAGATTAGATTACCAGTTGACAATGCCAACCAACAGAACCAGGTGAAAACCGCCAGATCTCTAAAGAACCATCTTCACGAGCAGCAGCCACTTTGGAATTATCTTTACGATCAGCAGTCACTTTAGAACCATCTTCAGGACTAGTAGCTAACGCAATGATAGGTGATGGTTTCCAATCCACTGATGATGTATTTTTATGTACTATTAGTTTTTCCATTAAATTTATTTTCAGATGTCCAACAAAACCCTAGAAATACAATCTCCTTTTCTCAATGGCTTTCGTTATGAGAGAAGACGAAGAAGGTGAGATGCGAACTAGAAAAAGAGCTGAAGTTTTTGCCTCTAGAATGAGGTTTCAGCGCGGCCGTCAGGGTTTTGATATTTTAGGTCTTCTTCTTAATTCTTCGGCTTTCTAGTTTTACTTTCTGGTCTGTGAGTGTAGCCCATACTAGATGACTGCTGCAGGCAGCATTGGGGGCCGACGACGGGAACCAAATTTTCACTAATAGCCTCTGATTTGCGAGAGTATTTAATGAGATCAAGAGCTCTTAAGCGGGTCTCCATCCGCTGACCTCCAACTTGAAAACTAGGCTAATCCCGATGGTTAATTTTTAGTTTTGTTTTAATTTGAAGCAATTGAAGGAGAAATCGATTGCAGTTCAATTGAATCAATTTCAAAAAAAAAAAAAAAAAAAAAAAAAAACGTGGGCTGGCTTGATAATTTGCATTTTTTTCATCCTTTAGGGACTGCTCGTATTCTGGATGGTAGTACTAGTGTACAGCGAGTTGAAACTAAGAACTTAGGGTTAACAAGAACTTAGGGTTAACAAGAATAGAACAGAAGAGACTTAAAAACGTTTTGTTTTATTAACTATATTGTATATCTTACAACCGAGACATGAAGTCTTTATATACTCACACTTACTTGAATTACAAGGAAAGGATATTTCCTAACTAAAGTTGGTTTCCTAAAATACAAGTTTCTTGAGAAACAGGATACGTGTGCTATTTCACACACGTATCATATGTTGAGTTAACACCCTCCCGCAAGCGTAACGGGTTATCCTGAACCGTTAGCTTGAACCTTAAAAGAGAAAACCATTCTTTAGAGAGTGGTTTTGTAAAAATATCTGCAATTTGATCTTTAGAGGATATAAAACGAACATCAAGAAGTTTGTTAGCTACTTGATCACGAACAAAATGATAATCAATTTCTATATGCTTCGTCCAGAGCATGAAATATAGGATTAATCGTGAGATAAGTTGCACCAAGATTGTCACACCATAATATTGGAGGAGAGCATGTGGATATACTGAAGCTCGAAATTAGTGATCGAATCCACATAACTCAAAGATAGCGGTAGCAAGTCCCCGATACTCGGCTTCGGTACTAGAACGAGAAACTGTTTTTACGTTTACGAGCACTCCAGGAGATAATATTGCCACCCAAATAAACACAATATCCACTAGTAGAACGACGATCATCAAGAGAACCGGCCCAATTAATCAGATATGCCTTTGAAGGATAATTGTAAAGAAGGGGACAGTAGAAGAAAAATACCAAAAGTACTTGTATTCTTGAGATAACGAAGAATACGCTTAACTAAACCCCAGTGAAACTCGGTAGGAGCATGCATAAACCGACAAACTTTATTAACAAACAAATGCAAGATTTGGACGAGTAAATGTTAAATATTGTAATGCTCCAACAATACTACGATATTCGGAGCATCCGTTAATAAAGTACTACGATCGAAGAAATATCACGTAAGTACTTAGTGGGGTGGTAATTGGTTTAACTCCATCCATTTTTGCTCGAATAAGAAGATCATGAGCGTAACGTTGTTGAGAAAGAAATAAACCTGAAGAAGTACGAATTGCCTCTATGCCAAGAAAATAAGACAATTGACCAAGATCTTTAATTGCAAATTCTTGTTGTAAACGAGTGAGAATAGAGGCAATACCGTAGATCTTGGAACCGGTGACAATGATGTCATCAACATAGACCAACAAATAGATAACACCATGAGTCCCATTGTAAATAAACAATGATGTGTCACACTTTGAGGTAACAAACCCAATTTGTAACAAAAAGGTACTAAGTCGGTGGTACCATGCACGAGGAGCTTGTTTAAGTCCATAGAGAGAACGATGTAGCTTGCAAACATGTGTAGGATAACGAGGATCAACATAACACGGAGGTTGTTTCATGTATACTTCTTCTTGAAGTTCTCCATGTAAGAAAGCATTCTGAACATCAAGCTGATGAATAGGCCAATTGGAAGATAAAGCCAAGGTAAGAATAATACGTATAGTACACGGTTTGACAACCGGACTAAACGTCTCAGAGTAATCAATCCCCTCTTGTTGATTATAACCTTTAGCAACTAGGCGAGATTTGCAACGTGCAATTGTACCATCAGGGTTACGTTTGATACGAAAAACCCATTTACATCCAATAACATTCATAGAAGGATCATATGGAACATAAGACCACGTACCATTTCGAAGCAATGCATTGATTTCATCGTCGGATGACGTACGCCACTGTGGATCTTTAAGAGCTTGAGAGATACAAGTAGGTTCAAGATTTGAATCACACACGAGAGCGTATTTTGAATTAGGTTTAAAAATACCATTTTTTGCTCTTGTGACCATTGGATGTATGGCAGGAACATGGGATGGTTCAGACGTGGATGTTGTCATGATTTCTGATACTGGTACGGAAGCATGTATAGGTGTTGTCGGCTCATTATTGATAACAGCAGGTGTCGGCAGATTAAGTACATCAGGTGATGGCTGATCATTAGTTACAAAACGCGGCTCATTATTGACTGCAAATGGCGGCTGTAATTGTGGCGGCTGTAATTGTGTTGAAGCTGTCGGCTGCAACGGATGATGAACAGCAGGAGATGTCGGCTGCTGTGAAGCTGTCGGCTGCAACTGATGATTAACAGCAGGAGATGTCGGCTGCTGTGGAAGTTGAAGAGACATAGGAGAAACAGAATAACGAGGAGAAGAAAATAGATTGGAAGTAGTTGATGAAGTTACCTGTGAAGAAGTCGACGCCGGTGAAGGTGATGATGCGGATGAAAAGGGAAAGGTAGTCTCATCAAAAACAACATGACGACTTATGTATATTCGACCCGTAGGAATATGAAGACACTTATAACCTTTATGAGATGGACTGTAGCCAATAAAAACACAAGGAGAAGACAGAGCATCCATTTTATGAGACCTATATGGACGCAAGGGAGGATAGCATAGACAACCGAATACACGAAGAGAAGTGTAATCTGGTGGAGAACCAAAAAGAGCTTCATATGGAGAGGAATTATTAACAGAAGTGGAAGGAACACGGTTCATCAAATAACAAGCAGTGTAAAACGAATCATACCAATATGAGGACGATATTTAAGCCATATTTAAGATAGTAAGACCAGTTTCACGAATATGACGATGACGACGTTCAACCAAACCATTTTGTTCAGAAGTATGGGGACATGAAAAACGATGAAAAATTCCAAGATTTTGGAGATGCGGAGTGAGTTTACGATACTCAGCAGCATTATCAGATTGAAATATTTTAATCTTTCGGTGAAAAAGATTTTCAACATGTTTTTGGAACAAAAAGAATATAGAGAAAACGTCAGATTTTTGAGACATAGGAAACATCCAAGTAAAACGACTATACGCATCAATAAATATGACATAATATTTGTATCCTTCATTAGACAAAATATGAGATGGTCCCCATACATCAGAGATAATTAAATCTAATGGATGCAAATAAACAGTTGTACTGGATTTAAAAGGTAACTTATGACTCCTATGCTCATGACAAAAAGAACAAAAACTAATAGTTTGGTTTGGGCGGGAGAGAAAATCGAGAAATAACTTTGCGGCTGTGCGCATCATTGGATGACCCATTCTAGCATGCCCAGGCTTGTAAACTAGCACGTTCTCCTATGCAAGCTTGAGGAGATTGAGAAGAAACATCAAGTTGGTAGAGACCACCTTTCCCTCGCCGCGAAGAATAACCTTCCCAGACGTCGATCCTTCACAAGACAAAAATTAGGATGAAATTCAAATAAGACATCATTATCAGTAGTGAGACGAGAAACAGATAAGAGATTATGAGAGATTTTGGGTGCAAAGAGAACATTACGAAGCCGCAACTTATGATTGTGAGTTCCTAAAATAGAGGAACCAACATTAGAAATTGGTATAGAAGAACCATTACCCAGCTGTATTTGATCAGGACCGGTATACTCGGTAGGAAATCAAGACGAGAAAAATCATTGGTGATATGATCTCGTAGCACCATCGGGCGTCCATGAAGGTGATGGTAAAAGGCCGGGGTCCGAGCGGCATAAGCACGTGGTACGAGAGGATGGTGGATGACGCTTGGGAGGACGGAAACTTGTCATATCGATTCCAACAATTGGGGGCTTCATGATTTTTACGTCCACACGGTGACACTTAATAGGTGACGCTTCAAAACTAGGAGGCCCAAAACCAGGGGAGGCCCATGTTGGTGTTCAAAACGAACAGGCCCATTCCGATTGTCACGTTGGGTTTGGGCTTTGTTACTCGTACTTCCGTAAACGCGAGGCGGGAAAAATTTGTAGGGGATGTATACGAACCACTGTTGAAGAAGACCGCGATGGATGTTGTTTAATCGTGAAGCTATATTAGCAATCGGCCGAGAGTTCATCGTCTTTGTTTGCCGATCGATACGGAGTTCAAAAGTCATGAGAAAAGTGAGAAAATCTTCCACGAGTCAACGAGCTCATTGTGGTAGTTAACGACGTAACAATAGCATCATAGGAGCTATCCAAGCCAAAGCAAAAGAAGACAATGGCGAAATTCCTTGTCAGTAACAGTGGTGTTGGCGGCAGGCAAGAAGATCATCAACCAAGTCGCGAGCATGATCAATGTAGGCACGCATAGTTTGAGACCCTTTCTTGAGTGCACGCGGTTCACGGTGAAGGTGATGGATTTGAGCATCGGATTTAGAAGCATACAAAGATTCAAGAGAGGTCCGATTTCTTTTTTTGTAGTAAGACGATGAACATGACGGAAAATGAAGGTGTAAGAGAAGAGAACAACCAACTTACTAGGATTTTATCTGTTTTATCCAAGACTTGGTAAACGCCGGTGTAGTGGACCGCACCATCAACGGGAGAAGGAGGACAAGGTGTTGTACCAGTAATATGACCATCAAGATCATAACCTTGGAGATACGGCAAGAATTGAGCGCGCCATAATGAGTAATTAGTTTCATCTAGTTTGACCGTGATGATGTGATGAGGTTCGAAACTGGATTGATGACATAACGAAGATTGTAGAGAAGATATAGTTGAGTTGATAACAGCGGAAGTAGTTGAGGACATTGTAGAGGAGATAGTTGACGATTCGGTAGACATAATGGAAGAGGATCGGCTAACCTAATGATACCAAGTTGAAACTAAGAACTTAGGGTTAACAAGAACTTAGGGTTAACAAGAATAGAACAGAAGAGACTTAAAACGTTTTTTTTTATTAACTATATTGTATATCTTACAACCGAGACATGAAGTCTTTATATACTCACACTTACTTGAATTACAAGGAAAGGATATTTCCTAACTAAAGTTGGTTTCCTAAAATACAAGTTTCTTGAGAAACAGGATACGTGTGCTATTTCACACACGTATCATATGTTGAGTTAACACAGCGCTGTCAATGCCAAGTCGATACCTCCTTGCCACCAAGAAGGTTGTGCCTGCATAACGCAGGAGTTTTGTCTTTACGCCTTCGTGCCAAGAGCGAGTTGCTGTAGGTATAGCACCATTCGTGCATTGGATGTTTTTTTCCTAAAGATTTATGGGCGTGTATGATTTATTCAGACATAAAATAATCGAGAATGATACACTAACCGCGCGGGTTGAATCCCACGGTCCATCCCGCAAGACACAAAAATTGGGGTCCCCCGACCCAGCGGTTTAGCAAGGGGTGGGTTTAGGGTTGAAATAATTGCACTTATTTCCAGTAAGGGCAATATGGTCATTTTCAGTCTGTAATATTTACTTTACTTATTTATGATAAGGGTAGTTTGGTCATTTTCATTGTCTCCATGATATTTATTGCATTTATTTCCAGTAAGGATAATATGGTCATTTTCACAGTCTATAATATTTTACTTTACTTATTTATGATAAGGGTAGTCTGGTCATTTTCATAGTCTCCAGAATATTTATTACACTTATTTCCAGTAAGGGTAAAATAGTCATTCTCAAAGTATGTAATATTTACCTTACTTATTTCTGATAAGGGTAGTTTGGTCATTTTCATAGTCTCTATGATATTTATTGCACTTATTTCTTGTAAGTGTAATATAGTCATTTTCATAGTCTCCAAGATATTTATTGCACTTAGTCTAGTAAGGGTAATATGGTCATTTTCACAGTAAGGGTAATATGGTCGTTTTCAAAATGTGTAATATTTCCTTTACTATTTCCGATAAGGTAGTTTGGTCATTTCCACAGTCTCCATTGTTTCTAGTAAGGGTAAGATGGTCATTTTCACGGTCTGTAATATTTTCTTTACTTATTTCTTATAATGGTTGTATGGTTATTTTCATAGTCTGTAATATTTACTTTACTTATTTCCGATAAGGGTAGTCTGGTCATTTTCACAGTTTCCTCAATATTTATTGCACTAATTTCATTAAGGGTAATATGGTCATTTTCACAGTATATAATATTTACTTCATTTATTTCGATAAGGGTAGTCTGGTCATTTTCTACAAATCACGCATAATATTTTGTTGCACTTTTTCCATTAAGGGTAATATGGTCATTTTAATGATTGTAATATTTACTTTACTTATTTCCGATAAGGGTAGTCCGGTCATTTTCACAATCTTCTTAATTTTTATTGCAGTTATTAGATAAGGGTGTCGGTAATTTTCACCGTCTTCGGAAGAAGCGAGATATGTCAAAGTCAAATTTCTATAAAGTCATGACTTGTTGACTTGGTCTTGATCATGTTTTCTAATATTAAGAAAATTAAAAAGAAAAAGAAAAATATATTTTGATTTATAGAAATGAAATATAATTGTTAGTTTGTACAAATGTGGGAAAATTAGTGACAAGTAAAATTGAAAGTGTTATAATTTTGGGGTTGTTTTAGATGTTGTGAAATATTTTGGTGGAATCATCACTTTGAATTATAATTGTGATTGTCTGTAAAATTGTCAACAAATATTATTGTGAGTAATAAAAGAATTTAATATTCCTAATTATTATCACGAATACAAAATTTAATAATGATTATAATCATTTGAGGACTTATCACGGGTGTATCTCGTGAAAAATAAAGCGTGAGTTGCATTTGTTACAAAATCCTGGTTTTGGTGTAGTGTCTCCTAAGGTAGTGAAAGCTAAAACACTCAAACCATAACCATGTGAATCGCATTCACTGAAATATTTAGAATGCTTGCGCAAAATTGCCTTCGAAATAGCCTGGCCTGGGACGAAGCCACGAACTTCGTCACTAGTGAAGGGTGAGACACCTATAACATCCATAGGTCTTTGCCGTTTTCCCAGTTGAGCACAAGAATATCCGCTGGACGTAGATCTTTGTTAGTATCTGACGACAAACCCAAAGCAACCTCTTTGCGTGCACAAACACCAGCTTTGTAACATATATCTGCAGTTATGTCACGAACCAGGTCATGATGAAACTTAAGTCCAACATCCTTAGCACAATGGAGCACATGGTCACCAAAAATATCCATAGGTCTATTACAACAAGAACACAACTCGTCATCAACAAACAGAAGGATACCAAGGCGATAACAAACTACTGCTCTGAACTGTCTAGGCCCAAGACACTAATCTAAACCACTTATGGGAACAACCAGGAGATAATCTTGAGCATGTTTAATCTGGTTACATTGCCACAAAATGGAATCCCTTGCAGATAATGTAAATTGGACAGGGATTTGCTTCTTAACAGCCAGTTAGGTCAAAAGGTTGACTTAACAGTCAATGACGGGTCTAGGTACCATTCCTTAATATTTGAAATGTTGGGTACCAAACTAATGTGTTGGTCATTTGCTGGGTACCAAACGTTAAATAGCCCTAAATATTTATATTTATATATCTTTAAAACTATGTGTCGGCTTTTTGTGAATTATATATATATATATATATATATATATGGAAAACCTATCAAATTATCTATGCAACTACAATGATTCTCAAAACAACTACAATGATTCTCACAATTTCCTTTAGCTAAACCTTTAATCCATTAGGCCCTTTCAAGATGTAGTCTCTAAAAGTATTGGGGAAACTTCTGATTAGATGTTGGTGTTATCTAAACCTAATTTTGGTGTTGGAAAATTATTTCATGGCTGTGTCGCTTCAATTTCTTCTACCCATCGATTCAAGCACTTTTATGCTGAAGATTTGATTGTCCTGAGTTGATGACCACTTTTGTTGTGATTTCTTTTCTAATCGAAGCTGTCTGCGCCTGCGGGAGGAACAAAATTCATCATGAGCTATCAACCTCTCAGCTCTGATTTACGGCGGGTTTCAACTCACAGGGTCCTCACTTCAAGTTCCCAGGAGCACTGTTCATCCCCTGTCTCTAATGTCTGCTCAATCAATTTTTAAATCACCTTGGAGATAAAGTAATTGAAGTGGCAATTGGAAAATTTAACAGGTAACCCTAAGCCTAATTCTTGCTGTAAACTATTTCTATCCTTCTCATACCCCGGTTTTATGCAAAATAGTCTTAGATAGTTTATCTCAGAAATTTAAAATAAAACCTAAAAAGTTTTCTATGATCCTGTCACCTATAAATATGGCTCAAAACAAGCATTTCTACCTCACCCATTTCTCTTTCTCCCTAGCTCCTTGCCTGCTCCTTTCCTGTAATGTTATGTTCTTCCAATATTTGGTATCTCAATGTCTGGTAGTAGTTTTAGAGATGTTGCAAACTATGGTTATCTTGATTCACATGCTAGGAATGCTTATCTTCCTGACTCAGATTGGCAGCATCAGCTGGTTGGTTGCTTTTTAACAAAAATGAATAAAAACTCCTTTTTCTTAAGAAATGCTCTAAAATATAGATGGAAGCTTACTGGTGAACTTTCAGTTAGCAAGCTTGGTAGGGGTTTTTACTTGATCAAATTTGAATCTAGCCTTGAATATTTTATGGTCGTAAGGCAAGGAACTAGGGTGATCTATGGAGACACTTTCATGTTTCAACCATGTAACTTCTCTGTTCTCCCTGATAACTTTGAAATCACCACTGAAATTTTTGAGATCACACTCCACAATCTTTTCCCTGAACAAACCAGAATTCCCAATGTCATAGAAAATACTCAAAACTTTGGAGTTCTAGCAGCTTTTGATGACCCTATTCACCATAACAATAGTTACAGCACCATGAAGATTAGGCTTAGAATCGATGTTACCCAGCCACTTCAATTTGGTACCACTGCACCTAATGATCGAAGAAGCATCAACAGAATTGACTTTATCTATCAAGAGCTACCAAGACTTTTTGGAGACATTGTAAATGAGACTAGGTCATGAGCACCAAAAGCGCATTGATATCTATCTCGCTCAACCACCAAGCTTTGCTGCAACAAAACCCTCCACAAATACCTCTCCAAGCTAATCCTCATGCTCCAGGACCTGTCTTAGAACCTGAGTATGATGATGACTATCATCAAGAGATGCTACACAATGTAGACATTGAAGAACCAGATTCGGATTGGAGTGACTGGATTTCAACCCCAATTGAATCCCAAGCTTTCTCTGATCAAGACAAGTCTGACAAGTCTGAAATCTCATTCTTCATCGGGGAAGGTTACCAAAAAGAGGGCTTTCATTCTAGCACCTACTCAGACTCCTCAAAATCCACTGCTGAAACATGGATAGCTGATGAAAATGGCACCTTTGAGACTCAAAGTTTTGAACTGATATCTCACCCACCTACCCATCCTTCTGAGATACTTCAACCTTTCAGTCCTACAATCTTCCTTGTCTCGGACATAGAAGAAGCGTAACTCATCTCGGATCTCGACTTTCCGAGCCCTACCATAAAGCGACTCAACCTTAACAACAATCCTATCTTAACAAAGAGGCATTGGTTCATCAACAACACCAGATCTTTCAAGAACTGTAACTAATGAAGAACTTGATGAATGGATAAATGTCTTTCAGCCAGCTAAAAAGTTCAAGCCTGACATGTTGGATCTGCCAATAGTTTCTCCATCTATCAGCTCCATCATTGGCACTCTCAGCACTACTTCTATTGAAGATATTACTACACAGCCTGCCACTAATGCACCACCTACTGAGATTCAAAACTCGCAACACCAACATCTACCCTAGTCAGACATACCCAATGCAACAAAAGACACATTCAAGGGCCGGTGGATAACTCTCTTCTATTCTGGTTCATTGTTTATAACCCAGACCTATGTACTGTATGTATGCTTGCTTATCGTTTAGTTTTTGGTCCATTTTGTTAATACCCATATCACCATGTAAAATATGCTTGCTAGATACCAGGTTCACTTCTAGTTTGAATGTGTGATATACTCCTTCGCTTGCTCAAACTGCTTGTATGACCTTGCTTTTATAGTTAATGTGCTTCTTTCATGGAATACTTTAGCCTCTCTGTGAATTTTACCCTGTGAATTTTACCCCTTAGTCCTATAAACTGCACACTTCTTAAGTTAAAATCCATAACCCTGCCATTAATCTACTCCCTATTTTGCATTGTTTTGGTATTGCATTACTCTGACTTCTGTGTGTTTTTGCTCTGGATTAATTTACCTGTGTTGATTCTGTGCTGCTATTAATACAACTCATCTCCTCTATTAGTGAAAGTTATTTGTATATAGCCACTTAGAACTCCGCATCTACGGACCTCCAGATAATCTCGGTATCTCCCTCGTCAACCTTTGTTTTGAATTCCTTATATCCCTAAATATTTCAGAATACCTTATTACATATTTAGCCCAATATTCCTGATTACAGTTTCATCTGATTACATTCTTAGCACAATAATCCTAATTACAGGTACATTTGAACCTGATTACAGTTGCACTAGGCATCATTACAATCTCATTCTGATCCTTCTTGTTTCCTCTAATTACTGAAACATTGTGCTTCAAAGCTTCTTACTTTACCGGTAACCTCGATATTTTATATAACCTGTTTTCTTCTTATATCTTTAGCACGTATTCATCTTAGTATTCATCATATTATACTAAGTCTGCTTACACTCGTGAACTTCACTGATTTTAATATATCCTCAACTCTGAGGTTCAATCCCAATATTTCTACTATATATACTGATAGTGGCTTCAGAATCTTTTTTTGCCTGATATAGCAACTTAAATTCCTCTTGAATCATCACTTCTCCTCCATTTTGTTTGTGATATTTTCGCATGGATTGAATGATATAATGTACCTGGTCTAACCGCCTTCCTTGGATTGGATTTTACCTCCCCAACCTCCGTTCTTCTCATAAAGCCCACTTAAACCAAGTATTCCACCTTCTCAAGCCCAATTAAACTTATCTTCAAACCATTCTTAAACCTCCCTTCTCCTTCTGACTGCAAAGCCCACCCAAAATTTCATCCTCATTATGAATATTCTTGCCTGGAATTGTCAAGGCATAAACCTACCTCCCTCAATCCAACATTTGAAAGGAATGGTCAACCTTCATAAGCCTAACATCCTATTCCTCTCTGAAACACTTGCTAATGATCATCACATTAGAAGACTAGCACAATCCCTTCGATTCAACAATTACTTCAACATCCCAAAAATTGGAAGACGAGGAGGACTTTGTTTAATGTGGGAAGATAACCTAAATATCCAAATTTTAATTCAATCTCAAAACTACATACACACAAAAGTTACACCGCCGCTTCCAGAACAACCATGGTTATTCACGGGTATCTATGGCCCTCCACATCCGGATATAAGGAAAAATCTTTGGCAAGCATTTCCAACAATCTTCAGCAATATGAATCCATCGACACCCTGGCTATTGATAGGAGATTTCAACGACGTCTTAAATCAATCGGAAAAAAAAGGAGGAAGGCAAGTAACATATGCTCAATCACAGCCTCTTCTCACTCTGATGGATCAGATGGGTTTTATAGATTTAGGATTCCGAGGAGACCCATACACTTGGACAAACAACCAAATGGGACGAGATAATATACTAGAAAGATTAGATAGGGCTTTAGCAAATCCACTGTGGAGAACGGCAAACCCTCATGCAGCGGTTACTCACCTCCCAAGAATAGCTTCTGATCATGCCCCAATATTACTTCAAAAGAAAGCAATGGATTGGCAAGGAACAAAAAACTACAAATTCGAACACCTCTGGCTCTCTCATCCACAGATCAAACAAATAGTCGAATCGGCTTGGGAACAACAGCACGACAATGAACCTACACAAAACCTCCAGCTAAAACTCATTACAACAGGGCAAACTCTTTTAGAATGGAACAAGGAAACCTTTGGCCACCTCCCAACTAGAATCAAGAATTCAACAGCCAAGATAAAGAATGCCCAACACCAATGTACTTCCCAAACAGGATCAGAGCTAGAACGTTGGCTGATGCAAGAGAAACAACTGAGAATAGAACATGAAGAACTATTACAATGTCATGCGACATATTGGCAACAAAGATCTAGAATTCATTGGCTTCAATCGGGCGACCTCAACACAACTTTTTTCCATACTAAAGCTACCATTCAGAGCTCTTCACAACAATATTCAACAACTACAAGACCCACAAAACAAGCTGGATTACCAAAAACGAAGATGTTGTTCACTCATCCTAGATCACTATTCTCGCAATATACTGACCCCACCTACGAAATAAATGAAGATCTATTTGCAAACATCGGACCAAGGTTGACTTCTACACAATCGCACCAACTTACAAAGGAAGTATCTACAATGAGAAATCAAACAAGCACTTTTCTCCATAAATTCCGAAAGTGCTCCCAGTCCAGGATGGCTATACAAGTAAGTTCTTTAAAGTTTTCTGGGAGATAACCCACCCTCAATTGATAGCGATGTTTAAAGCCTTCTTTATTAATCTTAATATGCACCCTCTCATGAACCACACAAACATAACACTAATCCCTAAAGAAGACCACCCTGCAAAACCTTCACAATTCTGGACCAATAGGACTCAAAGCAATGTCACATATAAAATCATCTCCAAAATATTAGTCAACCGAATTAGACCTATTCTACCCTTTTAATAAGCCCTTTCCAAAGTGCTTTTGTACCGCAAAGATCAATACACGACAATATAGCAATTGCCGGGGGAACTCTTCCATCACATTAGAACCTCAAAACCCACCAAAGTTCCAAAAATAGCTCTCAAACTAGATATACAAAAAGCCTATGACAGCCTAGACTGGGATTCATCAAAACCTCTTTTACAAAACTTGGATTCCAGTGACCTTTATAGACTACATTATGCTTTGCGTCACAACATTACTTACTCAATCAAAATAAATGGTACTCCTCATGGATACATCACCCCAAGTAGAGGCATCAGACAAGGAGACCCACTATCATCCTATATTTTTATCATATGTGCCGAAATCCTATCCACAAACCAGGAAACCTCCAAAACAAAAAATTAGTTCCGGGACTTAACATATCACAAAAAGCACCTCCCATTATCCATCTTATGTATGCAGATGATCTTCTGATCACATATAAAGCATCAAATCAGAGTAACCAACACCTTAAAACCTTACTCCAAGCCTATAGCTCCTCTGCAGGGCAGGTAATTAATACTACCAAATCTGTAATCATCCATCATCCTAATCTAGACCCACTCAAACTAAATAATCTTCAACAACTCTTTAATATGCCGACCCACATCAAAACCACCAACCTATCTAGGCATACGGTTTAAACAAGGAAGAGCTTCAAATCAAACCTTCACTCCTCTCCTACAAAGATTAGCCGGAAAAAGCAAAAGGATGGATGACAAAATGCCTAACTCCGGCAGGGAAGACTCGTCCTCATAAAAACATCCCTAACCCCAACCACAAATCACATAATGCAAACACAAAACCTTCCCCAAAAGATACACAAACAAATAGATCGTATAACCGGGAATTTCTTCCTGGGGACACGATTCAACAATCGTAAAACTACACCCTATAGGATAGGATAAAGCAACAAAACCATTAGCCGAAGGAGGATTAGGAATAAGAAAAAGCAAAGTGATCATAATACAGCCCTTCTCATGAAGAGAATATGGAATTTACATGAAAAACCTCACTCCATCTGCGGAAGTCTATTCGGTGCAAAATACCTTAATGAACAACCAATTCTACAAGAAAACGTTTCCATTCCCTCATCTTCCAGTCCTCAATGGAGACAACTCGCATCGATTATCCCTACCATGCAAAATTTAATTTTCCATCGTATTGGAAATGGTATATCAACTCCGATAGAAGCTAATTGGATACCACACCATCCCAATATAGATCCAACACACTGCTACCCAATCCAAATGGTAGCAGAGATATCATAGACCCAATATCCCACTCGGAACCATGAAAAATTGAACACCTTTCCCAACCCAACTATTCGTAAAATCATCAACATCCACCTTCCCCAAAACAATATCCCAGATAAAATTATCACGGCCACACTCTAAAACCGGAAATTACACCACATCTTAGGGATACGAGATGCCTAACCCATGGTCAACCAACCCACACACCTCTACCGCCTACCAAATTCTTATGGACCTTACCATGTCCACCAAAATTCAGCTTTTCTTGTGGAAAGCCATCAATGAAGGACTACCGACCTTCTCTCTCTTGCATCGAATCCACTTGACCAATTCAAACATATGCCCGAGATGCAATACCAATTCGGAATTAGCATCCCACCTTTTAATTCATTGTCAAACTGGCTTCATCGGAACATCTTATTCAATCAAATTTCAAACGCACCAAACACCAACCCTACCCCGACTTTCACCTTAAATCCACAAACAACCATATCGAAATCCTAAATAATCCAACATCATCTTTTATAATCTCCTCATTATTTCCTATTCCGGACCCTATGGCTATCCAGAAATGATCTAATTTACCAACAAAAACATACAACTTCAGAAGAGATCGTAACTTGGGCACAAAAACTACAACAAGAATACTTTTGGGCACTACACGCGTCACCACCGACCATTCCGGGAGATACACCGACTTTTAACCACCCGATAATGAGATAAAAAAGAATAACAACAATAGCGGTAGGTTGGTACACTCCCTAATATCAACTCGGATTAAGATTAACACGGATGGAGAGGCTGCAGAGGCCACCGGGATTTGCGGGAGCCAGGATTCGTGGTCAGAGACTCGGATGCCTAATTTTAATAGCTATGGCTCAACCTCTACGAATTACGACAGCACTAATTGCGAAACATGGGCCTTACTATTGGCTTCAACAACTGCATCACAGAGACAATGGCCTAGAATCCTTTTTGAAACAGACTCGGAGAACCTACTACGGTTCATCACATCAACCGCCTCGCCACCTTGGTACATAGCGTAAAAATGATTGAAGAAATACAAAGAAGACTAAGGCAAATCCCACAGTCGTTATACAACACAACTACGGGGAAGGAAATCAGCGCGAGACGGATTGGCAAACCATGCGGCGGATGGAAGCCAAGCAGAAATTATTCGACCAAAATATGGGACCAGGCAATCCCATCTTTTATCAGTCACATTTTATTCCAAGACTCTGTGGGTACCACATACCCACGACAAGTTGTAATTTAAATTCTTTAATAAAATATATATGCTTCAAAAAAAAAAAAAAAAAAAAATAGTATTTTCCCACATACAATGCACATGCTCAGTACTACTCCCTCCGTCCCTGTTGTATAGGCGATATATTTGATTTTCTTAGTCCCACTAAATAGGCGGAGTTCTAGTTCCAAGGTGTTTTTTGACATATATGGCCCTATTTATGTTGTATGGAAATTGTATTGAGAATAAGACAAAGGGTAAAAACAGGAAAAGATATGAAAATTTATAAAAACATAAAATTTCTTAATCTAATAGATTTTATCTTCTCCGCCTATATATTAGGGATGGAGGGAGTAGTTGTTTTTAAAGCCGTTAGGTGAATGGGAGAACCCATTTATGTTCATGGGATCGATATCGTGGAAATGGACATTCATTTCTCTTACCAGAAGTTACCCAACAAACAATACGAACGTGAATGACTCATAACCTTCATTAAATAAAATTGATCCATTATTCTTTGGAAATGCACATTTATTTATCCTGGGTCTTTAGGGGCGACCCCAAAAGAATTAGGGGCGACACAAAACGACAAAAACTGTCATAATCGGTAGGTTTTTTCACAATCGGTAGGTTATTTTCGGGCGTTTTTTTAATCCCAAACTACCCTTTACAATCGGTAGATAACTATACAATCGGTAGTTAATCAACAATCGGGAGTAAATTTAGTTTGTATAACTTCCGAATATAAAGTATCCCCAAAATAAAATCCTTTATCTTTTGAATTTTGACTATCCTATAATCGGTAGTAAATAAAGTTATCTTGACTCCCGATTAAAGTAGACCTTTGGCAAATATCCTACCATAATCGGTAGGGAATTTAGGTTATTTAACTCCCGAATATAGAGTAGCCCAAAATGAGATTTTGCGAAAATCCTTTTTTTTGGAATTTTGGTTGAGCCTATAATCGGTAAGAAATGAAGAGTTATCATGACTTCCGATTATACAGTGGCTCTCTTTGCAAATATCCTACCATAATCGGTAGTCAAAATAGTTCATATAACTACTGAATATAGAGTAGCCCCAAAATCAGATTTTTCAAAAATCCTTTTTTTTTTTTTGAAATTTTGGTTGAGCCTATAATCGGTAGTAAATGAAGTTATCCTGACTTCCGATTATCCTTGCTCTCTTTACAAATATCCAACCATATTCGGTAGTCTAAATAGTTCATATAACTACCGAATGTTGAGTAGCCCCAAAATCAGATTTTGCAAAAATCCTTTTTTTTTGGAATTTTGGTTGAGCCTATAATCGGTAGAAAGGAAGAGTTATCATGACTTCCGATTATACAGGTGACTCTCTTTGCAAATATCCAACCATATTCGGTAGTCAAGATAGTTCATATAACTACTAGAATATAGAGTAGCCCCAAAATCATATTTTGCAAAAATCCTAACAAATTCAATTTTCTCGTAAAAAAAAATTCTACAAGACGCTGTCTCGCACTCTGCTAGGGGGCGCTGCCCCCTAGACCCGGACCCCGGCCTCCCGTATAGCGTCACTAGGCATTGTATTCATACCACGTCCATGCCCGCACCGAGCTTTTTCAACTGCATTGGTTGAGCCTATAATCGGTAGTAGATGAAGGTATCCTAACTTAGAATATAGAGTTGCCCCAAAATGAGATTTTGCAAAAATCCTCTATTTTTCTAATTTGGTTGAGCCTATAATCGGTAGTCAAAATAGTTCATATAACTACCGAATATAGAGTTTCCTCAAAAATGAGATTTTGCAATCGGTAGCTAAAAAAAACCTAAACTACCGATTATGAAGGGGTATATAAGTATTTTCAACCTATTTTATCTTTTGTGTCGCCCTTAATTATTTTGGGGTCGCCCCTAAAGACGCCAGGTTATTTATCTTATCAGAAAAATAAATAAACATTAAGTTATCCTACAATCAGTACGAATATGAGAATGACCCATTAATCAAAGAGATCTAACAAATGTCAGGGCTTGCTTATCATATGGTAAATCGATATGAATATGAATGACGCAAATCATTCATTAAATAAAGATGACCCATTAAGTCGAGCTCTTTCGTAGCTTTCAAATTTTTCCAACTCGAGCAAACAACAAAGTACATAATCAATCGTATTCGATATTCTGTGTTTTTCGTACAATCAGAATCTAACATCAAGTTTGTTTATTTTTCTCGGATCTGACTCATGAGTTTACTTATCTGGATCTGACTCAATATATTTATTTATTTTTTGAGTTAGTGACTTGATCTCATAAGTCAGCAGGAGTGTTTTATTCTCTGATTCTGTCAGAGAATAGATTTCTATTCTTGTTGAGAGTGTGTGTTGTAAGCGTGTCTTGTTGAGAGCGTGTGTGGTAAGCGTGTCACAACTGACACGTATAGGTAAGAGCAATAGTGTTCTGGCTAACCAAGTTGGCGGTTCTGTGTAGTTTAAATATCTTTGTACTTTCCCATTTCTAAAGATTGAGAAGAATGAAATGAAACTGAATCAACCAAAATTGAGATTTGTCTAGCGACACTTTATCTCTAACATGGTATCAGAGCTCTAATTCAAAACCCTAAAATTACCTTCAATTTAACACTTCATTCAAACAATGGCAGAGATATCAACAAACATATTTCATTAACTTTCAAACCTCCGTCCAAACTAACTTCAACAAATTATCCTCTCTCGGAAATCACAGATTGTTCCTCTTTACGTAGCTACAACTGCATTCAGATTTGTTGATGGATCCTTCCATTGTCCAGTGAAATACTATCGCAAAACATCTCCAGCAGGACAAGAAATTGTTTCCAAAGAAGGCTTTGTGGATTCAGATCCTGAAAATGAGTTTGTCTTCAATCCGCTGTACAATTATTGGGTGAATCAAGATCAAGCTATTCTCTCATGGCTATTTTCTGCTTGTGTCGAAGAAACTCACTCTCAGTAATCGATTGCACATTTTCTCATGAAATTTGGGTTCGTCTTGAACATAATTACAATGCTACTACCAAATCAAGATTGATGCAATTGAAAACTGATTTAGTTCATTTGAAGAAAAGTAGTGATTCGATGCTAGTGTATTTTAACAAAGCAAGATCTATATCTCATCAATTAGCTCAAATCGATCGTCCAATATCAGATGAGGATTTAGTTTTTCACATTCTTCAAGGATTACCGGCTGAATACAATGCTTTCAAAACCTCGGTTAACAACTGGCAATTGAAGAATGATAATGATCACCACTTGCTGAATTATTAGGCTGTTGTTGAAATCAAGAAGCTAGAGTTAGCTCAGAATCTAAACTAGATCTAACCACTGCTTCTGCAAACATATCTACTCCACAACATCACCCTCATTCTTCATTACCTACCTTTGATCAACAATATCAGTACTACTCTCCACCCTCAGCCTATTACCAACATTACACAGGATCTTCATCTCATTCATCTTCTTCACAACCTCAGTGGAATTCTCAGAGAGGTACTTTTAACAGAGTTAGTGGTGGTCCTCATGGTGGTGGTACTCATGGTAATAGAGGTGGTTTTAGAGGTGGTTTTAGAGGTGGACGATTTGCTAATGGTGGTCGGGCGGTAGCAGATCCGGGAGGTCCTCCTCCCAATTTCTTTCCTCCACAGCATCCTATCAGATATAACTACTACATTGAGTGTCAAATCTGTATCAAACCTGGTCACTCAGCAAAGGAATGCAGATATAGATATGCTACCAATGATAACTACATGGCTCAGGCACATTACACTACTTCTTCATATCCTGGTGATGATTATGATGATTTCTGGTGTCCTGAACCAGAAGCCTTTGCTGTTTACAATGAGAATTCTCCTTCTACCAGCTCTGGATGGGTGCCTGACTCAGGTGCTACTCATCATATCACCTCTGATCTGTCAAATCTAAATATGCATTCAGAATATCAAGGACAGGATCATGTTAGAGTTGGAAATGGCTCAGGTTTGAACATTTCTCATATTGGTGCTTCAATTATTAAAAATGATACTTGCACATTTACACTTTCAAATGTTCTTCATGTTCCATCCATTACTAGAAATCTCATTTCAGTACATCAGTTTACAAAGGAAAATAACTGTTTCTTTGAATTTTATCATGATAAATTCTATGTGAAGGATGTGACTACCAACAAGGTTCTGCTTACTGGTCCTGTTAGAGATGGCTTATATCACTTGGACTTTACTACTGCTCAACTCAAACAAGCACTTACTTCCACTGCTCCTTCATCATCCACATGGCACAATAAACTTGGACATCCAAAGATACAAGACTTTAAAGAATGTTTTATCTTCGGTTCATGAGGTACTTGATGATCACTTGTCTAAAACTGTTTTGCTCGACTTGTCAATTGGCAAAGAATCATGCCTTACCTTTTCCAAATAGTTCAAATTCTGTGTATGGTCCTTTGGATTTAATCCACTCAGATGTATGGGTTTCCCCTCTTTGCTCTATCAATGGATTCAAGTATTATGTTTCCTTTATTGATTCTTTTAACATTTACTTGGTTATATCCTTTAGCATATAAATCGAAGTACTTGACACCTTCATCAAGTTTAAATCTCATGTAGAGAATCAACTTCATAGAAAAAATTAAATTTGTACAATACGATTGGGGAGGGGAATACGTAAATGTCTCTGCATATTTGGACAATTGTGGAATTGGTCACGGGGTATCTTGCCCACATGCTCATGCTCAAAATGGTAGAGCCGAAAGAAAACATAGACATATAGTTGAAACTGGTTTAGCATTACTTTCTCATGCTTCCTTACCTCTCTCATTTTGGTCATATGCCTTTGAGATTAAACTTTCTAATCAATCGATTACCAACTCCCACATTGGCTATTTGTCACCTCCGGGAAACTTTGTTTCAAATTACCCCATTATAAATTCTTACATACATTTGGTTGTGCTTGCTTCCCTGTCTAAGACCATTCAATGCTCACAAATTAGAACCAGTGTCCGTTAAATGTATCTTTTTTTGGGCTCTGATCGGCTACACAAGGGGTATAGATGTTTCAATCCTCTTACAGGAAGAAAGCTCATTATTTCTAGAGATGTGGTGTTTGATGAGAATGTTTTTCCATATGCATCGATCTTTCAAGCCAGATGATTCTTCTAATGTCGCCCTTATACGCCACTATTTTGCCCTCAAGTACTTCTACTTCAGTTATTAAAGCTCCCATCGTTATATCTAATGAAGTGGATACATCATCGTGACATGACACAACTGCTATATCTCCACTCGATTTGCCTACTACCGCATCTCATCCGTCGCTTCTTCATCCTCTCGTCACTAATGCTCATTCAATGACCACAAGAGGTAAACAAGGTATCTTCAAGCCCAAGGTCTATGCTTCAAGTTCAAACTGTTTGTGAAGATATTACAGGTTCTACATGCTACTACGAGGCTTGCAAAGATCCCAAATGGAGAGCTGCCATGGATGAAGAAATCACCGCACTTTTGCAAAATGGTACCTCGGATTAGTGCAAGTAGATTCAAAGTTACAATGTCATTGGTCAGTAAGTGGATTTTTAGAATTAAGAGAAAAGCAGATGGCACTATTGAGAGATACAAGGCAAGATTGGTTGCAAAAGGCTACAATCAAGTTGAGGGAATTGATTATCAAGACACTTTTAGCCCTGTGGTCAAGCCTACAACAATTAGAATGATCATTTCTATTTCTCTTTACAAAGGATGGCAGATTAGACAACTTGATGTCAAAAATGCTTTTCTTCATGGTCATTTACAAGAGGAAGTCTTTATGGTTCAACCCCCGGTTATCTGAGATAAGTTACTACCTAATCATGTCTCGCAAACTCAAGAAATCTCTATGGATTGAAGCAAGCACCTGTGGCTTGGTTTGCAAGACTCGGTCAGTTTCTTTGCAACATGGTTTTCAAGCTTCTAAAATCGGCACATCCCTCTTCTTCAAAGTTGACTCTTCTGTGACTTTGTATGTGCTCATTTATGTAGATGACATTCTTGTCCTTGGTAGCTCCACTCTTCCATTGACCAACTTCTCGAGTGCTCTTAGCAATGAGTTTGCCATAAAGAATCTAGAGACCTTCACTTCTTTCTCGGGCATTCAAGCATCAAGGAATTTCAGGTCTTCATCTTTCTCAAGAGCAGTATATTTCCAACTTATTACACAAGACTAAGATGACATTTGCCAAGCCTTACTCCACTCCATTTGCACCTTCCAACACTAGTGATGCATCTCCACTGTTTGAGGACCCCGTACTTTCTACAGGAGTGTTGTGGGTGCTCTGCAATATGCTACCATTACTGCACTCGATATTTCTTATTTGTCAATAAAGCTTGTCAAAGATATGCAATCTCCCTCGAAGCCCATTGGATGCAGTTAAAAGAATTCTCCGCTATTTACGGGTACTCTTGGCTATGGCTTACGGTTCAAGTGCTCTAGTTCACTTGACTTTCCAAGCCTTCTCGGATGCCTTGGGCCGGTGACCTCACCGATCGTCGTTCCACCGGAGGTATGGCAATTTTTCTTGGTCCCAACTTGATTTCTTGGTGTTCTCGTAAACAAAAGATCGTGTCTCGTTCAAGCACAGAGGCGTAATATCGTGCATTAGCCGATGCGACTTCGAGTAAATAGTTTGGATTCAATCTCTTCTAATCGAGCTTGGATTTCACTCTCCAAGGGCTCCAAGTACTATGGTGTGACAATATGGGTGCCACTTACCTTATCGCTAACCCAATCTTTCACAAATGAATGAAACACATTGAGATTGCCTTTCATTATGTCGAGAACTTGTTGACTGTTTCCTTAGAAGTCGATTCATCTCTACTCAAGATCAATTAGCCGATATATTCACCAAGGGTCTATCCTCTTCCAGGTTTGCTACTCTACGACTCAAGCTCAGTGTCTCTGATTACTCATCGACGCTGCACTTGCGGGGGGGTGTCAGAGAATAGATTTCTATTCTTGTTGAGAGTGTGTGTTGTAAGCGTGTCTTGTTGAGAGCGTGTGTGGTAAGCGTGTCACAACTGACACGTATAGGTAAGAGCAGTAGTGTTCTACCGGCTAACCAAGTTGGCGGTTCTGTGTAGTTTAAATATCTTTGTACTTTCCCATTTCTAAATTGAGAAGAATGAAATCAATCTGAATCAACCAAAATTGAGATTTGTCCAGCGACACTTTATCTCTAACAGATTCAAACGGATCTAAGTCATGACTGTTGGAACAAAACTTGGAACATAAATAGGGTCAATACATTTATTTATTTTTTAACCCAGACTAAGTAAGATTGTACAAGGCGATATATAATGACTGTTGGAACAAAACTTGCAAGAAAGAAGAGGCTCTCACCAATTTACCAGTGGGGTGAAATATCCCTCGTCAGTTGGTCGGAATATCATCTCACTCCGGGTTAGCAATTGGTGGTGAATCTGCTCCGATCTCACTTGGACCTTCTTTTACAGCTTGATTAGTATTAATATAAGTATATGCAGCTGGTGCTGGTCCATCAATAGATGGTTTGATAACTGTGAGGAATAATATATTGTAAAAAACTGAGATAAATAGGAGAGTGAACGCCGAGTATGCAAAAAAAGAATCAGAATACTCCGGTGGTTGTTCCCTCATCATATCTCTATCTATGTCGGCCTTCGAATCCAAGTTTTTCGGCGGAGAAGAAGAGACCCTCCTTATGTTGGGTGGTGGAGTTGTGGTGGTGAGGCTTTGAAGCTGGTTGTCAAGCTGTTTTAGAGCTTCTCGCGCCTTCTTCTTTCTATCCAGTTCGAATTCTGAATCATTCTCGATAGCATTTAGAGGCTGTAGGAATATCAAAGACTTCCTTCTTCTTTTGGTGAAAACTATTTCATTCAATGTGGAAGAACCAATTTTATTCTGGTGGTGGTGGAATTGCAGGAGCATGACTGACTGACCCTTAATCCAAAAATGAAAACAAGCTGTGCACTCCTGTACTCATATGCACAGGTTGAAATGACTGGGTATTCTATCCAGATATCACATGAATATGTGGCTCATATTACTCTTACCTGGCTCATGACTGAGTTGGCATATCTCAGATCTTTTTTCCAAGAGCTTTCGCCGAGAAAAACTGTTCATGTAAGGCATTGCTTGGAAAAATTTCCATGACCAATGCTTCTTTCGAAGTTTTGATACCAGGAGTGTAGAGGCAGAAGTCGGAAACAAAAATGTTTTGCTTCATAAATTATTGACTATCACCAAAATAACTTCTAGCTTTTCGACATTTAAAAGTCCAAAAGCAACTTCTCAAATACTATCTAAACAGGTTAGCAAAAACGTTCTCATTGCCGCGTAATAGAACTTCATTGTTCTTTGCAAGTGCAAATTGGTTTATATCTTATATGACCAGCGGCATGTTTTGCCTTTATTTTACTATGAACACTCGATACAATGTTATTTCTTTCAATGAAAAAAAAAAAGTTCTTTCGAAATTACTATCATTTTCTTCTTGGAGTGGGTTTAGAGTGACTATGACCATGATTTGGCTTGCTAAATTTCAGAGGTACAATTTGTTTGATATATGATTTCTCATGTGGAAAATTCCTTTTATCCTTTGGAAGTTTTCGCAATTCTGGTAACCAGTACGCGACGTATTCGCCCTCTGGGTCGTAATTCTGGGCCTGAGAAATGATAACCAAAAATCAAAATTTCCGTATGCAGCAGTTTCTGAAATTTCAGCATAATCTTGGACAATGAAACATGGATAAGTCTGAAGAATAAATTCTGTGCTTACTTGCTTGGGGATGCTGAAGTATCTGTCCTCTCTGGGATCATTACCAACACCTACAGCAGCAATTTAACTAATCAGAAACCGAATTTACAGTGTAACACGTACAAATGCATCAACGAGGAAGAAACTAACCTGCACCGTATGTCCAGTTCCCATAATTTGAACATGGGTCATAATCCAAGAGGCAAGTTTCAAACCACTCGGCACCCATACGCCAATCAATGCCCATATCTCTAACAAGAAACGAGCAAACTATCTGTGTAACAAATACAGATTCAGTTCATTATTCACCAACCATGACGCTCTTGATGCATAAAAGTAAAAAAGGTTTATTTGATTATCTGCAATGACTGAGAACTATACAAATATGAACTTCGGGTTGTAGTATACTATCCAAATAGTTAAAACAACTTGAAAGAAAAAGATTGCGACTTTCGTGATTTGGTGTGCTAAGTTCAGCACTCAACTCAGAATTTACCTGTCGCCCTCGGTTTGACATGAAACCAGTTGTAGACAGTTCTTTCATATTTGCATCTATAAGAGGATACCTACAAATGTCAGGGTAACAAAAACAAATAAGTCGGGATTTTGTGAAATTTATTCAGAGCTAATTATAAGCTTCTATGTTCAGTAAAATTGCGAGAAGAGATATCGTTATGTACCCTGTACGGCCGTCTCTCCAAGATTCAAAGAGATTTAGATCTTGGCTCCACCTAGCCTGAACTTCTCTCGGTCCACCTGGATATATTCCCAAGAAAAGATGCTTGTAAAAGATACAGTTAATGACACAAATGAGATACAATTTGCAACTTACACAGAGATACAATTTGTAAAGCAACTGTGCATTAGAGTGATTGTGAGACATGTATCCCCTATGTTTGGCAAGTCTTATAAAGATGCCAGAAAGGCAGAGCAGTAAATGAACAAAAACCGTTTTATTATACCTAAATGGAAAATCGAATTTCCATATTTTATTGAAACGAATCTGAAATAGTCCCTCCATATCAATTCAAACAGTACCCTGAAAACACACAAGTTTAACAACTCAATTGCCAGAGGAAACTAAACATTCCACACAATACCAGAAAAACACGAAACCTCTGGATTCATATTTAAAAAATCTATGTATAACCAAGCAGGACATCCAATATATGGAGGTAGTAAGATACCAATATGTTGAATCATTTGCTAGCCTATCCTTCTCATATCTCTTAACCTGAAAATTTAAATTGAATCACTGGAAAACGTTAGGATTATCCTTTTCTATATAATAATATAGATAATTGATGACTAGTTAAGACTTAAGAGGAAGAGATTTCTAACTTCTTCATAGAGAAAACGAGGAGAGACGTTTCCAAAAGCAAGCCACGGAGAGAATTTTGTAGAGTAATCAGGACCTAACATACCATTCCTTGTATGCTTGTACACCTTGAGCAAATCCTACAGAAGTTGGATATTTATTCAGCTAACCGGATTAAAAAAATGGACAAGATTTCTTAAACTGATATATCAGACCCAAAAATATCACGTTTTCCCATCTTGACTCCATTAAAGTAAACCTTTTCTACCTCTGTAATAACACAACAGAGCAACTTATAATCCTGAGATTTCTACCTTCTTCCAAAAGTACTCGTACACTCTGCCCAGAGCTGCACTTTCACCACCAACAAAGTACATTCCTTTTTTTGCCTGCATTTCACAAAACAGAGAATGAGAGAATTTTGACACAATTCACATTTTCTGATTCATTCAGGTACACTATTAAGTTTAATAAAGAATCAAAAAACTGCTTCATATCTTATTAATTAGATTGCAAAACAATATAACCGCAAAAGTGCACACAGTGACTTGCCTCTACATGAACGACACCAAGCTGGTCAAGCGAAGGAACATCTCCCCATCCCCCAATTTTGCCAATATCGGTGCTGGGAAGTGTCCCAATTGACGGTGGAAGCTTAAAGCAGCCACGAATTGCACACTTGGATTCAACAGACTGCAAATTGATTCATCATGCAAGATATTATGTTGACTATAACCTCATCAAACCTTAAAAACAAATGTAACTTCTAAAACACTGGAATGAACTTGTAGTTTTACGTACCTTACGAAATTGGGTATATATGTCGGGTAAACTACTCGTATTAAATGGGAGATCATCGATATGGTACATAGTGCTTCCCCAAATAAGCTCAAGCTTCACATTTGTAGGATTTCGACTGGTAGATGTGGATCCCTCTGATTTTAGAGATACTCCTTGCAACCCTTTCTTGACAAGTCTTTCCACGAGCAACTCCTCACTACAAGTTTCTTTATGGGCATAAATCTGAATACCAAAACAACACAATCAACAAAAGCTCGAGTAACAAATTATATAGTGCAGTACACAAAAGAAATGCTCCTAGCACAGTATCATTTAAAACAAAATTAACATATTTCATAACTGTGTGAGCTCCAACAGCTTTTGCAATTGAAGGGAGGATGTCTTCGGGTTTTCCATGTCGTATAACCAAATTCAAACCTCGCTTCATCAAATTCTTTCTCAAGTCAGCTAAGCACTCAATCAAAAATTGTGCCCTTGAAGCTGCAAAGAAAAGTAATATTGAAACTCTTACACATTCATTCAACTTCCAAAACCAAATTGATTTTCCTACGTTCCACATTTCACAGGATTAAGTTTCAGGAACAAACTGAAAACATATATCTATAAGACATGAGCTAAAAAAATGTACAACCAACTATAACTACCTTATACCAATATAATACAATCCCTATTACTAACAGAAAATATGGTTAACTACAAGGAAAACAAGAATGTGTATCCTGAAGTAATTTCAATCAGCGTTCTCAAAGTTGAAGCCACAACCCATATAACCGCGTCAGGCTTCCACTTTCGCCGTTTTAGCGGGAGTTTCCAAGCTAATGACTAGCTAGTTAATCCCAAACTCATTTAGAAAGAGCTATATCCAACGACAAAAAAAGAAAAAAAAAAGAAAGCTACAAGCCGAGACTCAACAAAGCTCGTACAGAAGCATCAAACCATCAAAACATGGTTACAAATGAGTAATCAGACCAGCATTCAAAAAAGTGAGAATTCCAATAGAACATTAACCTCTAGACATGCATACTCAGTTCAGTTGGCTGGTCACTCAGTGTAATTATTAATTCTACACTCAGAATAAATTATGATCAGAAGCCAAAATCCCTTAACTCTTGTCCATCATCAATAATTTTGAAGACATCTTTCAATAAAGACTAAAGCCCATCATGGTACATTTTCAAAATTATTAGTTTAGTTAACTTGTGAAACTCCGGATATCGATTGGTCCTTCCAAATGAGCATCTTTACCTTTCCTATAAGGCTGTACCACTTCTAATTAGTGCTCTTAGATATCAAATCAACTTCAAGAAACCCCCAATTCCAAAATCCTGCTAGAAAAAATACTAAAACCTACCCATGACACCCTTATCACAAAAATTCCATACTAGGGGCCATTCAATAATTACTGAAACAACTTATCAATCAATTGCAAATGTGAATTAGCTATCAACCTAGCATGGTTAATTAAAATTACTGTTAATAAAAATCAAAATTGTTGAAGTAAGAATCAAAAAAATTACCTCCAGTCTTAGGAAATCCAAAGTAATGTGTAGTCCCAAAATTCCTAGGATCAATACAATAAACAGGAAGAACGGATTGAGAAGACATCCAGGCTCTATAGAGAGCTTCATTATCCAAAACCCTCAAATCATTTCTAAACCAAACAATTGAAACCCCATTGCCCCCATTCCTTTTCTTCACATTAGAATTTGAGTAGTAAGTTCTAAACGTCTCATCAGTGATTTTATCTGTTTCAACAGGATCTAAGCTTGGGACAACAACCACTGCTCTGGGTTGTGATTGTGACTGTGAAGAAAAAGCAATGTTCATGATTTTGATATGGTTTGAATCGAAAATTGAAGTGGGTGTTAATGGTAAAGACTGGATTTTTTTCTGAAAGTGGAGAAGGAAAATGGAAAGAAGAGAAAGAGAGTGTTGCAGCTGAAGACATTTCATGGAAGGAAGAGAGTTGCAGAGAGAAAAGGAAGGAGATGGTTTGAAAATGTCGCCAAGTTATTGACACGTGGAGTTTTGAGTTTTAACTGACGTGGAGATTTGGTAGCCAGAAAAGAATTCCACCCAACTTCTTACATATATGCGGAAATGCTATTCACCTCCCTATTCTCCACCTCCCTACTCTGCTCCTTCCAATCTAAAACACACATCTAAATTTAAATCACATTCAGGTATAAGTGGGGTTCACCATTTTTCAGATATGGGGTTTAGATTGGAGGAGCCGAATAGGGTTTTGGAAAATAGGAAATAAATAAAGCACCACTGATACATATGTATTTATAACGGTTTTATTTTTGATTTTTGTTAAAGGGAGAGCAAAAATGAATATGAGGAGTTCAAATATCGTAGTCAACTCGATACCTCAGACCTAGTATTTTTTTTTTCCTCTAACTCAGTCCAAACTACCCTTACATATACCCGGACGCACAAAATTCACCATTCCAACATAGAAACCGCCACGGTAAAGGATCAACTACGAAAAAGAGTTGTGTTAGGTCTACGCGACGTTACGATAGGTTGTGGCAAGGGGGTTGTAGAAAATCCTCAAATCTTCTCTGACTCCTCGGTTAGAGTCGTAAACATAGTTGTCGTTTAGTTTTGTACAATGCTTGCTTCAATTTGTGAATGTCTTTCAAATTTCCTCTGATGCCTAACACAACTCATACTTGGGTTGTGAAAGTAACTCACACGCACTACACTTGTTGGGGTTAGAAAATTCGTTGACAACTATGGTTAAAGTTGTATGTCATCTCGATGACAACAATGATTATAGTTGTATGTCATTTCATTGACAACACGCTTTTGTTGTAAGTCAGTTCTTTGCAAGCAACTTTGGTTTAAGTTGTATGTCACTTCTTTGACAACTCTAAGTCCGAGTTGTGGTATATATTCAATTTGAAAAAAAATTAAATTATAAGAAATTAAATATACAAAATTAAATTTGTAATACTTTAATAACCATGTATTTGAAAAGAAGATCAGATTTCCAATTATAATAATTATTGTTTGTTACTCAGAGGATTAGTTTTACAAAACTTGACACCAAAAAAGTAATCGAATAACACTTTTGTTTTAGTAAAATCCTTTTAGCTACTCTTTCTCATCTTCAAAAAAATCATCTCTTAACCCTTGAAATCCTACTTTGGGTGAGATTATGAATGCAAAGCTTTAGCTCCAATGGCATGAACTGTAAAACACATGTGAAAACTTAATTGAGTATACCAAGATGACAACCAAGTATGAATAGTGAAGAGTTACATAATGAATGATAAAGAGCAGCGCTGTAACAATGTTATACTCTAATAGACTTAGAAAAAAAGGGAACAAAGAGCCACACCAATAGCTAGTAACATAGCTAAGTAATGTAGGCATCAAGATGACAATAAAACAGAACACTCTTAAGACTAATCCCTACAATGCACTTGGTCGCCGACACACCCAAAGGGTCTTAATTCGATTAATTTCGGACAAAGGTAGCTCCTTGTTCACTAATGGGCTTTTGTTCGATCTAGAGAGCTTAGTTACAAAAATAAAAACAAAAAAACATGTGCTTCAAAGAGTATAGTAGATTCTTAATCAAATTGACAACCTAAATCACATGTGCAATTGAGATGTAGGGATACAAAGTAGCCTTTAATGGATCCATCAAATGACCAAGTGAGACTTTTACGACATACCATGAATTCCAAGTCCAGAGACTTTCCAATCCAAACCATTACGAGGACTTAACTAGTTAGAGGTTGCACGATTCAATAAATAATAAGAATAACGATGTCTTCATAACTTTGAATACAAACAGGTAAGAATTTTTACACCCTATAGAAATGATGTTGTCCTCCGTCTTTAGAAATGTGTTACATGTCGCAAGTTTATTTCACTTTGGGCCATTTCTTATCCTACTACGAAATTCGTTACTTAACTATACCCCTTCAAGCACAAAATGAATTATATCCACATTCCGTGGATGACACTTGAAAATGAAACGAAAATCATTTAGACGTACTCATTGGTTTTGTAATATTACATAATTATTAAGGACTCAATAATTAATTTCATTTCGTATATGAGAGCTCCCATATACTTTCCATAATATCCTAGCAATATACTTATAAAATTCATTGAAAGAAAGATTAGTTAAGAAAGAACATATATTTAATTACCTCTCTTACAAGTCTCCCAACAAGTAACCCCCATGAACATCCTCTGAATTGACTCACATTGCCGATCCATATCCTAATCAGGCCATAGAAATACTAGCTAACCGAGAGTTATCTCGTAATTGAGAGTGAGAGTTATCTCTGTAAGTCATCTTGCGAGGCAGTGTGTCTTTGCATGGAAAGTGACGAGGCTTTCGTATCTAACTCGGGTCATCTTTGTTGTTTATGGAACATCATAGAGCCAAGTTGTATCAAAGATTGAGCAGAGACTATCAAAAAGCTTTAACAACTTGTTAATGGAGAGCAATTGTCATACAACATATATACTAAGGTCTGTCTTTTTCATATGTGTCGGTCTTGAACATATATACTCTCCCCGATGCAGGCACATCCAAAAAATTTATTTATATCATCACCAGCTGCAACATATTTACTCACCCATTTCAGTGAACTTCAATAGCAAAGAACACAACTAATTCTCATCCCGATTTCTTCTTGATAGCATCACAGAGTTACTCAACCTCGGACATAACCATCTACCGCAACATCAAGTTCGGCTACACCCTCGCAACTCCACTTCAATCGAAACCCAACATTTCAATCTTAAACTACCTGCAAGAATCAAAATAACCACTATCAAATTCATATAAAACCATATGTATTACTTCCACACATCCTTCACAAAGATCTACAGCATACAATTGAAATTCAAAAAAAATAAACAATTTATCAATTAATAGTAATCGATCCAAACCCATGAACCATGTAAATCCATGGTATTTGTACAAGAAATCAACAGACTAAGGGTGAAATTACAGTAAAATTACCCGATATTTATCAGACCAACATTTCTTTGGATTCAAACAAAGTCCTGAAATGTCTGTTCTATCTTTCTCATTTAACCCGAACATCAACCATTCCATCTAACCGACAACACCAACTCGAAATCGGATTCGATCTTGAATTCCTCATACGCAATTTGAATTTCACCAATATCCTAATTTCTTCATCATAATAACCACCACCATCAGATCTTAATTTCTCATTAGTTTATCTTCTCAAACTTAAAATCAGTGCTGAACCCATCTCGTATTCAATGACCACCTTAAATTTCTCCCTTATCCATTAATTCAAGAACGAAACTTCATTTCTTGACCTATCTTCTCGACAAAGCAACCACGACATCTCTTTGTTCTTTATTAATCCGGTGATGAACAATGAAGAACAAAAAGGATCTGGAATGGATGGAGAAGATGATTTTGGTGTTGTTTATAGGTTTTTGGTCAGAAAATTGATGTGAAATCTAAGGTTTTGATTGTTTACGTAAAGGGTTGATATCAAATAAATTTTTGTTTCGAATTGCTCCTCCATTGACCACGGAAAACAACCACCGAGAACCCATCTCGGTTCCTTCTTTCTGTAATCGATTTCATCTCCAAACCTTGTAATTCATCATCGATCTTGATTTCTATAAAATAGCAACACAAATCCTAAAATCGAACCCATGATTAAAAACTTTACGAGATACAGAGATAATAAATTTTCATTGCTATTCGCTCTTATGGACGGAGAGGTATGGTTCAAGTTATGGCTAGGTTAGATGTCGAAAGGGGCTCCAGATTGAACTGAAAGAAGAAATTGGCAGCAGAGTACCTAATCAAGTTAGGTTTCATTTGGATTTAGGTTTCATTACTAAACACCCCATCTTAGATTTTCAAGAGGTAGGAGAAGAAGACGTGGAGAAAACTCAAGAAAGAGAAAAAGATTAATTAGAGTTCGAAAGTGGTGGTGGGTGATACAACCAAGAATGGACGGACTGCATTTTTTTTTATCCCCTCATACGGATTAAGAAAAATTCGACATGAGATCGTGACGAGATGCACATACACGGATCGGGAAATATGTGTTTCTCTTTGTGTTAATACGAACTCATGTTTTCGGTTTAATTATCAATCTTCGACATGAAAAAAAATACAAAAAAATATTAATAAATTCAGGACATTGTTATCGACATTCTGATATAAAAAAATCCAGAAAATGTATAATAATGAATCGGGAAAATGAAAATGAATTTGATAATTGGTGTGTTTCTTTGTGCTTTCTCTTGTGTTTTTGTGCTTCCTGCTTGAATTTCGACTAGTCGCATAAGTCATGAAGTAATTTTGACAAGTCATACAGGTCAATAAATAGCTTTAGTTCACACCGTAAACTCAAAGTTATAAGATAACTAGAGATTGACCACGAAATCTGGGATGGTTCGACTTTAAACTTAGCTGGATACATCATCAAAATCGATAAATATGAAGCCTCATTGTTGATTCGAACTTCAAATATGGTATAAAAACATACAAACTATGAGCCAAGAAGCTCTGGGAGGGTTCTGACTTCAAACTTAGCATGATACATTATCAAAATCGATAAATATGAAGCTCAATGTTGATTCAAACTTCAAATGTGGTATAACGACATACAAATTATGAACTTATAAGCTTCTGGAGCGCTCAAAGTTAGCATGATACATCATCGAAATCGATAAATATGAAGTTCAATATTGATTCGAACTTCAAAGTTTGTCTTTCTGATGAACTGGAGACAGATTATATCATAATCGAACATCACAGTTCGTAGATTACTAGAGTTAGATCCGAATTCTCTTTCTGATGAACTCGGAGAGGAAATATATCGTAATCGAACATCACATGTTCAGTAGATTACTGATAGTTAGACCTGAATTTCTATTTCGATGAACTTGAGAGGAAATATATCGTGTAAGAATGATGAATCCAACCATTTATAGTAATATTCCTTTGGAATATTCCTCAATCCTTAAACAAACCCTATTCCGGCATATCAGATGCATACACTGGCTCCGAGATCGAAACCTGGTCGGGAGTGGACTACTATAAGTCTAAACTTGCAAGAATGATGAATCCAACCATTTATAGGTAAGATTCCTTGGAATATTCCCTAAACCTTAAACAAACCCTATTCTCGCATATCAGATGTATACACTGCTCAAATCGAAACCTCAGCTGGGAGTGACTATTATAAGCCTAAACTTGGTAAGAATGATGAATCCAACCATTTATAGTAAGATTCCTTTGGCAATATTCCCCAAATCCTTAAACAAACCGTATCTCGGCATATTGTATGCATACACCTGCTCCGAGATCGAAACTGGCCGGGAGTGGACTACTATAAGCCTGAAACTTGTAAGAATGATGAATCCAACCATTTAAAGGTAAGATTCTTTGGAATATTCCCTAAACCTTAAACAAACCATATTCTGGCATATCATATGCATACACCGGCTCCGAGATCGAAACCTCCGGGAGTGGACTACTAGTAAGTCGAAACTTGGTAAGTAATGATGAATCCATCCATTTATAGGTAAGATTCCTTTGAATATTCCCCAAACCTTAAACAAACCCTATTCTAGCATATTGTATGCATACACTTGCTATGAGATCGAATCCCGCCGGGAGTGGACCACTATAAGCCTGAAACTTGGTAAGAATGATGAATCCAACCATTTAAAGGTAAGATTCCTTTGGAATATTCCCCGAATCCTTAAACAAACCGTATTCTGGCATATTGTATGCATACACTGGCTCCAAGATCGAAACTCTGGCCGGGGAGTGGACTACTATAAGCTCTGAAACTTGGTAAGAATGATGAATCCAACCATTTAAAGGTAAGATTCCTTTGGAATATTCCCTAATCCTTAAACAAACCGTATTCCGCATATTAGTATGGCATACACCGGCTCCAAGATCGAAACCTCGGCCGGGAGTGGACTATTATAAGTCGAAACTTGGTAAGAATGATGAATCCAACCATTTACAGGTAAGATTCCTTCTGAATATTCCCTGAATCCTTAAACAAACCGTATTCCTCGGCATATTGTATGCATACACCGCTCCGAGATCGAAACCTGATGGGAGTGTGACTACTATAAGCTCGAAACTTGGTAAGAATGATGAATCCAACCATTTATAGGTAAGATTCCTTGGAATATTTCCCAAAACCTTAAACAAACCCTATTCCTCGGCATATCAGATGCATACACTTGCTCAGGATCGAATCCCTGCTCCTGAGGGACTACTATAAGCTCTAGAAACTTGGAGTAAATGACTTAATCCAACCATTTAAAGGTAAGATTGCTCGAATATTCCTGAACTCAAACTTGTAAGAATGATTTC
>JAJJWW010017587.1:0-304290 GCA_023531295.1 Papaver armeniacum
AAAGAACAAAAGCTATGAAGAACCGCTAGATACCTGGCAGACGCCTGATCGAGAAGCAAAGAAACCTGCACCTTCCACAAACATCGTTTAAGGTAGCAAACGTAAAGCCAAACTGTCGTGCAAACACACTTCAGCTCCTTCAAAAGCACAAAGCAAGGATAAATAAGATGCACAAGCCTCTGGACTAACGCACAAGAGTTCTTGATCAAGAAGCACCTACTCTCCTTTTCCTGCTGAAGAGTGCATTTAACTCGATGTCCGGGTTCAAGATGGTGCAACTAAGTTTCCATGTCAAGAAACAACCAACCAGAAGAAGACATGGAAATCTCAAGAATCGACGCTTCCATAGGTTCGTCAATCATCCCATACATAATCGTACAGCTTGGAAGTACATTTTCAAAGATAAGGTTGATCTACAATAGCTTCAATCGACCTAAGGAGTACACAAGAATCTCTCTCAAATGTAACTTTTACACTCTCTGAACAACCTATCAAAAAGGCGTCCAACTTGGGTCGAACGTGAATTACTCCCTATATCTCAAGGCATAAAGGAGAGATATGTTCACAACATCGAACAAACATTGTGTCAAGAAGTCCATTCCGAAAAAATTCTGGAGCCTCCGATACGTACTTCGAAGAGATGATCGGGACCGCTATCACAAATATAGAAATGAACTTGGAAGAACGTTGATCGAAGCGTCGGTGCACCGCCATCAACAACATTCCATCGAAAACCACCGATCCACATGCATCACTCCGACAAGAAGCACCATGCTCCCATCTCAACGCCGTAGACCTCAAGGAGCGCCTGGGAAATATTTATGGCTACATCACTCTCAAAGTGAACATACAAGTTCAACTCGATAAAACCAAGTTTCACCTGTGAAGATCCAGGATATGATATGTCCTTCGACGTAGCCGTGATCCACGCCGAAAAGATGGTACTTATAAAGCGCCTTTTGTTACACATCTCTCCAACGAAGAAAGTTCTGATCCAAAAGATTTGACGGATATTCCATCATCGTATACTTTGAGAATTGCAAACTTTTAACGAGGTTGAAGCAAGAACTCAAAAAAGACGATAGACATTCATCAAGAGGTTCCGCACTCGTGCAAGTCTCATTCCCATGTCTATGTCATTTATTGCCCACATGATATCCTAGCATGGGGACTTAATTATGCTAGCAACTCTACAAGACGTTATGAATGGTAGCTTCACCCATTAGTATTATACCAAGTGGTTGAACCGACATTTCTCCGAATCAAGCAAATGAAACATTCATTACCGATGTCCAAACATGGCAAAGAACACTTTGGGCATTTCTTCGCAAGTCCATGTGTTCCACAAAATCGAAAGCTCTGATGTTTGACAAGTGTCGAATCCCACTGGTCACAATCAAAAGGGATGCCGAATCAACACAAGATACCCAGGCTTAGATGATCAAACCCTAAGACATTCGATGCTTAAGGAATATACTCTTCAACGCTCAAGCATCTAAAGCCATCAAATTGTACTCCCAATCAAAGAGTACAACACAAAATATCTCATTTGATGACATATTGATTCAACACCATTACGATCAAAGTGTAACTAAACTACAATCGATAAGTCTTCATTATCCCATGATAAGACTTCAAGCATATGCAACATCATTCATACATGGATGGCACTAACTCCTTCAACATACATTGGGCAACCTGAGGTGATTCCATGAAACTCCATCAACGGATTTCTCTACATCACAAGCCCCCTCGCATGATTGAGGAACTTTCTCTTCACCAATCACATCCAAAGATGAAAACCGATGCTATCTACCGCAACAACATCGACTCATCGACAAAGCCGCCTCCGTAAAGTTATGCTTTCAGAGCATTCGTGTTGAACTCTCGCACACCTTCATCTTAGCGACGCTCAACTCATCAACTAGTTCGTGAATGTAAAAGGCTCACGATGAAGGAGCAAAGATTATATCTATAATCATGGTTCTAGCCTTTTCTTGTCTTTTAGAGCAACTTCAACCATGGTATCAAAGATCAACAATAATCTCTAGAGGAACACCATCCATGATTTCAGCATCGACAAGGATCTCTCGGAGCGTAATCATTCATGGTCTCAAGACCAACAACGGTTTCAGGAGCAACATCCTCACCGCTTCATCAACTAATCATTCTCTCGAAGTGTGACACATGAAGCGACTTTTCTAAGAACCGATGATTCATATCAAGATGTGTAGACCTGATAACATGCTCAAATGAAAGTCTTCCCAAAGCTGGAACGACCGGGGGCATAATCCAAAGTCTTCTACAAGATGTTCTCATCACCTCTCGCAAATGAGATACAACACACTTCAGGACATGGGTTTGCAAAAACGTACCAATAGGTGAGGAATGGGACAATGCTTCCTCAATGAAAGAGGTTCGTCTATGTCTCTTCTACAACATACCAAAAGGGCGTATTAAACGGACATACGAGCTGAAAGATATGGCATTTACATCCAGGTTTATGAAGTCTAAAATTATGTACGGGATTACAAATCACAAATGTGCACGCTTTCTGCTATTGACTCTACAACTCCGAATTGAGTGATTCTTTTTTCATGTGACAACTCAGTCTCTTAGATTCAAAAATTGGTGTCAAGCATCAGATTCCAACGTCGTATGAGGTTCCTACAACTTCCTGAGCATACAACATGCAAGCAACAATTCTTAGACGGATTCATAACTTCCATAAATGACGGTGTCCACTCAGCTTCTTTTCGCTAAGTCCTTCATCAAGGTACCTCCAACTTCGACCACCTGGGTCTTTACATCAATTTTTCTACCTGGATCCTCTATCTAGGTCCCCGCTTAAGAAGGGAAAATGAAAGAGAGAGATTCAACAAAATACTGGGATCGATGGTCCACCGATCATGACGATCAATTTCATGCCCAACACTCGTGGTTCCGGCTCTAGTGCTATTCAATCATCACAAAAGGAATGGTACCACCGGACATGCCACCATGGTCATTACATCATCCTCTTGAGATCAACTCGCTTATGGTCCGTGACTAGGTTTCGTAATGATGTTTTACGACCGACGTAAACAAGATGGCACCGCAAAAACCATTCTCATGTATCAATCAAAGGGTCCTGATCTCTAATGAATTAATGACATTAAATCCTTCAACAATCGCTCAAGACAAGCGAATGGTCTAAAAGCACAACATGAGTGTTTTACAAAGAAGCTCTGGCCCGAGATGATTTTACACCGTCCTATACAAACCGACGAGCTGGGAGAAATTGGTGAAGAATCTAGGATGGGTCATATACCATTATCTTCGTATGATTGTCCTCTATAACATATCCGAAATTCAAAGCAATTGAATAAATGAGCAAGGATATGTGGCCAAACATTGACAACATACAATCTGAAAAAGTTCTCAAAGTCTCCCGGAAGTTTACTGTTTCGCCTTTTCAGGCCATAACATGCTCAAAACTCAAAAATCTTCTTTAAAAAGCTTGGATATTTTTGTGCTTGAAGATACATATGCATATCGCAAAAATCTAACTTTGAACGAAGATTTTACAAGTGTTTTTGCTAAAATGCCGAAGTCCGAAATTTTTCTCGGTGACGATATCAAGAAATTACTCGTATACTCACATGGATTCTCATTCATTCATTCACAAATCAGAAATTTCATACTTATATGAAGGGATTACAGAGATATACTTACTCGGGGGAGTCTCTAAATCATTTGAAGGCTCGGCAATGCCGAAATCTCCATTGGCAACGCCGCTATCTCCATTTGTTCGGGATTTCTGGAATTCTCCATATTCCCAAATCCCAAAGAAGAGCACACTTCATCAACATGATGCTTATCTACAATGATTTCTTCCTCGGATTCATCAACAACAATTATTATTATTTCATTCAAGGAGATGCAACGATCACCGCACGAAAAAGATACTTACATCGACTTCTTCATCAAATGCCGGATTCATGAGTTGTTTGCCCGGAACAAGTTGAAGACCACAATCGATGGAGCAAAAGTCTGAAAAAAAATAACAAACCTTGGTCTCATGATCCTAATTGCACGGGCAAAGTCATGACACAAGGAGCGCTAACAACTCACCAAAGAAAACTGGGGACTACACGTCATTTGCTAACATCATGTAGTCCTTACTGGGTTCTCCCACCGAGACTTTCTTCCATTTTCGTGAGTCTACATTGATCCAGGATCTCACTACACGATCATCATATGGTAAAGCTAATGAAATAAACTGTGGAGTACAACTCAAGATGAAGGATCTCTCACCATCACCCGTGAGGTTCCGTATACCATTTCTTAAGGTTTTGTCCGTAGAGATGTTATCTCCGGGAAACACCATCTTTGGAAGTATCATCATGGGAGTCATTCATTCTCGCAAAGTGGCTATTTTAAAGACATCGTTCATACAAAGCGCAAAAGCTTCGATAGAACAATGAATCATGGAATAAATGTGCTCACAACAGAGTCTACAAAAATGATAACCATCCAACTCTTACCTATTTACAATTTCACTAGTTGAAGTGATTACAATCTTGAGAATTCGTTCGCTCCTTCAAACCGCAAAGACGAACAAAATTCATTATTCAAAATAATGACTTGATTTTCATAAAACCTTGAACAACCCACGTAAATTTTTACTATGTGAACATTCACTGTTTTCAAAATTGGACAGATGTCCATTCCACAATTGTGAAAACTCACATACATACATTATTTCACCATGTATGATTGTCTACTTTCATCAGCTTGTTCAAAATCAAAACATTGATTTTACTAAATATTTATATTTAACGTGAAACTCACGTAAATTTGTAAATTTGAAAAATATATCTATATATTTTTGCTCCCTCGCACGAGCATTTGTCTTTGAAGCGAGAGTATATTTTCAAAGATTTTCGAAAGCTCAAGATAAAAATTTCATGAAAGCTCATAAACAAAATTTTATTACTAAGACGCACGTCCTGCTCAAAAAAAAAAAAAAATCTCGTACGAGCATCCACCTTTGAAATGAGAGTTTATTCCACTTTGTGAAATCTCACGAATTTAAAAAATAAAATTTTGTTTTCGTGAAAGCTCATAGACAAAATTTTTATCATTAGACTCAGGTCTATTTTGTTTGTTCCTTAAACTAACGAAAGAACGAGTGTTTATTCCTAAAACAAGGATTTCTTTTCGGGCCCGGCCCTTGAATCCTAAACCGACCAAGGTTCCACCATCGAATCAACGTATCTACACCAATTTATGCTCACTGGATGATGCTCTATTATGCCACTGGTGTTTCCGCTCAAACCATGGTTTGCTCATTCAGTCGAAATCCGATAATGTCTTATCTTATGACTAAGTTCAATTACTTATTTTTGTTTGTACCTGAAAATCACCATTCACGTCGATCGAGGAACATGATTGTTCCTCACTAAGCATGGGACTTAATGTAGATGGTGGATTTTCGACAAAGGGTAAAATTGTAAACTATACTCCGGATTCGAAATCGGATGAGTATTGAGGCCCATGTCTCTCATTAAAGCATGAAAGCTCATGCCATTAATCTCTGATCGAGAAGGTCGTCTCGTCGAGTATATGTAGATGTGTAGTCTCCCACCGAGGCCACGACACATCTCATGAATATCGAACAATTTCGCAATTACTCCGATCCTAAGCAATCGGATGAGTATTGAGACTCATGTCTCTAAGCGTGAAAGCTCATGCCATAAAACCCCGATCGAGAAAGTCTCTCGAGAAGATATAGATGTGTAGTCTCCCGCCCGAGACCACAACACATCTCATATCAGTATAGAATCTCAAGATTGGACGGCTCCTAGACAACATGTCTCGCTAGTATAGAGCAATAACGTCTTCAAGATGCAACCATGTTTTCCCCGACTATACAAGAGGAATATGACACTCAAAGCAAGTCCATATTGCTCAACCTCGTATAATTAATGCTCCTAGATAGGAAGCCCCGCTAGTATAGAGCCATCGCTTAATTATCTCTAATCGCCTGAATATCCAAAAATATTCTACGATTCTTCGTTATATTTCGTCACTTCAATTCGTGGTTCTTCCCAGAAGAATTCCACGGGTTAGTGATAAATATTCAACGAGACAGGCTTCTGAGCATCGAATAAGCCCTGACTAAAATGGTGCAAGTGTACTTAGCAATAATGCACAGCCCAACATTTGAATGCGCAAACGAGCATTTCAAAATATGAATGAACGATGAACCTATGCAAAATAGAAGGAAAATAATAATAATAAAATATTAGCAAAGGCGCTGTGGGGATGGACTCATCACTGCCGGGGTCATGCCATGACCAGTCCCGCGCCCAAATTTTATATTTTGTCATATTTTATTATTTTTCCCCGATCTCGTGAAAATCCTCTCGTTTGATCAAATCTCCTTCGTTTCAAGGAAAATCTCTAATCTCATGATTTTATCAAAGAAATAATAAAATTAAAAATTAGGAATTTATAATTCCATGGGAAATTCCTTGTATGTTTGGTAACTCAATTAAAATTCCTAGGATTTATAGTGTTTTCTTGTTTTAAAGTCTTTGTACCGTTTGGCATTACCCTCAAATCTTAAAATTGCTTTTAGATGGGATTTAGAGTTAAAAAAAAGTGAGTCCATAAATCCCTTGATAAGTTTCCCAGCAAATCTTAGAGGGGAGGGGTCGGACTCCATATGGAGGATTTGCTGGAAACCTAATCCCATAGGAAACGTGATTCAAGAATTCTAGCAACCAAATGTACAAAGGGAAATTTAATTCTACCAAATCCTTGGACCCATAAATTCCACCTTTAAAATTCTACATCCAAACCCACCATTAGGGAAAGGTGTCGCGGGACCGAGCACCAGCCGGCTGGATATGCCCTAGCCGTGGCCGGTCCCACACCGCACGTCCCCATTATTTTATTATTTCTCTCAAATTATGAAAATTTCTTGATTTCATGAATTTTCCTTAAAACCATGAAAATTCCCTAATTTTATGAATTTTCTCTAAAATCATGAAAAATATTATAAAATTAGGAAAACTCGTGGGACCGGGCTCTAGCCGGTCCCACGCGCATATTATTTTATTATTGTTTGTTGTTTTGTTTTTCTGATTCCATGAAAACTCCTTGATTTCAACAAAGTACCTTGGTTTCAACAAATCTCTTTGATTTTATGAAAATTCCCTAAAATCGTGAAAAATTACATAAAATTGGGAAAAGTGCCCTGGGACCGTGCCCATTGGCCTACCGGCCATGCCTTGGCCATCGTCGGTCCCACACTCCACCATTCCCTATTTTATTATTATTTTATCTCTCTCATCTCATGGAAGTTCCCTAATTTCATAAAACTCTCCAGCTTCATGGAATTTCCTCAAATCGTAGAAAGTACATAAAATTACATAGAACTGGGAAAGTGTGGGACCGTGCTTGTCAACCCACGCCATGCCCTAGCCGTGGTCGGTCCCACACCTTGCAATTCCCTGTTTTATTTATTATTTTTCATCATCTCATGTATTTTTTTTCCTAGTTTCAAGAAAACCGATTCTCGCATATTTTTCTAATGTTGCTCAAACGCTCACCGTAAAATATCGAAACTCTCAGATCGAAACATGAACGTCATGGTGAGACACGGAACATCCCTTGACCGACCAAGGGTGACCCTATGGCTTTCAAACAACCGGTCCCACATATTTTAATGATTTTAACCTAATTTGCTCGCTTGCTCATATTAGGTTCAAAATCTTTCCAAACAATCGAAGTTTGCTTAAACGACCATCCATTGGTCCCACGGCCACCAAGAGTCGGTCCCATGACCTCTTGGTCGGTTCCTCATCCCTTCATGGCTAGGTTTTTATTATTTTTCGCTCACACGAGCATTATTTCAATAAATGATTAAACCAAAGATTTAACATTCTTTCACCAACCGGTCCTCAAGAGACTTTGGTATTTTGCTCATTCGAGCATCCGGGCGCATATGGTGGACTCGCCATCCCATGTAGCCTGGCCTCGCTTTCACTGCAGATTGATTTGCAATAAATCATCATTTCAAGAAAATTAGGGTTTTGAATCCGCAGCTCGCAGTAAACATGATTCCGCTTGCATTCAAATACTGATAATGTTATGTTGATTCCATGATCAACATTTTTATTTATTTTACTCGACTCAAGAAACAATATCTTAAATTAATATTTTATTTGGTCCCGCTACCAAGCAATTCATCAAATGAGCAACATTCGCTCAAACTAGCAATATTTGCTCAAACTAGCAATATTCCTCTAGCAATATTTGCTCGAACCAAAGAATATTTGCTCTGATTCAAGAATATTGGTTCAACTATCAATATTATTCGACAATTCAAAGAACACAATTTGCTCGTCTTAGGTAATCAACATAATAATACCTCGTCTCAAAGAGACATATTTGATTCATGAATTTCATAACATTTGCAAAACATGTTCAATTCAACAATACATGGACTCATCGACCCACAAAGTCAAGAATCGACTCCACAATCACGAGATATCAATCGTGTCACATGGGGGATATTAACTAGGGTTTTGGTATGGTGGTCTACTTACACGTGTGTTCACCCACGATGAGAATGTGAGCAAGTCATGCAATCACTGGAAGAGTCAGCAAAGTAGTGGGTGGAAAATTAACCAAATCTCCGCATGATGAGCGACTGGTTTAACACGATTTCCCACTTCCCCACTCTTTGATTCCAGCAAACTGTCACACTTCATGGGATCATGGTGTTTTTAACTCCGATATTATAAAATGTCTCTGAATCCTGATTGAAAGAACAAGATTCGAACACTCGAACATTCGTCTAAAATAATTCTCGCAAGTTCATACAAACAATCTTTCGTCCACACGAACTCATCGTCTCGAGCATTCACTCTCAATTGAGCAAAATTCAATCATTCGAGCATTCTTACGCCGAATTCATAACACACCTACAATCTCGATCCATTGATCTCACGCATTTCTCGGCTTCCCTCCTACAGATCAACCCATCCTCTCTTCTGACCGAATGGACTCTGGAACGGCCATTGTTGTTGGTTTAGGCCGGAGTCTTACAGATTGATCTATCGAACTTAAATGGAAATCTGCGAGTCTTTATCAAATACTAGAGATATAAACTTGGATGGTACCAAAGACTAATATCCAAGTGTCAATCAATTTAAAAAACAACCTAAGGTTGGATATTCTAATTGATTGATCTTAACGCACAACCTGTGATATTTCAATTATATAACAAAATATAATGCGGAATAAAAATAACACAGACACCATAAATTTTGTTAACGAGGAAATTGTAAATGTAGAAAAACCCCGGGACCTAGTCCAGATTGAACATCACACTGTATTAAGCCGCTACAGACACTAGCCTACTACAAACTAACTTGTCCGGACTGAGTTGAACCCTAATCAATCTCACACTGATTCAAGGTATAGTTGCGCTCCTTACGTCTCTGATCCCTGCAGGATACTACACACTTGATTCTCTTAGCTGATCTCACCCACAATTAAAAGTTGCTACGACCCAAAGTCGAAGACTTAAATAAACAAATATATATCACACATAAAAGTCTACGATAAATGATAAATTTGTCTCCCACATATAAACCTAAGAGTTTTGTCCGTCTTTTGATAAATCAAGGTGAACAGGAACTAATTGATAAACCGGAATTATATTCCCGAAGAACAGTCTAGTATTATCAATCACCTCACAATAATCTAAATCGTATGGTAGCGAAACTAGATAATGCAGAATCACAAAAGATGAGACGAAGATGTTTGTGATTTGTTTTTATCTTGCCATATTGGAGATCTTATCTCAAGTCAATTATTCAATTGAACTCATACGATAAAAAATGGCAAGATCAGATCGCTCAACTACAAGATAAGTAGTTTCGCCTGGCTTCACAATCCCAATGAAGTCTTTTAGACGTTAACCTACATGGTCTCGGGAAGAAACCTAAGGTTAAAGGAGAATCGACTCTATCAAAACCAACTAGTATCACACAGGAGGTGTAGGGATTAGTTTTTCTAGTTGCTAGATGTCTCCTTTATATAGTTTTCAAATCAGGGTTTGCAATCTAAGTTACCTTAGTAACAAAGCATTCAATATTCACCGTTAGATAAAAAACCTGATTAATCCAAGCTAATATCTTTCAACCGTTAGATCGAAACTTAGCTTGTCACACACAAATGAAATGTATTTCATTTAGGTTTGAGAAACCGTACCTAAACGTGTACACTTAGTTGGTTCACAAATAGTTAACTAATGGTTAGCCATATGAGCACTTCCATATTAACCGTATTCATCTTTCTCATAACTAGTTCAAATGACTCATAAGAATTAGTTGAAGAGTTGTTCAACTGCGTAAGTCTTTATTCATAGACACAATTGAAAAAAAATTGGTTTGATCCATTCGAATCAATTCATGAACAATATTACCACGGTTTGCAAAGATTGCATTCCTTATAATTTATTGTTTTAAGTTCATGAACTACCGATTTGAGAAATAACCAGCTTGGGTACGCGTACGGGTATGCGTACCTTAGCTACCGGATTTGAGTTTACAAACTCAGCAGAAATTTTCGGTTCGAAAACTTTTGGTACGCGTACGGGTATGTGTACATAAGGTGACTGGTTTACTAGTTTGCAAATTACAAACTCAACAAAAATTTCCGAGAGGAAAAGTTCCGCCAGTACGCGTACCTAACTTGTCTCCTTCACCAATACAGCATGCACACATATGCACGCACTTGGTCTCCGGCACATGGATTTATACACTAATGTGCGAACACTCTATATATGCTTATATCCATATATGGTAATCTCAACTCTACATTTCAATCATTGAAACATTCTTCTATAATGTTATAACAATCGTTATTCACGACTAGCGTCATCAAAGCTATTTTCAAGATTGAAACGTCATCATGACTTTCATCACGGGTAAAGATGAAAATGGTTCAAGCGAAAAGCTTACCAAACACATATTTCGAGAAAGATAGGCGAGTAAACTCGGCAAGAAATAGCAAATGTATGTATGAAAACTATCATACTTATACGAATTTTGTCTCAAGAGTAGGAGATAAAGTAACTTTTGAGTGATAGATAAGTTCAAGTCTCCACATAACTTTTTTTCGGATGAAGTTCCACCGGTTCCTCGAGTAGTTCTTCGTCTTCGTAAGGTGATCACCATGGAGTTTGGAGCTCAACTACACTTGACTATCCTAGACCGAGACTTAGTCATAAGTAAACTAGAAATCAAGACATATAGTTTTGATCACTAGTATTTACAAACATGCTTGAGATAGCAACGCATGCGAGTTCGACCGAGCAATGCTCTAACAATCTCCCCCTTTGTCAATTTTAGTGGCAAAACTATCAATACATATGGATTACAAATAGATAAAACTTTGTAGCTTATTGTCCACATGCTTGATCTCATTGGTGCTTCAACATTACTCGAAATATTTGTCTCTTCAAAGTACTCCAATGATTCCAAAGGTAGTAAGTTTAGCATCATCGTTGTTGAAGTCCCGTAGCCATAACAATGAGAAAACAAAAGCTCCCAATCATTTTTATACAGTGTCATAGTATTATTACACAACATCAAAGTTATCATGTCACAACTTCGACAACAATACTACGGTGATATGTATCACCCCCCCCCCCCTAGTCAATACTTCGTCTCAACACGAAAACCACTCCCCCTTACATAATGATCCGAAAACCATATGTATTTGTAGTGTGAACTACACATTAATTCTCCCCCTTTTTGTCAATAAAATTGGCAAAGGTACTAAAACGGGATCCTAATGAAATTTTCATGGAGACACTTCAAGACCAAAGAAAATTACATATCAACTTTGTTTAGATGCAATCATAAAGCCGAAGCTAAATGCATTCATCACGGAGTTTATAAAGATACAAGATAACTCCTCAAATATTCAACAGCTGCACTCCCCACGAAGATATAGAAATTAAGTGCAAGTTCAAAAGAACTCTCCCCCATTTGATGTCATTCTCGAAAGAACAACAAGAGAGACCTTACTTTTACAAGAAAATAAGGATTTCTTTGGAAACCAAAAACCACAAAATGATTTTGTTATCCAAAAATTCTCAATTAAATTAACCACAAGAGAACCCATGATTAATTTAATCGGACACAACCAAAATAACCACAAACGAATGTATGATTAGTTCAGTTGTAAATGCTCACACAAGAAGACTTATGGAGCCGCACAATATATACATAAAATATGGATCAGGGAAGATCAATACTGCGAAATATACAAGGATTGATTCTATTTTCCATCACTATTTGCATAACGACATACAATAGACATAATCCTTGTAAACAAAAGATTTTAACCTATCTTCCATCAATAAATTACATAACTTTAACTTTTGTTCTTTCTCTGTTTTTGTAAAGTATTAAAAATTACTTTTACAATTCCAAAAATTATGAAATTTGGTGAGGGTATCAATCAATATGTATAATACAACGTGGTAAAATTATTTAACAAAATTCCTTATGAGTTAAGAGATAAACTCAAAACTCTTCAGCTCAACAAACTTTTAATTATTTTTTTTCACTAAAAGGAGGAACATCTCAAGTTAGATAAACACCAACCATAAACAAACCAATCAATCATTTAATAATTTATATTATGGAAACTAAATGTTTTATGACTCTTTTCACTAAACTTAGTAGTTTGATTTCTCAACAATATTTTTTCTTTATTATTGTTACAAAAGATAGCGAAGGATATTGTCTTTATATTGGTGGGTTAGTAACTGTTAGAGCATGGCTCGGTTGAACCCACCAAGCATTGGTATGTCAAGTTTGGTTGTCATATTTTAGTGAATCAAAACTCATGTTAAGAGTCGTTTGATTATGTACTAGAGTTAAACTTCGTATAGGTTAGCTTGAAAGTATTAGGATATGAGACATTACAAGTATTGCGAAGACTTGAAGATGTGAAGAAGCAAGGAGCTACAATGAAAATAATCATCCTTCCACTTTAGGTTAGTGATATTTCAATTGAACAGTTTCATTCCCTAACGTATCTTTCAGGTCGTGCATGTTGAAAACATAACTGCGAAGCATATTTGAACTCTAGATAGACATAGTATTAAGGAATACAATACGAAGTTTATTGCTTAACCATTAAACTTTGTAGATAAGACATCGCCATAATCATTTGAATGTTATTGTGATTATATATGGGTATGAGGTGAGGATTTCATCCTAGGGAACAATGTTTACATGTGTTCTAAGAAGTAACTTCATAAACTTGTTTGTGGACCGAAAAGGAAATTGCCAAGTATTATTGGTTTTGTTATTCATTGCATATCTTATGAACAACCAATATGTGTGATAGAGTATAACCGCTCACCACTATTGTGTTCTTGGTATAACTGTTCACAAAGGCCTGACTTATGTATTGGTATAACTTTTATTAGTAAAACCGATCTTAAGTAAACACCTGTGGTATGATCGGATTTTGTATGTATGACCGTGTAAGGGAAAGGGAACCGATCCTAGTAAGGGAAAGGGAACCGATCCTAGTAAGGGGTGCAATACATCAAAGGGTAACCGATCCTTGTATGGGGTGCAACAAGGTTTATAGCAGAAAGGGGAACCGATCCTATGGACATGTACAACACATATAAGTTAGATACCATATATATGTGGGGAACCGATCCTAGTACCTAGTCAACCGAACTTTTGGGAAGCTAATGTGACTATGCGCAGTACTCACATGGAGGTAGAACAGAAACTTGTTTTGGTAGAACCGTAAACCCATGATTGTGATTGAATGTTGCCTTGATAAATCACATAGTTCTTGAAAGTCAGATGAACCAATTCTAAACTTGTTTGGAAGTGTGGCAAATCGGTTTCAAGGTTGTAAGTGTGAAAGAGAACTTACAAAGTTAAGATGTCGACAAACTTTGAACACGCCGTGGAATGTTTATTTCTATAATTGTTCAAAGATATTCCTTAACGGCTAAGGGAAGAGAATCCCAATGATCGAAACATATGTAATTTAAGAATATTTTAATTAAGGTCATTAATTTCATTTTGTAGGGAAATTACAGAATTAGTAAAGTGCATTTACTAATTATATTTTCCGAGAGATTTCGATCGTTATTTTTGGACAAAGGATTTCCAGGAATTATGGAAACCGAATTTGTGCTTAATGAATATCTTGAGAATATTTTCGGTTTTGGAAATTCCTTGGTGTCCAAACTTCCTTCTCTATAAATACACGAAGTTTGCCTTTCTAGCAAACTAATACTTCGTAACAACAAATTTACTCTTTTGTCGTTGTTACTGGTGTAGCCGCCTATCGGAGAGGAGAGTTATCTAATTAGGTGAAATCTCTTATGGCCGCTCAGTTTAAAGTCTTCTTTGGGATTGAGAAGCTCTAGCGCGACCCGTTGGTGGGAAACTAGATAATTGCGGTTTATCTTTGTTTTCGATTGATTTGATTGACTAACGGTGGTTGAAATATGATTGCACCTAGTTTGTTTATTCTGGAATCTTCTTCGATATAAGATTCACTCAAACTAGTTCAGAGTTTTGGCTGGATCTTTAGACTGTTGTTAGTTCTAAAGACGATCTTGTGATAATCCATTGCTAATAGACTCCGTTCTGTGCGTGATTGATCACAAGAGATTCAAGTGATTGTGTGCAGGTTTTTATTGAAGATTTAAGAATATTTGAAGACAAAGAATATATTGAAGATCTGACTTGGGTTTTATAATCTTTAGTGTGCACAATACTTGTTTCGGTAAAAGAGGATCCAATTAATAATCGGTTTATCCTTGTAGTAGATTGGATTGATTAATTGAGTATATCGACATCAATACGTTTCCTTGTAATTAAAGGTATTGATTGGCTTAATCTTAAAAGATTACCTTTGGGTGATTGAACATAAGATAGATTTAAGGACCCGACGAAGGAGTTTATGTTAAGATAAACGAAAGAGCCTTTGTCCGACTCATATCACTTGGTTGAATATAGTTAATCCCAAACAGATTTGTTGTTCCTTTACTGTTTGGAATACGAACCAAAGGGATTGTTCCAAGTACGTAACTTATTCACAAGTCGGAAGCGTGGGAATACATACGGAACTAAGTGAACTATAAGGTTAGTTACTTGGTCTCAACTATACGAAGTTAGGTGTAATTTTGTGTAGCGACTTAATCCTGAGAGTATTCAATTCTGGACTAGGTCCCGGGGTTTTTCTGCATTTGAGGTTTCCTCGTTAACAAAATCTTGCTGTGTTATTTACTTTTATTCTCCGCATTATAATTATTTTATTATAATTAAAGTAAATTACACAAACGTTAATTTATATTTACTTGATAAGCAATCCTATTGTGTTTGGTTAAGTCCGAACCTTTAAATCAAGTAAACATACTCCGTTGTTGTATTGTCTCGATCTCGTATCCATAGATGATCACACTAAGTGTGAACCGATTAGTTGCATTGTCTCGACTTAGTCCATAGACAATCAATTTCGTAGAAAGGACTTATAGGTAGGTAAAGTTTTAGCTTGAGGTATATTTGGGTACCCTCGCCTTTTCAATTGGTATCAGAGCAGGCAAACACGAAAATATCTAACAATCTGTGTTTGGTGAGATCCAACCTATTGATAGGATCCGAAGATACCTATATTTGTAATAACCGCAATCGCACGGTGTCTAACTAGTAGACTGAGGCAAGTACGGGTCGTTCCCACAAGGAGCGGTGGAAATATCAATAATCGGATTCTAATCGATTAACCCGCAATGATATTTTGGATTTTTAGAATTGAAAATGAAATAATAATAAAATTAAAGTAAACTAACAAAGTGAACTCATGAAAGAGAGAGCCTAGAACTGTGGTTTATAGTTTCAACTATTATTTCTAATCAATTACTGAAATGAAACATAACCCATGATTATATGTTTATTGTTCGTTCTATCAACATCACCTATTATATGTAATAGTCGCAAATATCAACTGGTATACCCTAAGCATAGCACATCAAAAGACAAAACCCAAGCATGCACCATCAAATTGCATCACGAGAAAGTTATACGAAACTAATTTAGTTCACAAATATTTTTCGGCTTTTCTAAGCATAACCCATCAAGGAATTAATCAAGCATAGATTATCAAATAATAAGAAGAAACATATTTGTAAAACTAATTCATTATGCACATAGGTTTGTATTAAAATCGCTAAGCAACAACTAGTTTTCAATAAATCAACAAACAATATTCAAGAATAATTTATTCATATCATAAGGTCTTTTGCTAAATTCATCAATTCAAATAGCCTAATACCCCAAATAGTTTCAACCATAAACCCTAGTTACAAAAATATTTAGCCAAACATGGCTTTCTCAAAAGCCATAAACATATTATAGAGATTCAATAGCTAATCAATATGGAAATGAAAACACAAGAATCGCAAACCCTTGTCTTCCCCTGTTGATAGCTTCCAGACGCGCCTCTTTTTCTTCTCTCCTTTTCGGCCTCGCCGCCGATCCCCATTCTCTTTTCTCCATTCCAGTATTTATCCCTCAAGAGATGAGCTAGGATTGCTTCCAAAACTGCGTAATTTCTCTATGGGCTTCCCCAAGCAACGACCTAAGTCCAGCCCACTTATAACCATCTCGGACTTTTCTCTATTCGTCCAACACAGCTGAGGCCTCAACAACGACTTAACTTCTCATCACCATCTAATTCTTCCTTGTATTTCAGTTCAATCACCGAACACAAAACAACATCCAACGCCACTGATTCAAATCAGCCAAATAATTCATCCGTTTGCAAACCGATTAGCGTCTTCAGCCGTCTTCCACTCGTTCAGGGACTAACTAACTGCGCAGCTGCAAACTAACCTCTCGAGACCTCACAGTAAGAGCCAAATCTCCACAATTATTTTCGTTCTTTCCCTCTGAGTTCACAGACAAACCTTCCATCACCCAATCCAACTCTATCTACAACACCACTATCTGCCGGCTAAGCACCCAACTCGAGCCAATAACCCACCTGTTCTCGGCACGAGAACACCCACGACATCATTCTTCTTCATCTCGGCCACCAACTCTCTACTGCCTGACCTTCGAATTTAATCACAGCACGGTCCTCCATTTCTTAATCACTGGCATATGCTAGCAAGCTGCAAGGACTCTCATCTGTCTTCACAGTCCCAAACTCATTTGAACATTATTAACCCATGCCGAGATTGGGTAAAACCATCACAGTACCATCATTGTTGCTGCACTTCTCGTTAGCACTTCCTGCCAAACTTCGTAAAACTTCTCCTTGTACAAGCCAACCAACATCAGATCCTCTCTTCTTTTGCACTTCCTATTTTTCGACCACGGAAATCAAGTGACAGCTCCGATCATTTGTTCTTCTCAAGCTCAGGCCACCGTCACCTGCCATTCAACTTGTATCACCACTGGTTGCTTTTCTCTTTCGGTTCAACTCCAACTGCAAAAATCAGCTTTGCTGCCAATCGATCACTACCAAAACCAACACCAGCCCGAGAATATTGAACCCAACATTTCATAACAGTGAGTACTGCAGTCACAAAAATCAAACCATCTCTGACCATGTTCATTAGCTGCTGTAGATCATTCAATGCCGAAAATGGGTACAACCCATTTCTGCAATATCATTCCCCATTTTAGTTGCTCCGGCCACCAACTCGAGTACAGTGCGGTGGCTGAACTCCATCTGCATTGCGTCTCACTCCTAACCCCATCATCTGTCCCAGTTTAGGCCATAGCACTCCAGCTTCATATATTCATTTCATCTTCCTTTCATGCCTGTACGAATCCTTGAAGTCTCCATCTCCACTTCAAGTTCTGATCCCGGGAGTAAAATTCTAGCTCCTTATAAAACCCATTTCAATCCATTATTTTGTTGCCGTGAACAACAACTCCATTCATCATGCAAATCTGTAATCATTTCCGCCATTTGAACACTCCGACACCTTGTTTATCAATTGGACAAACCCCATCGACCTCCAATTCCATAAGTTGTTGCTAGTAGTTTAGTCATCTTGTTTTTAACGGAATGGGATGTAGTGTAAGATACCACAGACAAGACGTGGTAGTGGAATGAATAAGTCACGTCTCTCATTTTAGCCCGAGTGGAATCAGGTGCTAAATAATGCAAAGGCAATTCCTTGTCTTCAATCTTTGACTGCCGTGACTTCCTTGAGTGGTGCCAACATAAAAAAATGAAGTGGCAACCAAATTAGCTCTTTGGTGGCGTGAGATGCACTCGTGCTTTTCGCCGCAAACGCCATTTAGGTCCTCATTTAGCCATTTGTTTTCGGATGATTAGATTTGCTTGTACTTTCTACAAAAGCACTAAAAAAGTGTTATTAGACAAAATATTGAGTCCTATCTAATATAAATATGGGTATAAAATGTTGCACTTACGTGCTTATCACCTATAAGAATTTAATCTAATGCCTGATTCAGTTAACGTTAAGCAAGAAGATGATATACTTCTTAAAGAAAGTTTGCTTTCAAAAACTGATAAACAACTCTGTACTGTAAGTTCACTAGTTGAACAGAACAATATTAACCATGATGTGTTAATAAGAAAACAAACTGATGTGGCAATGTCAAATTCAGTTGATTGTAATGAGATCAAGTTTTTCAGAAAGCTCGCTGAAAAATATAATATAAAGGATAATACCTATTATCCATCTGCCGAAAATATCGTCAGGGATTTCTTGATTCATGCAGATGTTGAATCTAATGGTCTTGAACCTTCTCAAGCCAAAGGAGCTATATTAGTTAAAACAAGGATATGTGATTCTAACCTTCAGAATCTCTTAACTAATATACAACATTGTGATTCAAACGAGAATCATGATGGATGCGTTTCTAGAGATAATGATTTGACTAGTATCCAGTCAAGATCTGTTATCATCTATGATGACAATGATTATCTCTCAGACAGTTGTAATAATCAACTTTTACACACAAAAGGGAATGATTTCAGATCATGTTGTTTTGTTGTAGATCAACTGTCTAAGATTAGATCCAGGAAACAATCTCATCAAATGATGATGTCATATTCTGAAAAATTCCTGGGTCAATATAAGAGTTCTGTCTATCACACAACTCAAAAAACTTCTTGTCACAATTATGATCATCAAGATGATTATTCTGTTAAATCAGATCACTCCTACTGTGACACTATGAAAGAAGTTTATTCTCAAAAAAATCCCAAATGGATAGATATTCAGAAATATCATGATGGATCTTTTTCCACAAATTCTGAGCTATCATTAGCTCACACCAACAACTGATGTTGGACCATAGAATTTCCCTAGATGTGCTCTGTTCAAATAAAAAGGGAAATTCTTAAAAGGAGCACAAGAATTTGTAGAACATCTAATAGACTCTTGAATATCTAAAAGTATTTTTATGCTTTGAGTATCAGTCTACGTTTGGAAAGTCCCAGACAAAAGTTTCGATAAGTTCTTCATGACCTTTTTGGTCATACTGTTTCGGAAAAACCTGTGTTGTTTCCTAAAGTATATTTTCGCAAATAAGATACCACAATTAGGTATTTCATTCTTGGAAATCAAGTCTTAATTATTATATAAACCATCCTTTGGACCGATACTCTTCTATATCTTGATTGCGACCAAAGATGGGTAAAAATACTATTGATATTGAATCTCAACTTCGAAAACTTGAAACCTTTCTTGTTGAATTCAAGTGTAATTCTCGAAGGAACATAAAAGGAGTCGTATCTCTCTTGAAGTTATGTTAGCATTAATGGGAGATTTTGAAGTTACTCGTGAACTTTTGGAAACAGCAGCGAATGAAAAACTACTCGAATCGAACTTCTTGAAGTCGATTGTGGAATTGAATCTTCTAAAGCAAAGATTCAATCACCTGAAAGAGAAGAGAAGATCCAAGAATCAAAGCACTGAAGAATCTTCGGTAACCAATTAGAAGTCTTCTAAAAGATTAAGTGATGTGCTGTATTACTTAATCTAGTATAATAGACGTCAATTTTTGATTTCTTTCATTGATTGTATTGGTCTATTATGAATAAAACTATTATGAATAAAATTATTTGATTGATAATTTTTCTTGTGATAGTTTTTGGTTTACATAGTCTGTGCTTAATTGATTTTACCTTATTGCTATGTATGTTTATGGGATGTTTGATTTCGGTTTTACTACCTTAATATTAGATCTCATATATTGTGAACCCTCATGGTTTGGGTGACTTTTTGATTTAGCGGGATTAAGTTCTAACCCTAGTAGGTAGGCTTTATCAAAGAATTATGATGGTTTCTGGTAGAAACAGTATGTGAAAAAGTCACAATATGTTGAATCGGTTTTGGTTTAGCATAAAAGCATATGTGTTTCGACGGTTTTCAACTTTTGCTTGCAATAGTTAAAATCGGTTTTCAACCTTTCTCTGGTTAAGGTTGAGGTGTGTTGTTATTCTTTTGTTCACGCATAAGGATAACAACGTGGTGATATTTCGATATCAATTCTCCCTGGACGAAGATGCAATCATATTGGATAAGTAGATGCGAAATTTGGGGTAACAATCTTGTTAGTTAATTGTTTTCCTGTTTAAGAAAATTCTGAGTTTATATTATATATATTTGTTGCTTTTGCTTAACAAACTTTAGGTTAAATTGATTTTCATTCCATGATGTGTGTGTGGATGTATGTTTCAATTGGTTCCCATTAAGAAAAACTATTGTTATCTTGCATTATTGTGTGATATCAATTGTTTAGGCTTACAAAATTTCGGTACAATTGATGTGTGTGTGTGATTCAATTGGTTCCGGTTAAGAAAAACTATTGTTATCTTGCTTTTGTATGGTATCATTGTTTAGGCTTACAAAATTTCGGTACAATTGATGTGTGTGTGATTCAATTGGTTCCGGTTAAGAAAAACTATTGTTATCTTACTTTTGTATGGTATCAATCGTTTAGGCTTATAAAATTACGGTGCAATTGCGTGCTTATAATGTCTATGTTGTTTCAATTGCTTCTGGTTGAGGTGAATAATTATGCAAGTTGACTTATTTTGGTTTGTATGAATTATTTATGGCTTAACGAAATAATATGTGTACGGGATGAGTTGTTTAGTCCAATTCGATTCCGGATAAGAAACTAAGTTAATTCTGATCTTAGTTAGACTTATCAAAGTGAGGTTTCGGTTATTCAAGTCTAATTGAATGCCTAAACAAGAAATGCTAGTTAACTAACCTAGTACTTGTCTTGTTTAAAATTGAAAGGTCTAAGTTTATGGATAATTAGAACCTGATGAGAATAATGGAGTTTATTCTTTATTTTGGTCTTACCGAATTAAGCGGTTGTTTTTGAACAATCGGTTTAGCAAAGGAACTAATGTGCTTAGTTTTTTTTGGTTTGCTAAACTAAATTGGAAAAATTGTTTCAGACAATTGTTTCCTTGGTAACATATCAAAATAAGACTACTTGTAGTTTCGGTTTTGATATTGGTTATCAGAATATGATGTTTGGAACCCTCATGCCTAACTCTACAAGTTTGCAAGTCTATTATGAGATTTGTAAGATTCTTTTCGTGTTGTCCTTTATTTTTTCATTTCTTTGTCATTTTTGTGACAAAAGGGGGGAGAAATATATGGAGTAAATAGGTGATGCTGGCATTGATATTTTATATTGATTGGCATCGCTAAGGAAAAGAATATTGGTACTTGAATGTTTTTATCTAACGAAAGAGTGAAAGCACAGACTAAGGGGGAATAACATGTCATATGAGTGATATAACAAAGACGTGCGGATTGAATATCTACCTATCTTCCTTAGGGGGAGTATTTGCTTTGTTATTATAATGTCAACAGCGGCATTTTGAAGGATTGAATGTAAGCAATTTCACTGTGTTGTTGAATCGGGAATCAAGCAGATTGTAATGAATTATTGTAATTTGTTTATCCATATGATGTAAGAGTTTTTTCACTAAAATTGACAAAGGGGGAGACTGTTAGAGCATGGCTCGGTTGAACCCACCAAGCGTTGGTATGTCAAGTTTGGTTGTCATATTTTAGTGAATCAAAACTCATGTTAAGAGTCGCTTGATTATGTACTAGAGTTAAACTTCGTAGTTAGCTTGAAAGTATTAGGATATGAGACATTACAAGTATTGCGAAGACTTGAAGATGTGAATAAGCAAGGAGCTACAACGACAACAATCATCCTTCCACTTGAGGTTAGTGATATTTGACTTGAACTGTTTCATTCCCTAACGTATCTTTCAAGTCGTGCATGTTGAAAACATAAATGCGAAGCATATTTGAACTCTAGATAGACATAGTATTATGGAATACCATACGAGGTTCATTGCTTAACCATTAAACTTTGTAGATAAGATATCGCCATAATCATTTGAATGCTATTGTGATTATGTATGGGTATGAGGTGAGGATTTCATCCTAGGGAACAATGTTTACATGTGTTCTAAGGAAGTAAGTTCATAAACTTGTTTGTGGACCGAAAAGGAAATTGCTAGGTTTTATTGGTTTTGTTATTCATTGCATATCTTATGAACAACCAATATGTGTGATAGAGTATAACCGCTCACAACTTGTTGTGTTCTTGGTAGAATTGTTCACAAAGGCCTAACTTATGTATTGGTATAACTTTTATTAGTTAAACCGATCTTCAGTAATCACCTGTGGTATGATCGGATTTTGTATGTATGACCGTGTAAGGGAAAGGGAACCGATCCTAATAAGGGAAAGGGAACCGATCCTACTAAGGGGTGCAATACATCAAAGGGGAACTAATCCTTGTATGGGGTGCAACAAGGTTTATAGCGGAAAGGTTAACCGATCCTATGGACATGTGCAACACATATAAGTTAGATACCATATATATGTGGGGAACCGATCCTAGTACCTAGTCAACCAAACTTTTGGGAAGCTAGTGTGACTATGCGCAGTTCTCACATAGAGGTAGAACCGAAACTTGTTTTGGTTGAACCGTAAACCCATGATTGTGATTGAATGTTGGTTTGATCAATCACATAGTTCTTGAAAGTCAGATGAACCAATTCTAAACTTGTTTGGAAGTGTGGCAAATCGGTTTCAAGGTTGTAAGTGTGAAAGAGAACTTACAAAGTTAAGATGTCGACAAACTTTGAACACGTCTTTGTGAATGTTTATTTCTATAATTGTTCAAAGATATTCCTTAACGGCTAAGGGAAGAGAATCCCTGGATCGAAACATAAGTAAGTTAAGAATCTTTTAATTAAGGTTATTAATTTCATTTTGTAGGGAAATTACAGAATTAGTAATGTGCATTTACTAATTAGATTTTCCGAGAGATTTCGATCGTTATTTTTGGACAGAGCATTTCCAGGAATTATGGAAACCGAATTTGCGCTTAATGAATATCTTGAGAATATTTTCGGTTTTGGAAATTCCTTGGTGTCCAAACTTTCTTCTCTATAAATACACGAAGTTTGCCTTTCCAGCAAACTAATCCTTCGTAACAACAAATTTACTCTTTTGTTGTTGTTACTGGTGTAGCCGCCTATCGGAGAGGAGAGTAATCTAATTAGGTGAAATCTCTTACGGTCGCTCAGTTTAAAGTCTTCTTTGGGATTAAGAAGTTCTAGCGCGACCCGTTGGTGGGAAACTAGATAATTGCGGTTTATCTTTGTTTTCGATTGATTTGCTTGACTAACGGTGGTTGAAATCTGATTGCACCTAGTTTGTTTATTCTTGAGAATCTTCTCTTCTGATATAAGATTCACTCAAACTAGTTCAGAGTTTCGACAAGGATCTTTAGACTGTTGTTTGTTTCAAAGACGATCTTGTGATAATCCATTGTTAACAGACTCCGTTCTGTGCATGATTGATCACAAGAGATTCAAGTGATTGTGTGCAGGTTTTTATTGAAGATTTAAGAAGATTTGAAGACAAAGAAGATATTGAAGATCTGACTTGGGTTTTATAATCTTTGGTGTGCACAATACTTGTTTCGTTAAAAGAGGATCCAATTAATAATCGGTTTATCCTTGTGGTAGATTGGATTGATTAATTGAGTAGATCGGCATCAATACGTTTCCTTGTGATTAAAGGTATTGATTGGCTTAATCTTAAACGATTAACTTTGGCTGATTTAACATAAGATAGATCTAAGGACCCGACGAATGAGTTTATGTTAAGTTAAACGGAAGAGCCTTTGTCTGACTCATATCACTTGGTTGAATAGAGTTAATACCAAACAGATTTGTTGTTCCTTTACTGTTTGGAATGCGAACCAAAGGGATTGTTCCAAGTACGAATTTTGTTCACAAGTCGGAGGCGTGGGAATACAAACGGAACTGAGTGAACTATAGGGTTAGTTACTTGGTCTCAACTATACGAAGTTAGGTGTAATTTTGTGTAGCGGCTTAATCCTGAGAGTATTCAATTCTGGACTAGGTTCCGGGGTTTTTCTGCATTTGCGGTTTCCTCGTTAACAAAATCTTGCTGTGTCATTTACTTTTATTTTCCGCATTATAATTGTTTTATTATAATTAAAGTAAATTACACAAAAGTTAATTTCTATTTAATTGATAAGCAATCCTATTGTGTTTGGTTAAGTCCGAACCTTTGTATCAAATAAACATACTTCGTTGTTGTATTGTCTCGATCTCGTATTCATAGAAGATCACACGAAGTGTGAACCGATTAGTTGTATTGTCTCGACTCAGTCCATAGACAATCACTTTCGGAGAAAGGACTTATAGGTAGGAAAAGTTTTAGCTTGAGGTATATTTGGGTACCCTCGCCTTTTCAGTAACAACAATATTGAAAATAAATTGAATAATCACAAGTGATACTTAGCTTGTTTTTGCAGCAACTTTATGGATGAATCACGTCGAGTAGCATGCGAAACAAAACTGATAGAGGCACGTATTAGATACGCTGTCCTAAAGACAATATCTCCTGCTACTTCTCTAAACAAAGCGATTATATAGCTTCATTGACGAGTTGCCTCTAGGATACAACTATCGTTAGTATTCCTTATTGTAGCATACAAGAGAACGCCCTAAGAACTTGGCAGTGAAAACAGTGAAACCACCTTGTTTCACACAAAAAACTCATTGAGAAGAAATGAAAAAAGCAAACTTATTTGCAATTTTTCTCTCTGGCTCTTTTTTTCTACTAAAAGCAAAGGAGTTTTAATTGAGTTGTTACTCACACAACAATAAGACAAGAACTTAGTTTTTTAGAGAAACAAGTAAAAGAAGAAGTCTTTTTATTTCTCTCCATCTCTACTCAAGAAATACTTCTCTCTGTGTACCAAAAATAAGCTAAAGAACATCTCTCTTATTTATTGTTTGATTCATTTTTTAAACAAGAGGTTTCAAAAAACGAGAACCTATGCTCACACATGCATAAGACAATGATATAGAAGAATGTGAAAGAGGATTCAAACATGAGAAGAAGAATAAAGTGAGTAGAAAAGGTGTGCAATGCTTTTGTCATTTGACAAAACATAACTCATGCGTGAAGAGAATATTTATTGTATTTTTCCTTCTCTATTGAAAACATATTTTTCAATTTCTTTTGCAAAGTTTCAGAATTCAGTTGTCGTCACAAACGAAAAGACTCGTTATTATCAAAAAAAAAAAAATCAAAGAATGCGTGACACAATAAAACATGTAGTTCGTGTTTGTAAACTTGTATGAAAATGAGACTTATGTTTTCAACATTCACTTTGAACAAGTAGGGAGAAAAAGGTTTAGGGGTTAAACCACTAAATGTTTTAATTGTTGAAAACCAAATTGTTTTTCCAACACATTTTCATATCATTGAATGATAAAATGTGATGTAGGAGGGAATCAAGAAGATTACTGATTCTGTCTTCATTTGATATGTCAGCCATGGTTATAACAAACCAAGAAAAACCCTAAATCAGTGTAATTTTGACCCCTAAGGCTGAGGAAAGTACTTTTTCAGAACCCTAGAATGAAGTATTTCCAAGTGTTTGAAATTAAAATGCAGGGGGATGAAGGTTAGTTCAGTGAGTCAGAGCAAAGGTTCCGAAATGAAATGAAATTTCTTTCAACATTGATGTGAAATACAATGAAAAATGATGCGTGGTTTTGAAAAACTTACCCATTTTGACGATCCATGAAGTTTTTCTCTCTCGATATTTCAACTTTGATGGAGGAAGAAAATCCAATTAGGCCACTGAATTTTCTTCTTCTTCCTCCAAAAATACCAAATCATCTTCAAATCATTCTTTTCACTCGATTTCTCAGCCTTCCTCACGAGTTTTCTTTTCTCATTTATCGATTTTTTTCTTCAAGTTTCTCTCTGTGTCTTACTTCAATTCTTGTCGACAAAAAACAAGGTAAGTGAACTGCTTAGACTGATAAGGGTGTTTTAATTTTAACAAGACGAGGTTTTGACCGGTCAACTTGGGAAGTTGATCTACTTGACCAAATTATTGGACTTGGACGTGCATGATAGAATCAGATTGCTTAAGGCTGTTTTTGATAATAGAGAAAGGAAATAATTCCATGGAATCAGTTTCCTGGGAGAGGCAATGAAAGACTTTCCATGGAACTCCATGGAATTGAGTTTAAAACATATTTTAGGCCACGCTTTTTTGGCAATTCCATGGAAATAGAGTTTTGACCAAACGATGGAAAAAATATTTTTTTTCATGGAAAGATGACTAGTTCCACGGAATTAACTCCTATCAAACACAACCTAAGTTTTTGGGGACATATCCCAACTCAGTTAGTGAAAATGGAACATATTGTCAATCTTTGTTTCTATAAAATTCTTTTCCTTTCAGGTTTTGTCTGGGTAACGTGGGATGTGTAGTTTTCTTAAAACACATTGATACATGTATGCCAGCCAAATAGCCAATACCGAGTGCAGTGTGCAGAAAACCGATAATCCAATATTCACAAATAGCTTTTGTTTATTGAATAATGAGAGTTAGATCTAAGGGTTATTAATGGATGGTTTTGATCCAAGCAAAAATATGGGTGAATTTTTTTGAGACACATCCAACAAATATCCACAGAGTTGCCATAAGATACTTGGACTTCAGATCTTCTTTACCCAGGATTACCTGAATCTTATGTACCTGTCAATACTTCTTTTTTTGAAATAAAAAGGTTATATTAAAAAGAAAAAAGAAAAAAGAAAAAAGAAAAACAATGGAAATATACAATCCTAGGAAAGTTTCAACACATTTCATCACTTGTAAAGTACTAACATGGGGTTAGTCAATTGGGATTAGTAGAGACATTCAAAGACTTTTTATGCAAGCGATTTTGGGTGGGTTTAGTGATTTTGAGAGACTCTTTGAATGATTTTCAAGGAATTATGGTGATTCATTAAGACAATAAAACAAATATGAATTATAGCTTACACACATGAGACAAACTATATATATATATATATTTTACAAATGAATATATGAATATTTCAATGAAAATGTATTACTAAATGCATGTCTTACAGAAATTGTAACCATTTTGCCAATAAAATCAAAACGATACAAACAAAAAGGATTTGAATATCTAGTAAACTTATTGGGTTTTGGAAGACAACAATTTTTTTCTTCATTTTTTACGAATTTAATTGTAGCTTATTTGGTTATTGTTTTTAATATTTTTATATTTAATCCTTAAAGAAAAGAGAAAGAACAAAGTCTCTCAAAATATCACCTACTTAGAAGAGACTTCTTTTTAGCCATTTATGGTATGTTTTGAAAATGCGGGGGTCTAACAACCTCACCCAATATTTAGATTAGCAATCTATATGGACTAACTCCAATATACATTCTAGAGAATCAACTAGACAGTCAGACTCAATCTAAATAAAAGTATATCAAAGAGTTAATATCTTTATCTCTCGATTTGATCTTTACTCAAGCAAATACAAATCTGAGAGAGTAATACTAGAGATATAAACTTGGATGGTACCAAAGACCAATATCCAAGGATCAATCAATTTCCAATCAACAACCAAAGGTTGGATTTCACAATTGATCGATACAACGCACAACCTGTGATATTTAAATTATATAACAAAATATAATACAGAAAAACCCAAGGACCTAGTCCAGATTGAACACCACACTGTATTAAGCCGTTACAGACAATAGCCTACTACAAACTAACTTCGGTTTGGACTGTAGTTGGACCCTGATCGTGTGTCAATCCGTCAAAAATAATTTCACTTTCTTACGCACTAAATTTAAATGAAGCACTAGGTAAGGAAGAGTTCGTATCCACAGAGAGGCGTTTGTTGTTATAAACTTTCAGTTTCTAAAGTAACCCAAGGTATGTTTGTTGTTTAAGAAATAAAAGTAGTTGAAAGCAAAGTAAATAATTTGAGAAATCAATAAGGAGAGGATATTGGTCAAGGGATAGTATCATTCACAAACATGTAGTTTCATCAATGATTAGAATTGGTATTTTAATCTCGTATTTATTAAAAGTCCTAGGATACCTTGATCGCAAGTATAACCCGTTAATTCCCTCGTTTTCATCACAACCACATTAAAAGATGCATATGTGAATTCTTAGTCGAAAGCAACCTAAAGTGTAAAAGCACAATTAAGTTTAACTCCCTAAAAGCATTAAGATTTATGGAATAAGACTCATCAATGCAAACGAATGTGTAAAAGCACTAGACGTTTTAACAAAAGTTATGATTCACTTGTGACTAATAGGATGTATCACTACAAGCACTAACCACAATTATGCTACTTAGAATCAGGGATAAACAACTTTTCGTATTGAAAACCCTAATATAGCTCTAGAGATGAACACAAATCGGATTGATTAGGACTCAACCTAACAAGTTTTCAAATCTTATAACACTATTAATTGTGAATCACAAACAATAAATACTGAGACAAAACTAATTCATTGAATCAAAAGCATGTTGAGAAATCAACTTTTATCCCATAACCAATAAGATGTTTAGCTACTCATAGCTATGGAGTTCATCATCATCAATATTCAATAATAAAACAAGGAAGAAGAAGAACAAAACCAAACCCTAGAAGCGTAAAACAAAAGTGGCTCTCCAAAATTCCCAAGCAAAAAGATATCCCATGTGTTGTAGAAAACCTCCCTTTTATAGCCTTTCTCTCCTTCCAAAATTAGGTCAAGTCTTCAAAGTCCATTAGATGAGAGTCCACCAAGCCCAAAAGAGTGAGAAACCCGTGTAGAAAATACACCCCGAAAGTGGTCGCCGGAAGTCTGGGATTGTGGCCGGAAATCAGCCGGAAAGTGGCCGGAAATCGGCTCCGGTGACCGGCAAAGTCCGCCCGGCCACCGGTCAACGAATTGGATCGGGTCAAACCGGGTCAGGGTCGGTCAGACCGAGTCAAAGTGAGTCGACCTGTTCTCAAAGATCTAACTAGCTTCTTACTCAGCTGAATGAGCTGAATTGCCAGGCCTTGAGCCATTGCATAGGCTAAACTGTGAGATGCACAATCCTTGTGCTTCTGCTTGAAATATCCTGCCCTGTAACCTTGCTCAGCCCATCAATTTGCATCCCTGTATTGCAACTTCAAACACACTCTCTAACATCTTAGTTGCCTCAGTCCATTTGCAATTCCACTGCAGCACTACTCCATTCTCTCCCACTGTTGCTTATTACAGCACCAGCTGCAACTTCAACTCATCTCCATTGTCTCCACTACCACAGATTAGCTTCACATCTCTTTTGTAGCTTCAGTGCACTTCATTGTCTTCCCTGCAAGATAGCTGTATGTTACATAGGCCTGACTTTACTTTCCTTCCCTGTTTCAGTCATGGCCAAGATGGCCCTGCACTTACATTTCTTCACCACTGAACCTTGGCTACACACAAACTCAGCCAAGGCCACCTGCACTCTGGAACTCAGACCTGCCATCTCCATAACATCACCAGGACAGTCCCATGGAACCACTTTGCCTCCACATCAAAACCACACAAAGACCCATTACAGCTCTCAATCACTGCATCATTCTTCCCTGCACAGCCTCAGGCTAAACCAAAAACCACAGCTACAGTACCACAGACCACTTCCTCCACAGAACCTGAGTTGCTAAGAGCTCAAGCCATCCTAGCACCAGGACCCTAGCCTCAAGGCAACATCTCGACAATGCCACCATCATCACATATTCTTCCATCTGAATCCAGACAACCACAATATCGCTGAGCTCTTGCATCTCCCCGCACCGATGCACCACCAATACCACCAGCCGACTCGACCTTGAGATCAAACCCATTGCCACACAACTCAGTCCCATTGCCACCTGCAAAACCTTCATCTTCCCTGACTTGAGCACCAACCACTGCCATCAGGTCATGGCAACAGCTCCATTATCCTTGGACTGCACCTGACTTGCACAGCCACAAACACAGAGCAATACCCATTTGTACTCCATCAACCAAAAACAGCTTTAACAGCAGCAGCAACTCCCCATTGTCACCAGCAATACTCCATTCACTGCCATCACCTGCACATTGCCCTGTATCCTTCCAATAGCAGCTCAGGCCAACAATGACCCTCAAAGAACAAACCCATCATCTACAAAGATCGCATTCATTCAAATAAACCAAGACCCATCATCAATCGACCAGCTCTGAGCCATTCTCTACATCGACTCCATCTATTGTGCTTTAAACCCATAACAGGTTCATACCCTAGCTTCAGATTCATGGCTGCAACTCAATCAATCTCTCCTGTGAAACTTCCAACAGCAAACCCATCTGTTGTGCTCTTGATTCCAGATTCATTGCCCTGAATCAATTGCAACAGCAGCCTCTCATCCCTAATCCAGAGCAACAGATCTCATTTCTCTCAAACCCTGACATGAATTCATCATCAACTTCGATCTGCTTCTTTCACTCTCGGTTTCAACCAAAACTCCATCTTCTCTGGTTCGAGCGGCAACACCTTCTTCTCTTGAACTCATGCAACCATTATCTCCCAGTGAATCTCGATTCGATCTGTTAGAGAAGTAGCAGCGGCTCCATCTCCTTCGACTTCCATTCTCTCGATTTTCAGCAGCCATAGTTAAATCCTCTCTCTCTCTCGATCTGGTTTCAGGTGATAAACTAATAATTGAGAAATAAATTTTCTCAATTTTTGGGCAGTGTAAGAAGGGCCATTAGCTCTAAGCGCCCAGAATTGGATAAGGGCCACCTCCAATTACTTTGGCCTGTCGGTTCCTGTGTAACCGACAGCCTAATTCTCTTCCGCTCCCTCGCCGTGTTTCAGCCTGCTCCACATATAGCTCACCTGTGAGATGACAATTTCGCCCTTTTGCTCAAATTGGGTAACTTCTCCTTCTTTTCCTTCGTGTGACTCCATTGCACCTATAAAACTCAAAAGCACGCGTAAAGTACGTAATTCGCACGAAAAATAGCAAAGAAAGCATAAACTCTAGATAGTAAATACGGTGTATTCTACACCTATCAGATTCCCCCACACTTAGACTTTGCTAGTCCTCGAGCAAATCAAACAAAACAATAAAATACAACAACTCCGTGTCGTCGAGGCTACGGTCACTTTTAGCATAAATAACAAGCCTTTAAACCACTAAGTGTCCCTAGTGGACGAGTTATAGTCTCGTGAGGGTTTACTAGAGATATACCCACAAAACCTAAATATCCAACTACTAGTTCTCCGTAATGATAGTATCCAACGCGCTAAGAAGACATAGAGATTCTGCACACTAGTCATAAGAAGTTAGACACATAAATGAACACAATCTCATTCTTAAAAGTTGAGAGAGAAGTAACCATCCCTTCTCGACTAAAATTCGGGTTCGGAGTGATCAAAAGTCTCGACTCGCTCACAAGAAAGGGTTTTATGATATTGCTCTCAATAATAAACAGCTCTTTATGGGTCACACATGTGTCCAGGTTGGAATGAAGAGAGAATCCTGCGACACGTTGAATGGTAGGAAGGCATAACCCTCCGAAGTATTTTGAAAACCCACATCTTTTATATATTTTTGAAAACCCATTTTTCTGACGATCTCTTCGAAAGGAAATCAACCATTTAACGAAGGTGGGAATATGCTTACTTACCTCGTTATCCGTTCAACGTGCAGCTAGCACCACTCTCACAAAGATCCATAGAAACGTCTTGGTCTTCTATCGGTGTCTTCATCTTCGTCTTCGGTCTTCAACTCTTGATGATAACTCTCGAACTTCTTAGAATCTCGACAATATGATTATTTCCTCTAATTCCTTGTCGCTTGAAACTTCATTATAGATATTCCTTCTTTCCATAGGCTTTATTGAAAGAATACAAAAATAAAAACAAACTATACAAACCCAAATTTTCTTCTTTTTTTTTTTTTTTTTTTTTTTTGAATCAAAAAAATAAAAATAAAACAAAATAAAAACATTTTTCTTCTCTCTTTTTTTTTTTTTTTTTTTTTTTTTTTTTTTTTTTTTTTTTTTTTTTTTTTTTTTTTTTTTTCTTTGAGACAAGAGAAAGTAAAATACAAATAAAATAAAAAATAAAACATAAGTACAATGCCATGGTGTAAGTACTTTACCGCTTGAATCTTCACAACTTATATGTCTTGATATCATAAACTTCTCGAACTTTCATCCTTAATAATTTCCGCTCTTGTATTATAGTCTTCAACTTATAAAAATTCTGCTCCCTGTTTTGTTGCTTTACTCAAATCTGAAATCTGCCCATTTCTATACCATTGTTTGTAAACCTCGAACGTGTTCAACTTTCCTTCGAATTTGTGATGCTCCTCTTGTTGATGATGATGGTGTTTCTATGGACCTGTTGGTGTAGAGAGAGATAAGGTGGATGGTGCTAATCGCGAACAAGATCACAAGTGGTATGTAAGTTAGCAATTCGATGTCACCAACATGGTTGATAAAAATAGCACTCAAGAGATCAAAATAGTGCTTCTATGGTGGGAAATTGGACAGCTCACCATTCTCCCCCTAATTTACGTACGGTGACACACACTCAAAAAGCACAATTTAGACAGTACAAAGAATTGAAGGTTGGTGCCTCACATTATGTAACATGGGTAGTCTCCACTATAGGGGATCACTGTTCTAATACCGAATTCAGCTCGCACCTTATTTGCCACCGGCATGGTTAAATCCAACTTTAACTCTCATACAATTAAGAAACCCGATCATGTTCTCTGTCATCTCTAAGTTCAGTCACTATTGTGAGATTCTCGATGTAATCTTAGCGACATGTATACTATGTGATTCTAAAGAACTACAAGTTGGAGTTTTCTTATTCACTAGTTCACAAAAAAAAATTGAAAAAAATTGCAAAAACTTACAACATAAACCACTCCCCCACACTTAAACTTTACATTGTCCTCAATGTAAATTGAATCGTCCAAAGTAAGTCAAGGTGGGAAATCCTAGCAAGAAATCAGCAAAAACAAAGTAAAAACAAAACAAGAAAAACTAAAAACAAGAAAAGAAATAAATACAAGACAAGAAATACTCATCCATTGGGTTGCCTCCCAATTAGCGCTTGGTTTAAAGTCGTCAGCCCGACTATCTCCTTGCTTTCTATGACTCCTCCAGAGGGAGCACATCCACAAAGTTAACTCCTTCCACCACTTCGGAAGTGAAGTTCTCATAATATGGTTTCAACCGGTGCCCATTCACTTTAAGTTCCTTCCCCGTAGCTAAACTACGAATTTCCACTGCACCATGAGAAAACACATTAGTAACAATAAAAGGTCCGATCCATCGTGACCTTAGTTTACCCGGAAATAAATGCAAGCGAGAATTAAACAAAAGCACTTTCTGCCCTATGCAAAATTGTTTTCTAGAAATCATGTTATCATGGAATGCTTTAGTCTTTTCTTTATAAATCCGTGAACTTTCAAATGCATCATTGCGGAGCTCCTCTAGCTCTTGAAGTTGTAACTTCCTTTGCTTTCCAGCCCCATCCATCTCCATGTTGCATTGTTTAATAGCCCAAAACGCCTTATGCTCAATTTCCACGGGTAAGTGACAAGGTTTACCATACACAAGCCTAAAAGGAGACATTCCAATAGGTGTTTTATATGCGGTTCTATACGCCCACAAAGCATCATTAAGTCGCATGCTCCAATCCTTCCTTGTCGGGTTCACCGTCTTTTCTAGAATGGATTTCACCTCCCGGTTAGACACCTCGGCTTGTCCATTGGTTTGGGGATGATAAGGTGTTGCAATCTTATGCGACACATTGTACTTCCTTAACAAGCTTTGCAAGAACATTTTTTGAAGTGAGAACCCCCATCGCTAATTATCGCCCTTGGAATTCCAAACCTTGCAAAAATATTAGCTTGCACGAAATATGAAACAACTTTAGAATCATTAGTTGGGGTGGCTTTAGCTTCCACCCATTTCGAGACATAATCAACCGCAAGTAAGATATAAAAATTCCCATGGGAGTTGACAAAAGGCCCCATAAAATCAATACCCCATACATCAAAAACTTCAATAAATTGAATAAAAGTTTGTGGCATTTGATTTCGGACACCTAGATTGCCGGTTCTTTGACACCTATCACAAGTTGTACAAAATATATGTGCATCCTTAAACAAAGTTGGCCAATAAAAACCACTTTCAAGTACCTTGTGCGCGGTTCTCTTACTCCCAAAATGTCCTCTGCAAGCATAAGAGTGACAAAAAGACAAGATAGAGTTAAATTCAGATTCGGGCACGCACCTTCGTATCACTTGGTCACTACCATGTTTCCATAAGTATGGATCATCCCATATATATTGGTTCCCTAACCTCTTAAGTTTGTCCCTCTCAGCACGAGACAAGTTCTGTGGGATTTGTTTAGAAACTAAGTAATTGACAATATCGGCATACCATGGTTCTCCAAAGGCAATTGAGAAAAGTTGCTCATCCGGGAAACTTTCACGCAACGGGATAGTCTCCTTGTCCACAGCAAGTCGGCTCAAGTGATCCGCAACGGTGTTCTCAATCCCTTTCTTGTCTTTGATTTCAATATCAAACTCTTGCAAGAGTAATATCCATCGTATGAGCCTCGGTTTCGCCTCTTTCTTTGTAAGCAAGTACTTAAGCGCTGCATGATCAGAAAAAACAACAACTTTTGTACCAATTAGATAAGAGCGAAACTTTTCCAAAGCAAAACAATGGCTAATAACTCCTTTTCAGTGGTTGTGTAGTTTTGTTGAGCCTCATTTAACGTTCTAGAAGCATAATAGATAGCATGAGGAAGCTCCCACACGTTGCCCAAGCACCGCACCAACCGCATAATCACTAGCATCACACATGAGTTCAAACGGCTTACTCCAATCCGGTGGTTTAATGATAGGGGCTGAAATCAAAAGTTCTTTCAAACGATTGAATGCCGCCATACATTTTTCATCAAAGTTAAAAACCACATCTTTTTGCAATAAGTTACATAGTGGTGACGCTATCTTGGAAAAGTCCTTGATGAACCTACGATAAAAACCGCATGACCAAGAAAAGAGCGAATCTCCCTCACCGTAGTGGGAGGGGTTAGAGCACGAATAAGGTCTATCTTAGATTTATCGACTTCCAAGCCTTTAGAAGATATTATATGGCCTAAAACTATGCCATGAGTTACCATGAAATGGCACTTCTCCCAATTGAGCACAAGATTTGTTTCAACACATCGTTCAAGGATTAGAGACAAATTGTTCAAGCAAAGGTCAAATGAATCACCAAAGACACTAAAGTCATCCATGAACACTTCGATTATGTTTTCAACATATTCCGAAAAGATACTCACCATACACCTTTGAAAAGTAGCCGGAGCATTGCATAGGCCAAAAGGCATCCTTCTATAAGCAAAAGTACCGAAAGGACAAGTGAAAGTGGTTTTCTCTTGGTCCTCCGGTGCTATCACAATCTGATTATAACCTGAATAGCCATCAAGAAAGCAATAGTATGAGTGTCCAGCTAAACGTTCAAGCATTTGATCAATAAAAGGTAAAGGAAAGTGATCTTTTCTAGTGGTGGCATTCAGTTTTCTATAATCAATACAAACCCTCCAACCGGTTTGCACACGAGTTGGGACAAGTTCATTCTTATCATTCTCCACCACCGTTACTCCCGATTTCTTTGGTACCACTTGTACCGGGCTTACCCACTTGCTATCGGATATGGGGTAGATAACACCCACTTCCAAAAGCTTGAGTATCTCCTTTTTCACAACTTCCATCATGGGAGGATTCAATCGACGTTGCGCGTCTCTCTTAGGCTTTGCATCATCCTCCAAACGAATTTTGTGCATACAAACGGCAGGGCTAATTCCCTTGATATCGGCAATTGTCCATCCTATGGCCGTCTTGTACTTCCTTAGCACCCTTAGAAGTGTTTGCTCCTGTAAATCACTAAGCTTGTTAGAAACAATCACCGGTAACTCTTCATTATCACCCAAGTACAAGTACTTAAGGTGGTCGGGAAGAGGTTTCAATTCTAACTTTGGAGATTTAACAATTGAAGGTACAAGCTTTTCATCACTGCATGGTAAAGAAATAAAAGAGATATTATGAGTTTTCGGGCATCCTTGGAGTGAATTAAGATCACCAAGAGCTTCCTTGACTTCATTACCACACTCTACACCATTATCTATGGATGTAGTTAACACGGTTTCCAAAGCATCATCACCGTTTAATTCAAACATTTGTTGTGCCAATGTATCCATCACATCAATGGAGAAACAAGAGTGGACATCGCTAGGATATCTCATCGTCTCGAAAATGTTGAAACGTATTGTCTCTCCATCAAACTCCATGGTTAGCGTTCCTTTGTCCACATCAATTATGGTTTTCGCCGTTTTCATGAAAGGACGCCCAAGAAGCAATGGAAGAGACGAGTCCGGTGCACCTTCATCCATCTCTAACACACAAAAGTCCGCTGGAAATACAAGTTGATTAACCTGCACAAGAACATCCTCAACAATACCCATTGGGTAGACATTAGAGCGATCGGCTAATTGCAATACAATTTCAGCCTTTTTAAGAGGACCAAGATCAAGTGAATTATACATTGACGCCGGCATAACATTAACGGAAGCACCTAAGTCCAACATAGCTTTGTGAAAAGTTTTGTTACCAATTGTGACGGGAATGTCAAAACTACCCGGATCCTTGCACTTAAGTGGGAGTTTGTGTTGTAAGATTGCCGAAGCATTCTCCCCCACACTAAGCACTTCATTACCTTTGAGCCTTTGTTTGTTGGTGCACAAGTCCTTTAACACCTTTGCATACTTTGGTACTTGCTTGATAGCATCAATGAGTGGTATGTTCACATGAATCTTTTTAAGAACGTCTAAAATCTCCTTTTCTAATTCCGCCTTCTTAGAACTTGCAAATCTGCGAGGAAAAGGTAGAGGAGGAACATAAGTAGAAACCGGAGTTTTAGAGTTAGGAATAGGTACCTCAGAAGTTTGGGGAGAATCCTCGACTTTCTCCTCCAAAACAGGTTCCTTTGTTGTGTCCACCTTGCCCGAATCAGCAACTTCGGGTTGCACAAGTTGTGTACCGCTTCTCAACGTAATGGCATTGACACCCTCTTTTGGGTTAATAGGTTGAGAAAGAAGTCTACCACTATTTTGTGCCTTCAAATTATTGATATCAACCGCCATGGAGCCCATTTGTGTTTGCAACTCCTTGATAGCACTCTTAGTCTCTTGTTGACTCTCTTTGAACATGGTAGAAATACCTTGCATAAAAGTTTGAAGCTTTGCATCAATATCCGAACCTTGATTTTGCATCGATTGTTGTGCTTGAGGTTGCTGAAATTGTTGCCTCGGCTGGAATTGTTGTTGTTGAGGTTGAAATCCACTTGAAGAGTTGAAAGTAGGTTGTTGAACCGCTCCTTGTTTGTTGGCATAGCTAAAATTGGGGTGATCTCTCCATCCCGGATTGTAAGTGTTTGAGTAGGGATCATACCGTCTTTGTTGATTTGGAAAGATCGCATTAGCTTGCTCGTCCTCATAAGATTGAGGAGAAGTTGGTATAACCGCGGATGCAACTTGTTGCAACATTGCTGTCATGTTACCCAATTGTTGACGAAGTTCCTCCACCTCGCTCACTTCACTCACCCTTCTTAGAATCACATCCGAACCACGACTTAGAAATTGTTGTGAGTTCGCTGCCATGTTTTCAATCAACTCTCTAGCTTGTGCCACCGTCTTGCTAACTAGTGCACCACCACCCGCAGCGTCAATAAGATTCCTATCACTTGATTGGAGTCCTTCATAGAAGTATTGGATGATCATAGCATCACTAAATTGGTGGTGAGGGCAGCTTGCAACCAATCTCTTGTACCTTTCCCAACATTCATATAAGGATTCTCCCACGTTTTGCTTCATCCCACAAATTTCTTTGCGAATTTGAGTAGCCTTGGATGCAGGAAAATATCTCTCCAAAAAGAGTTTCTTCAACCCATTCCATGTAGTGACACTTCCGGGAGGTAAATAGTATAACCAATCCTTAGCACTATCCATTAAAGAGAAACGGAAAACCTTCAACATTGCACCATCCGCCTCAACATTTGCTGGAAGCATAGCCGTGACAATGGTGTGGAAGTCCAAAAGATGTTTGTTAGGATCTTCATTCACCATGCCATGGAATTTTGGTAATTCTCTAAGCAACCCCGGCTTTATCTCAAAAGTAGAGTTCGTTTGAATACACCCCTGTTGTGTATCAAGCCTATGAGAAGCTAAGTCCTTGAGTGAACGATTTGCATCACCCATTTCTTCTTCTTCTCGTTGTCGGAAAATCTCTTCTCCTACTTCCTCCTCGTGCTCGTCCGTTGTGTCTTTACTTGGTCGGAGTATTGTGCCGCGTCTAGTAGCTATCCCGCACCTTGGATAATTCCAATCCTTAGAAGCCAGAGATTATGCACCTGCAAACAATTCTCCAAAACAAGTGAGAAACAAGACAAGAATCGAAAAGCAAAGATAAAAGCAGAAATTGTAAAAAGAAACTAAAAACTTAATAACAAGCCGTATGCCTCCCAGCAACGGCGCCAAATTTGATCGTGTGTCAATCCGTCAAAAATAATTTCACTTTCTTACGCACTAAATTTAAATGAAGCACTAGGTAAGGAAGAGTTCGTATCCACAGAGAGGCGTTTGTTGTTATAAACTTTCAGTTTCTAAAGTAACCCAAGGTATGTTTGTTGTTTAAGAAATAAAAGTAGTTGAAAGCAAAGTAAATAATTTGAGAAATCAATAAGGAGAGGATATTGGTCAAGGGATAGTATCATTCACAAACATGTAGTTTCATCAATGATTAGAATTGGTATTTTAATCTCGTATTTATTAAAAGTCCTAGGATACCTTGATCGCAAGTATAACCCGTTAATTCCCTGTTTTCATCACAACCACATTAAAAGATGCATATGTGAATTCTTCGTCGAAAGCAACCTAAAGTGTAAAAGCACAATTAAGTTTAACTCCCTAAAAGCATTAAGATTTATGGAATAAGACTCATCAATGCAAACGAATGTGTAAAAGCACTAGACGTTTTAACAAAAGTTATGATTCACTTGTGACTAATAGGATGTATCACTACAAGCACTAACCACAATTATGCTACTTAGAATCAAGGATAAACAACTTTTTCGTATTGAAAACCCTAATATAGCTCTAGAGATGAACACAAATCGGATTGATTCCGGACTCAACCTAACAAGTTTTCAAATCTTATAACACTATTAATTGTGAATCACAAACAATAAATACTGAGACAAAACTAATTCATTGAATCAAAAGCATGTTGAGAAATCAACTTTTATCCCATAACCAATAAGATGTTTAGCTACTCATAGCTATGGAGTTCATCATCATCAATATTCAATAATAAAACAAGGAAGAAGAAGAACAAAACCAAACCCTAGAAGCGTAAACAAAAGTGGCTCTCCAAAATTCCCAAGCAAAAAGATATCCCATGTGTTGTAGAAAACCTCCCTTTTATAGCCTTTCTCTCCTTCCAAAATTAGGTCAAGTCTTCAAAGTCCATTAGATGAGAGTCCACCAAGCCCAAAAGAGTGAGAAACCCGTGTAGAAAATACACCCCGAAAGTGGTCGCCGGAAGTCTGGGATTGTGGCCGGAAATCAGCCGGAAAGTGGCCGGAAATCGGCTCCGGTGACCGGCAAAGTCCGCCCGGCCACCGGTCAACGAATTGGATCGGGTCAAACCGGGTCAGGGTCGGTCAGACCGAGTCAAAGTGAGTCAGACCCGGTTCAGCATCTAACTAGCTTCTTACTCAGCTGAATGAGCTGAATTGCCAGGCCTTGAGCCATTGCATAGGCTAAACTGTGAGATGCACAATCCTTGTGCTTCTGCTTGAAATATCCTGCCCTGTAACCTTGCTCAGCCCATCAATTTGCATCCCTGTATTGCAACTTCAAACACACTCTCTAACATCTTAGTTGCCTCAGTCCATTTGCAATTCCACTGCAGCACTACTCCATTCTCTCCCACTGTTGCTTATTACAGTACCAGCTGCAACTTCAACTCATCTCCATTGTCTCCACTACCACAGATTAGCTTCACATCTCTTTTGTAGCTTCAGTGCACTTCATTGTCTTCCCTGCAAGATAGCTGTATGTTACATAGGCCTGACTTTACTTTCCTTCCCTGTTTCAGTCATGGCCAAGATGGCCCTGCACTTACATTTCTTCACCACTGAACCTTGGCTACACACAAACTCAGCCAAGGCCACCTGCACTCTGGAACTCAGACCTGCCATCTCCATAACATCACCAAGACAGTCCCATGGAACCACTTTGCCTCCACATCAAAACCACACAGAGACCCATTACAGCTCTCAATCACTGCATCATTCTTCCCCGCACGCGACCTCAGCAAACCAAAACCACAACTACGAATACCACAGACCACTTCCTCCACAGAACCTGAGTTGCTAAGAGCTCAAGCCATCCTAGCACCAGGACCCTAGCCTCAAGGCAACATCTCGACAATGCCACCATCATCACATATTCTTCCATCTGAATCCAGGACAACCACAATATCAGTTGACTCTTGCATCTCCCCGCACCGATGCACCAGCCAATACCACCGACTCGACCTTGAGATCAAACCCATTGCCACACAACTCAGTCCCATTGCCACCTGCAAAACCTTCATCTTCCCTGACTTGAGCACCAACCACTGCCATCAGGTCATGGCAACAGCTCCATTATCCTTGGACTGCACCTGACTTGCACAGCCACAAACACAGAGCAATACCCATTTGTACTCCATCAACCAAAAACAGCTTTAACAGCAGCAGCAACTCCCCATTGTCACCAGCAATACTCCATTCACTGCCATCACCTGCACATTGCCCTGTATCCTTCCAATAGCAGCTCAGGCCAACAATGACCCTCAGCAACAAACCCATCATCTACAGCATCAGATTCATTCAAATAAACCAAGACCCATCATCAATCGACCAGCTCTGAGCCATTCTCTACATCGACTCCATCTATTGTGCTTTAAACCCATAACAGTTCATACCCTAGCTTGATTCATGGCTGCAACTCAATCAATCTCTCCTGTGAAACTTCCAACAGCAAACCCATCTGTTGTGCTCTTGATTCCAGATTCATTGCCCTGAATCAATTGCAACAGCAGCCTCTCATCCCTAATCCAGAGCAACAGATCTCATTTCTCTCAAACCCTGACATGAATTCATCATCAACTTCGATCTGCTTCTTTCACTCTCGGTTTCAACCAAAACTCCATCTTCTCTGGTTCGAGCGGCAACACCTTCTTCTCTTGAACTCATTCAACCATTATCTCCCAAGTGAATCTCGATTCGATCCGTTTAGAAGAAGTAGCGACGGCTCCATCTCCTTCGACTTCCATTCTCTCGATTTTAGTGACCATAGTTAAATCCTCTCTCTCTCTCGATCTCGGTTTCGGGTGATAAACTAATAATTGAGAAATAAATTTTCTCAATTTTTGGGCGATGTAAGAAGGGCCATTAGCTCTAAGCGCCTTTAATTGGATAAGGGCCACCTCCAATTACTTTGGGCCTGTCGGTTCCTGTGTAACCGACAACCCCTAATTCTCTTCCGCTCCTCTCGTGTTTCACTGCTCCACATATAGCTCACTGGGTGAGATGACAATTTCGCCCTTTTGCTCAAATTGGGTAACTTCTCCTTCTTTTCCTTCGTGTGACTCCATTGCACCTATAAAACTCAAAAGCACGCGTAAAGTACGTAATTCGCACGAAAAATAGCAAAGAAAGCATAAACTCTAGATAGTAAATACGGTGTATTCTACACCTATCAGACCCTAATCAATCTCACACTAATTCAAGGTACAGTTTCGCTCTTTACGTCTCTGATCCCAGCAGGATACTACGCACCTGATTCCCTTAGCTGATATCACCGACAACTAAGAGTTGCTACGACCCAAAGTCGAAGACTTTAATAAACAAATCTGTATCACACAGAAAAGTCTATTGATAATAGATAAATCTGTCTCCCACATATAAACTTATAATTTTTTGTTCCGTATTTTGATAAATCAAGGTGAACATGAACTAATTGATAAACTGGAGTTATATTCCCGAAGAACATCATAGTATTATCAATCACCTCACAATAATCTAAATCGTATGGTAACGAAACTAGATATTGTGGAATCAAAAACGATGAGACAAAGATGTTTGTGATTTCTTTTTATCTTGCCCTATCGGAGATATAATATCAAGTCAATTATTCAATTGAACTCATACGATAGAAAATGGCAAGATCAGATCGCTTAACTACAAGAAAAGTAGTTTCGTTTGGCTTCACAATCCCAATGAAGTCTTTTAGTCGTTAACCTACAGGGTCTCGAGAAGAAACCTAAGGTTAAAGGAGAATCGACTCTAGCAAACCAACTAGTATCACACAGGAGGTGTGGGGATTAATTTTTCTAGATGCTAGATGTCTCCTTTACCTTGGTAACAAAGCATTCATTATTCACCGTTAGATGAAAAACCTGATTCAACCAAGCTAATATCTTTCAATCGTTAGATCGAAAATTAGCTTGTCACACACAAATCAAATGTATTCATTTAGGTTTGAGTAACCGTACCTAAACATGTACACTTAGTTGGTTCACAAATAGTTAACCAATGGTTAGCCATATGAGTACTTCCGTATTTATTCATCTTTCTCATAACTAGTTCAAATGACTTATAAGAACTAGTTGAAGAGTTGTTTAATTGCTTAGGTATTTATTCATATACACAATTGAAACAAAATCGGTTTGATCCACTTGAATCAATTCATGAACAATATAGCCACGACATCAATACGTTTCCTTGTGATTAAAGGTATTGATTGGCTTAATATTAAACGATTACCTTTGGGTGATTGAACATAAGATAAATCTAAGGACCCGACGAAGGAGTGTATGGTAAGATAAACGGAAGAGCCTTTGTCTGAATCATATCACTTGGTTGAATAGAGTTAATATCAAACAGCTTTGTTGTTCCTTTACTGTTTGGAATACGAACCAAAGGGATTGTTCCAAGTACGTGACTTATTCACAAGTCGTAGGTGTGGGAATACAGACGAAACTAAGTGAACTATAGGGTTAGTTACTTGGTCTCAACTATACAAAGTTAGGTGTAATTTTGTGTAGCGGCTTAATCCTAAGAGTATTCAATTATGGACTAGTTCCCGGGGGTTTTCTGCATTTGCATTTTCCTCGTTAACGAAATCTTGTTGTGTTATTTACTTTTATTTTCCGCATGATAATTGTCTTATTATAATTAAAGTAAATTACACAAACATTAATTCCTATTTACTTGATAAGCAATCCTATTGTCTTTGGTTAAGTATGAACCTTTGTATCAAGTAAACATACTTCGTTGTTGTATTGTCTCGATCTCGTATCCATAGACGATCACACGAAGTGTGAACCGATTAGTTGCATTATCTCGACTTAGTCCATAGACAATCACTTTCGGAGAAAGGACTTATAGGTAGGAAAAGTTTTAGCTTGAGGTATATTTGGGTACCCTCGCCTTTTCATTTTCCATTCCACTTGGTAAACATTGTTTTATCAGCTCCTCCTCTAGAAAAACCTTTATCAAGAAGAGATGAGGTCAGTTTTTCGAACCAGACACGAGGTGCTTGTTTCAACCCATACATAGCCTTATTAAGTTTAAGGACGTGATCTGGGAAGTCAGGGCTTTCAAATCCCATAGGTTGAGCTACATAGACTTCTTCCTTTAAGATTTCGTTTAAAAAGACGGATTTGATGTCCATTTGAAATAGCTTTACCTTAAAAAAACAAGCATGAGCTAATAACAATCTAATGGACTCAAGGAGTGCCACAGGAGCAAAGGTTTCGTCAAATTCGATTCCTTCGATTTGTGAGTATCCTTGAGCGACAAGTCTTGCTTTGTTTCTGACAATTGTGCCAAACTCATCAGAATTGTTCTTAAATATCCATTTGGTGCCAACTATATTGACATTTGGAGGACAAGGTACAAGCTTCAGTACGTCTTGTCTTTGGAATTGATTCAACTCTTCATGCATTGCATTTACCCATAAGGTATCGCTAAGAGCTCCATCAATATTCCTTGGTTCTACATGTGAAAGATAACAACCAAATTGCACAAATTTTTAAGTTTTCCTCTAGTCTTTGCAGTAGAATCTCTTCCTCCAATGATACATGTTGGGATCATGGTTTCTTTGAACCCAGAGGTGTCATTGAGGGACACGTTCTTGTTCAACAGGCACAGTCTGATTAGTGTTTTTCTCCTCGTCACTAGAAAGATTGGGATCAGTGAATGTGGGTACAACTTCAATTGAATCCAGAACTTCTTTGACTTTCTCAATTTTCTCAGTTGGAGGCAGTTCAGTAGGAGAAAAATCATGATGAAATTCGTTAATATCATCAATGATAACGTTAGTGGATTCCATCATCACTCGGGTTTTGAGATTAAATACTCGAAAACCATGACTATCAAATGCATAGCCCAAAAAGATACCTTCATCGCTTTTAATATCAAATTTCCCTCTATGTTCTCGATCTTTTAGGATGTAGCACTTACTTTTGAGCACTCTAAGATAATGTAAGTTGGGTTTTCTACCATACCACAACTCATATGGAGTGTTTAGGGTTTTAGACCGTAGAGAGACATGGTTGTTCAAGTAACATGCTGTGAAGACAGCTTCTTCCCAAAATCTTAGAGGTAAGTTTTTGTTATGGAGCATAACCCCGGCCATTTCCTGAATATTCCTATTCTTTCTTTCTGCAACTCCATTGTCTTGAGGAGTAATAGGTGGTGAGTATTGTTGAATAATCCTCAGTTGTTCGCATAATTCAAATACTTTGGTGTCCTTGAATTTAGTGCCATGGTCGCTTCTAATTTTCTTTAGTTTGCGATCTTGTTCATTCTGGATCCTATTAACAATAATCTTAAATTCACCAAGGGTTTCATTCTTATGAGCTAGGAAAGCTACCCAAGTGAATCTGGTATAGTCATCTACCATAACTAAAGCATACTTATTTCCTCCAACAATAGATTGTTGAATTGGTCCGAAGAGATCCATATGAATTAAATCAAGTGGAGCTTTAGTGACAATATCTCAAGATGACTTATGGTGAACTTTCGTTTGTTTACGCTTTTGACAGGCACCACATACACCGTCAATCTTTGCATTGATTTTGGGAACGCCTCTAACAAGTTCTTTGTTAATGAACTTAGTTAAGATACTATAATTGATGTGACCAAAACGCTCATGCCAAAGATGTGTAGATTCCACCTTAGTCAAATTGCAACAATTGCTAAACTGAGTATCAAGGAGATAACTATTATTTTTACCACGAGTTCCTTGAAAAATCACTTTTCCAGTTTTGTCTACAATGTCACATCCATTTGCATTGAAGACAACTCTATGGCCTTTGTCATAAATTTGACTAATAGAAAGGAGATTTGCAGTCATACCTTTGATGTATACTACATCATGGATTTATGGAACACCGGGAAGCTTGATCGTACCCTTCTTGCTAATGTAGCAACAACTCCCATCTTTGAAAGTAACCGGTCCTCCTTCAAAGTCGCTTGTGGAGACAAACCACGAAAGTTCACCAGTCATATGTCGGCTACAACCACTGTCAAGAAATCATTGGAAGGGTGATGTTGATTTTAAGGAAAAATCTCCCTTACTAACACTACTTTTATGTTTAGGATTTCTTGTTAGTATTGTACACCTTTTTAGATAAGCAAACAGTTGTTCAGCTTTCTTGTGGAGATTTCTCACAACTTTTATACTTTTCTGAAAACGTGTACATGTATGTTGATTGTGATTGTGAGACTCACAAAACATATAAGGGCCAACATCGGTAATCTTATTTGAGAAGTTTTTCCTTCTATCAAGTTTCTCAAAGCATAAACTATGTTTAACACTTGACTTAGTATGATCCTTTAGAGAGGAATCAAATGAGTTATTCATCATTACTGAAGAATTTTTGACAGACGTCAAATCCTTATGCTTTGCAATTATTCCAGCAAGATCACGGTTGATCCGGATTTGTTCATACAACTTCCTTTGGAGAATAACAAGGGTTTTAGAATACTCCCTAAGATTGTAGTTTATTCCTAGTGAAGCGTTTATAGAGGCTTAACTGTCCATCTAGTCAGATCGCCACAAACACAGACTTTTGAGGTCTTGAACGTGTTTGCCTGCTTTGATACCAATTGAAAATGCAGGGGTCTAACAACCTTACCCAATATTTCGATTAGCAATTTGTATGGACTAACTCCAATATACTTTCTAGAGAATCAACTAGACAGTCAGACTCAATCTAGATAAAAGTATATCAAAGAGTTAATTTCTCAATCTCTCGATTTGATCTTTACTCAAGCAAATGGAAATCTGCGAGTCTTTATCAAATACTTGAGATATAAACTTGGATGGTACCAAAGACCAATATCCAAGTGTCAATCAATTTAAATCAACAACCAAAGGTTTGATATTCTAATTGATTGATCTTAACGCACAACCTGTGATATTTCAATTATATAACAAAATATAATGCGGAATAAAAATAACACCAACACCAGAAATTTTATTAACGAGGAAACCGAAAATGCAGAAAAACCCCGGGACCTAGTCCAGATTGAACACCACACTGTATTAAGCCGCTACAGACACTAGCCTACTGCAAACTAACTTCGGTCTGGACTGTAGTTAAACCCTAATCAATCTCACATTGATTTAAGGTACAATTTCGCTCATTACATCTGTGATCCCAATAGGATACTAAACATTTGATTCCCTTAGCTGATCTCACCCACAACTAAGAGTTGCTACGACCCAAAGTTGAAGACTTTAATAAACAAATCTGTATCACACATAAAAGTCTACGATAATAGATAAATCTGTCTCCACAGATAAACCTAAGAGTTTTGTTCCGTCTTTTGATAAATCAAGGTGAACAGAACTAATTGATAAACCTAGGACTTATATTCTCACGAAGAACAACCTAGTATTATCAATCACCTCACAATAATCTAAATCGTATGGTAGCGAAACTAGATATTGCAGAATCACAAACGATGAGACGAAGATGTTTATGATTTCTTTTTATCTTGACCTATCGGAGATATAATATCAAGTAAATTATTCAATTGAACTCGTACGATAGAAAATCGCAAGATCAGATCGCTCAACTACAAGAGAAGTAGTTCGTCTGGCTTCACAATCCAATAAATTCTTTCATACGTTAACCTATATGGACTCGGGAAGAAACCTAAGGTTAAAGGAGAATCGACTCTAGCAAAACCAACTAGTATCACACAAGAGGTGTGGGGATTAGTTTTCCAGTTTCCAGATGTCTCCTTTATATAGTTTTCAAATCAGGGTTTGCAATCTAAGTTACCTTGGTAACAAAGCATTCAATATTCACCGTTAGATGAAAAACCTGATTAATCCAAGCTAATATCTTTCAACCGTTAGATCGAAACTTAGCTTGTCACACACAAATGAAATATATTTCATTTAGGTTTGAGTAACCGTACCTAAACGTGCCCACTTGGTTAGTTCACAAATAGTTAACCAATGGTTAGCCATATGAGCACTTCCATATTAACCGTATTCATCTTTATGATAACTAGTTCAAATGACTCATAAGAACTAGTGGAAGAGTTGTTCAATTGCGTAGGTCTTTATTCGTAGACACAATTGAAACAAAATCGGTTTGATCCATTCTAATCAATTCATGAACAATATAGCCACGGTTTTCAAAGATTGCATTCCTTATAATTTATTGTTTAAGTTCATGAACTACCGATTTGAGAAATAACCAGATTGGGTACGCGTACGGGTATGCGTACCTTAGCTACCGGATTTGAGTTTACAAACTCAGCAGAAATTTTCGGTTCGTAAACTTTCATGGGTACGCGTACGGGTATGCGTACCTAAGGTAACTGGTTTACTAGTTTGCAAACTACAAACTCAGCAGAAATTTCTGGGAGGAAAAGTTCAGCCAGTACGCATACCTAACCTGTCTCCTTCACCAATACCGCATGCACACATATGCACGCACTTGGTTTCCGGCACATGGATTTATACACTAATGTGCGAACACACTATATATGCTCCATAGATGGTAATCTCAACTCTACATTTCAATCATTGAAACATTCTTCTATAATGTTATAACAATCATTATTCACGACTATTGTCATCAAAGCTATTTTCAAGGTTGAAACGTCATCATGGCTTTCTTCACGGGTAAAGATGAAAATGGTTAAAGTGAAAGCTTACCAACACATATTTCGAGAAAAATATAGGCGAGTAAACTCGGCTCGAAATAGCAAACTTGTATGTATGAAAACTATCATACTTTTGTCTCAAAAGTATGATACAGAGTAGACTTTTGAGTGTAGATAAGTTCAAGTCTCCACATACCTTTTTGTCGGATGAAGTTCCACCGGTTCCTCGAGTAGTTCTTCGTCTTCGTAAGATGATCGCCATGGAGTCTGGAGCTCAACTACACTTAACTATCCTAGACTGAATCTTTGTCATAAGTAAACTAGAAATCAAGACTTATAGTTTTGATAACTAACAATGACATACAAGCTTGAGATAGCAACACGTGCGAGTTTGACCGACTAGTGCTCTAACATAAGTGCCAATAAAAAAATATTGGAAGGGGTAAATGCTATGAAGATGAATATTTTTTCCCATGTAATAGTTAGGTATTGTTGACGGTATCGAGATGAAACAACATGTTCTTCTTGAATGCCCTGATTTAACGCCAAATAATTTCTTGCCGACACCATATAGTATTCATCTCTGTTTGTCGATAAATAAACTACCCGTACCCCTTTGAATCTCTCGTCCATTTAAAAAGTCGAATTTTTTTAAGACACCCAATAATCAATCCTAACATGGATATCTAAGGATCCAATAAGTCCAACGTCGATTCATTCAGATGTGCCAATTGGATAAATACGTCCATGGTGACTAGGATGGATATCTCGTATCGGAAAACTAGCCGTTCGACCTGTCAATCCTCCAGGACCTAAATAACTCAATTTTCGCTAATGAATTATTTGTGTCAATGGATTAGTTCGATCTAACACATGAGATACGGGGTGTAGAACGGAAAAAAAATGATTCATAAGTGGTCGTTAGTGGAGTTATGTTACTAAATTATGAGGAGGCGGCATAAATTTATGCCTAATCATTCCCATATAATTCCCCAAACCACATTTTTTTAATGAACCGGAGCCAATCTGAAATGGCCTTGTAACAAATCCCCTAGCAACAAAAAAAAATATTTTTTTTTCAGGAGATCGTTCCAAATGTCATTCCGAGCAAATGATTCGCAGCTGCCGATACATCTTGTAATTACATAAGGATAAATTTAAATAAATCCAGATCATCATCCACGTTAGATTAGTAACCTGTCCGCCGCATAAGATGAAAAATGAGATATTTATAAACCCCGCCTTGGGATCTTGTTGTGCAACATAACTACATAAATTCTCCCCTGAGAATTTCAAATTTTAAATCTGACTCCCTCTCACCGTTTTTCATTCCGAAGAAATTCATCTGTTCTGGAACTCATTTTGAAGATGCAGAAAGACGAATCTGGTTATAACAGCAGCAGTATCGGTCGATCGACGATGGATTATGAATCAGAATCTTCACAATCGAACCGAAAATCATCGTCATCAAGGGAAAAAGTTTGTTATGAATCTCCGGACAGCTGTAGGAGCATTCATTCTACAATTGATTATGAGAGTCCAAATAGAAAATCATCATCATCATCAGTTCCTTGATCAAGAATCGATTTCCAAAATTCATCAGTTCCTCTAAATCATTACTATTCAATGTCAGGAAGTGATTTTCAACTTGTGTGAAATGAGTGTGTGTAAACCATAGAGTCATGTTTTCTGTGTGTGTCTGTGGTAACTTATAGGTGACGGTCAAAGTGTACGTTAGTAACCTGTTGAGTAGGTTGCAGTTTCAAATGTTTAAAAACACCTGAGAGAGAGAGAGAAAAATCAAGTCTGTAATGATAAAAATATTTTCAATGAAATCTAAAACCAGAGAAGCTTGTCAAACGACATTAGCTTTCTCACATTCAAAATCATCAGTTCCTCTAAATCGATTACGAGACTCCTATAAATCATTCACTCCTCTACCTCCACCTTTATCTTCTTCTTCTTCTTCTTCCACAAACACAGACTTTTGAGGTCTTGAACGTGTTTGCCTACTATGATACCAATTGAAAATGCAGGGGTCTAACAACCTCACCCAATATTTCGATTAGCAATCTGTATGGACTAACTCCAATATACTTTCTAGAGAATCAACTAAACAGTCAGACTCAATCTAGATAAAAGAATATCAAAGAGTTAATATCTCTATCTCTCGATTTGATCTATACTCAAACAAATAGAAATATGTGAGTCTTTATCAAATACAAGAGATATAAACTTGGATGGTACCAAAGACCAATATCCAAGTGTCAATCAATTTAAATCAACAACCAAAGGTTGGATATTCTAATTGATTGATCTTAACGCACAACCTGTGATATTTCAATTATATAACAAAATATAATGCGGAATAGAAATAACACGGACACCAGAAGTTTTGTTAACGAGGAAACCGCAAATGCAGAAAAACCCCGGGACCTAGTCCAGATTGAACACCACACTTTATTAAGCCGCTACAAACACTATCCTACTACAAACTAACTTCGCTTTGGACTGTAGTTGAACCCTAATCAATATCACACTGATTCAAGGTACAGTTGCGCTCCTTACGTATCTGATCCCAATAGGATACTACGCACTTGATTCCCTTAGCTGATCTCACCCACAACTAAGAGTTGCTACGACCCAAAGTCGAAGAGTTGATAAACCAATTTGTGTCACACAGAAAAGTCTATTGAATAGATAAATTTGTCTCCCCCAAAAATACCTATGATTTTTTCCGTCTTTTGATAAATCAAGGTGAATAGGAACCAATTGATACACCGGACTTATATTCCCGAAGAACAACCTAGTAATATCAATCACCTCACAATAATCTTATTCTTATGGTAGCGAAACAAGATATTGTGGAATCACAAAAAATGAGACGAAGATGTTTGTGACTACTTTTTATCTTGCCTATCGGAGAATAAATCTCGAGCAAGTCTTAGAGAAGATAGTACTCAATACGATAGAAAACAACAAGATCAGAACACATAACTACCGAGAAAATAATTGGGTCTGTCTTCACAATCCCAATGAAGTCTTCAAGTCATTAACCTATAATGGTTTTAGAAAAACCTAGGTTAAAGGAGAATCGACTCTAGTTGCAACTAGTATCACACATGAGGTGTGGGTATTAGGTTTCCCAATTGCTAGAGTTCTCCTTTATATAGTCTTCAAATCAGGGTTTGCAATCAATGTTAGCTTGGTAACAAAGCATTCAATATTCACCGTTAGATGAAACCTGATTAGACTCAAGCTAATATCTTTCAACCGTTAGATCTAACTTAGCTTGTTACACACAAATGAAAAATGACTTCATTTAGATACGGGTAACCGTACCTAAACGTGTGCACCTTGTTGGCTCAACAATAGTTAACCATAGTTAGCCATATGAACACTTTCATATCAACCTTATTCATCTTAACCATAACTAGTTCAAATGACTCGGATAAAACTAGTTCTAGAGTTGTTCAATTGTTTATATTCTCATAGAAGTATATAAAACACAATTGAAGCAAAATCCATTTTGATTCACTCGATCAATTCATGAACATTATAGCAACGGTTTGCAAAAGATTGCATTCCTTATTATATAAATGTATTAGTTCATGAACACACCGATTTTAGAACATAACCTACTCAAGTATGCAAACGGGTACACATACCTAAGTGGCCGGACTAAGTTTGAGGTTCACCAGTATGCGAACATGTACACATACCTTCCAAACTCAGTTGAATTTCCGGACATGAACTTACGCCACGGGTAAGTTCCCGGACTTTCATTAAACCAACCAGTACGCATACATGTATGCATACATGGTTCCTGGACTTGGAATAACTTGCAACAGTTAGCATAACAGTACGCATACTGTGTAATATCTAATCATGGTTAATTTGTTCTAAACTCTCATTTCAATCATTGAAACATTTTTGCAAGACGACAATAGATGTCTCACACAAAATATTAGCTTCAAAGTAATTTTGAAGTGATCGATAAATCAATACGAAACATTCCGAGTCTACATCAAATGACATGTAAGATGTTACCAGGCGATTTCACATGATCATCTTTTGACTTTCGTCAAGAATATAAAATGAACTTGGTTAAAGCAACACATATTTCGAGAAATATATACCCTGACTATCACCGGTGCTATACATACCAACGAGCGATGATATGATATAACCATATATCGATGGATACTCTACCGATCGGTAGATTCTCTATTATACATGCCTAAGTGGTATATTTGCAATTTTGACACATACATTTGCCACTTTGTTAGGTTGTTAGGCATGCGCATTGGGAATAGGCCCAAGACACCTTTCGTCATGGTTAGCTTCAAGCTAAGCCAGTGATTCGAGATTTTTCTCCCCAAATGTTTTCCTAGAATTTTGCCATTGAGATGTTATTTCTGGCGGAGAATTTCGAGATTCTTCCGGGCTAGTTTGAATTTAAATCGTATTACGGAAGAATCTATCTTCGTCTCTTTTCAACTCAAGTTCGATTCAAAAATGGAGAAAAATGTTTCTTCTGAGTCTCGCCAAACCAGTAGCATTGAATCAACCATTGAATCAGAAAGATCTCCCTACCATGTATCATCATCATCATCATCATCATCTGGTATTAGGTCAAGGAAGAGCGTTTTGTCATCATCATCATCTGGTATCGAATCATCATCATCAGTTCTTCTAAATCGATTACGAGAATCATTCACTCCTCTACCTCCACCTTTATCTTCTTCTTCTTCTTCTTCAGATGAAGAAGCCTTCACGTGCACTCTCACCTATCAAGATAGACTTAACCTAACTATTTTAGAGGATGAATTTAACGAGGTTGACCTACAGAATTGTTTATATTGTTCTAATTTACAAGTAGCTTCAAACTCACTTGAGAGAATTAGATCTGAGAATGCAGAACTTGAATTGGTTAACCAACAATTGAAGCATCAACTGATTACGTTATTGAATTTGCATCTGAGCATCAGAAGCAATGGATGCGGTACCGGTGTTGATGGAACTAATCTGAGTCCAACCAGTGAATTTGGGAAGGGATTCGATGAGAAACCAGTTCCAGTTGAAGCTCAATCAGACAGAGTTTCTATGCCAAAGAGCATCTCCATTCGGTCTAATTCTTATTTCAGGGTGAATCAATCTAATAATTCTGCTCCTGCCGATTCAACCGCTCCTTCTTCAGACAAAAACGCCAGTCGAATTCGTGTTGCCAGTAAACCATTGGTTTCTAAAACTGCGGTAAGATTAATTTTGAGTTACTTCATACTGATTCCAGTCATTCGTTTATTGAATTTTCGAATTGAAATGAATTTTACTTGATTTGTTTGATGATAAATTTTGCAATATTTAGATCTGATTGGTGATTTTTTTGTTGTATGAATGGAGCAGCAACATATTCATTTGCCTACTGTCCCTGCTGTTGATGACTTGTACCACAAAGGAGTTGATGATCAGAAGAAGGAGGAGGACCCACTGGAATTGGATGTATACAGTCAAGGAATGTCAAAGACAGAGTTATGCAAGAAATGGGTACAAGACGGTCGATGTCCATATGGGGAGTACTGTCAATTTGCTCATGGCCTTCGTGAACTACGTCCTGTGATTCGTCATCCTAGGTACAAAACCGAAGCTTGCAGAATGGTTCTAAACGGAGGTTTCTGTCCTTATGCTCATCGGTGCCATTTCCGTCATGCCCTCACTGATCAAGAGAAGCGTGCTGCCGGTATTACTCATTATTAATTGGATTGTGAAGATGTGAATAGCAAAATGGGGAGTGAAAAAAGGAAAAAGCAACAGAAAGAAAATAGAAAGTCAGTAGAAGTAAAGAGGGGGAGTATATTCAGTATTATATCATCACTACACATCAGAATCATTAAAGACAGTAAAACAAAAATAGAAGCACACATGAGATAAAGTCACTGATAATAATAACATTAGGGAGTTGTTGGCTTGTTGCACATTGGGTTCATTTTTGTTGCACAGAAAAACAAAAATAGAAGCACACCTGAGATAAAGTCACTGATAATATGTTAGTTCAATGTTTTATCAGCCTTGTTGCTTTTGTTTACACAAGGTTTGAATCCCATTGTCGACTAAAAAAGAATGAAATCTTGTGTTTCCACTTTCAAACTCTCTTGTTCAACTGTCTATCTCTTCGAGAAACTACTTGGGATATCTAATCAGAGATATGTTGAACATCTGAAGATGAATACAAGGTTGTAATCATTTTTCCACGGTAAACTGTCACAACCGCCCTCTCGACTACGTAGAAAAAAATATGAAGAAGATAAAAATTGCAAACTCTATGACTTGGGTAACTAGGAAAAGGCCATGCGAAAAGCCTTCCCGAGTTTTTCACAATTGCAAACTGAACAACATACTATGACTAGGGCAACTTGCTTAGTTCTGCGCTGGTGAACATCCCAGTTCACACCCGAGCGATAGTGACCTGGTACAACAGCAATTGATGATTAGCGAAAAGTTCAACTAAAATAGGATAAAGAAAGTTGGAAGCTAAAGATATACCTGTGTTATCGTCACTTGGTCCCTTGAGAATTGTAGATCAGCAATAAGAATTAAGGACCTCTAAGCATGCTTTAGCATTATTAAGATTTTTTTTGTAGAAGAGCCCTAGCCTGCCAAACAATTACCCTACAAGTTAGTATATATTGATACCAATATGGTGGGTCGTCATTCTGCCATAAGACCGGTGATTGCAGCTCAATACTGATATGATCAGTGTTATAAAGTTCACAATATTCAGCGAGGTAAAGGGTAGAAGAGTAATGTTGACTAACCGAATCACGTGGGGTGTTCCCTTATGTGGCCAGCTATAACTTTTTCCTAAGACCAGAAAGGCGCCTCGTTTCCAGTTACTATAGTATAGTTTATTAAACTTCGCACTTTCTGCTGAATACTAATGAACATTGCCTAAACATGTCACTTATATTCCCTTGTTTTGCATTCCTGAATAATGTGAATCAAAAGAGTATTAGGGCTTTACATTTTTTAAAACATTTTCCATAAGACACAAACAAAAGCCAAGATCTTTTAAGAATGTTTCCTCGAGGACATGCTAACATTTATGTACTGGTACTGCAGAATTACTAAAAGAAAAATATTCTCAATAAACGGACCTCTTCGCTTATGTTTTCCAGCATGACATTTGCTCCCAGCGCCTGACTTATAGAGTATGACTCCTCGATGCGGGCCCGTGAATATATGCCTTCCGAAACTTCAAAATCGGCTATTAGTACCTACAACCAGATGGAATGAGGAAAAGTGATAATGAGCCAACGATACGAAGAAAAAAGTATCAAGATAGGGGGGGGTTGTGGGGCTTGGAGTCCTATTGAAGCACTAAGCACATCACACTAAGTTAGACTCCTAAACCCATTATAGAGCAAGACAGAATATTCAGCTCTGATGAAGCAGATGGTGGTGGGCCTGGTGGCTCCATGATCTAAACCAAAAAGCAATTTTACAAATAAACAGAAGTTGTTCATGAAGATTTCGAACTTAACTAAATACAAAAGCTCTTTATATAAACATTATGGCTGAAAATAAGCCAGGACTAAAACAAGATATAGTATGAGCCCAAGCCTCAAGCTTAAAGACGTAATGAGTTGGTCCAGTAACTCAGAATTCACCCATTGCCATTTGACATGATAGAGGATAACAGACAACATAAAATAAGAGATTAAATGACTAGGACGATTGGATTCTTTTTGGACGAAACTAAAAAATCCCTGCTTGATCAAAGTAAAGGCTGGATAAGCCAGGGATCATGCATCTACAATCGGACTTGTTTTGCTATCTCAAATATAAATGATCAAAAAAATTAAACTAGGAAAAGGTCAAATTGAACAACATACTCTGACTAGGGTAACCAGGAAAAGGCCATGCGATAATAGGAAGCCTTCACGAGTCTTCCACAGCAGTTCAGTAACTTGCTTACTTCTGCGCCGGTGAACATCCCAGTTGTACACCCGAGCGATAGTGACCTGGTACAACAGCAATTGATTATTAGCGAAAAGTTCAAATAAAATAAAATAAAGAAAGTTGGAAGTTAACGATATACCTGTCTTATCGTCACTTGGTCTCTTAAGAATTGTAGATCAGCAATAACGGCCTCTAAGCTTGCCTTAGCATTATCGAGATTCTTTTGTAGAAGAGCACTGGCCGGCCAAAAATTACCCTACAAGACAGTCTTTCTTGATTTTCATTGATACCAATACAGTGGGTTGTAATTCTGCGATAAGACAGGTAATTGTAGCTCAATACTGATATGATCAGTGTTATGAAGTTCACGATAATCGGCAAATTAAAGGGTCAAAGAATAATACAGATTAACCAAATCACGAGGGGCACTCTCTTATGTGGTTTTACTAAGCCAACTATAACTGTTGCCCAGAAACGCGGTTTTTTTTTTTCTTTTCGTTTTTTACTTTCAGTTTCATTAAATTTCACACCATCTGCTCAGTACTAATGAACATTGCCTAAGCAAATCACTTATATTCCCTTGTTTTGTGTTCCTAAATAATGTGAATCAGTGAGTGCCGAGATTATCTAGCTGAGTAATGTGAATCAACAATTCTCCTTCTCATCCGACCAATACAGATTAAGGGGGGCACTGAAATATGCCAGTTCATAAAGATTTATTGATGATCTCTAACCTTCACAGGGCACTAACATTTTTTAAAACGTTTTCCATAAGATACAAACCAAAGCCAAGTTCTTGTAAGAATATTTCCTCGAGGACATGCTAATATTTATGTGTCTAAGGGTCCAGAAGAGTGGCATCACGTCAAAAAGAACAGTTTTGTGTTCTTATCCCGAATACTGGTACTTCAGTACTACTAAATGAAATAAAATTCAATAAACGGACCTCTTCACTTGTGTATTCCAGCATGACATTTGCTACCAGCCACAGACATACGGTGTCTGACTCCTCGATGCGGGCCAGTGAATATATGCCTTCCGAAACTTCAAAATTGTTCACTAGTTCCTGCAACCAGATGGAATGAGGAAAAGCAATTATGAGCCAACGGTACGAAGAAAAAGTAGAAAAAAGTATCAATAAAGCAGGGGGAGCCTTGACGTTCTATTGAAACACTACGTTAAGATTCCCAAATGAACTAGTCGAACCCAATATAGAGCAAGACACAATATTCAGCTCTGAAGAAGCAGATGGTGGTGGGCCTGGTGGCTCCACATGATCCAACTATACCAATAAACACAGGTTGTTCATGAAGATTTTATCCATAGTTGATCAAAATAAAAGCTGGATAAGCCTGGGATCAAGCATCTACTATCAGACTTTTTAGGTATCTGTAATCTGAATGAGCATAAAATGTATGCTAAGAAAAGAAATGATAACCAGAATAACCACCTTTACTCAAAAAAAAAAAAAATAATATACACTGATGTCCCAGTGTTACTAAATCTCTACTGATGGAGATACAAAATAAATATAGACTAGCTAAAATTGTGCCAACTAAATCGAGATTAAGGTGTGCATGAATTTGTATACATGTACTTGTGAAAATAGTATGTATCTAAGCAACATGCATACGAAAGTCATTAATCAAGAAGATGTATATTAAATATAAACTTAAATTCTATAAAACTGAAGAGTACCATTATATCAAAAGCATGTACAGAAATATGAATAACGAACCCCACCAGTACCCTTCTTAGCTTGCAAAGTAACAACTATGTCCAAACACTTATCAATGTCGGGAATTTTCGCCTGGTAGTCAAAACAAAAAAGAAATGTTATCAGTTGCACAGACAAGACAGTTTGCTTCAAAAAAACAGCAAGAAGCAATAATAATGCTTTAAGGTCTTCTCTGTTAAGTTGTCGAGATAAAACACACATCAATATGACTAGACAGGCAGACCTTTATTGTGTTCTCAAGCCAAACAAAATGATGGTTCAAATCAACCGAATCACAGTTCAAATTTTAATCAAACACTCAGCTTTAAGGTGTCTACACATATCACCTCAGCAGTATGCATCGTGAGCTACATACTAAAATCTAGCCAGTACGAGATCTGAGAAAACTGAAAGTAAGTAAGCTTCATGTGATGGAAATCATGCTCCCTCAAAACCAATGCTTTTAGAGTGACTGACAACTTTCTTTTCAGTAGTAAAAACAATCCTAGTAGCAACAACACCTTGTACAGACAGAGGTACTAAAGATATAGGTTCTTATACAAGTACTAATAAAACATTTTCTTTCCTAATATAAATATGTAAAAAATCGGACACACGCAGTAGTAAAAACAATGGGCAACAGGGCTACAGTTCTGCTAGCTGCTAAAGTCATATATATTTGCATTCTATATAACTTGAGAAAATGGCAAAAGAAGGTAACGAAATAGAATGGGAAGGCATGTGACTTCCTTCGACAGCCTTACTACAATGTATAAAGACATCTTATTTTCCAGCAGGCTACAACAAAATGCTCTTAACATTAACCCTAATACTCATAATCATGTTATATTCTTAGGTGGCATAATTTAAATCCGGTACTACTTATCAAAGGGGTTTAGCTGATACTTCTCACATTATTTATCAAATAGAATGCACCCCGCAATGTGCATACAGGGAATAAAAGTGGAAAATGTCAATCAAAGCCTAGAACCTAGTTGTAGGCGTAAGTGATCTATGGCATGAAGCTAAATCAGTAGGGTAAGGGTACGGTTAGGTAGAAAGCAGTACTAACAAGATAGCATTACATCCAAACAACTTGAGCCGAAATACAACAAACCGAATTCACTGATCTCAACGAGAATCAGTTTAATGTAGGTCTACAAGTGATCTAAATCAGTAGGGTAAGGGTACAGTGTGAAGCACGCCATTAACAAAGGTATACAAGAACGAAAAAGCATTTCTAGCAGAAATACTAGGTTCAAATTTCACCTCAAATTACTTACAGCAACATTACATACTTAGAAGGTATATATCTTAAGAAGGAATTAATGAACTCATTCTGAATAAGCTCAATACAGTACAGTAACCTAATGTTCTTTAAATATCTGAATCAGCAAAAAGAATCGTGCTCATTACTCTACAACCCTTTATAAACAAAACCCATCTTCGAAAGCCTCTATAAAACCCTAAATAATAATCAATTTTGAAATAAATCAAGACGGAAAAAGAGAATGAGAAAATGGTCAAACCTTTCTCGAAGAAATGCCAAGGAAAAAGTGACATCAAGACCTGATTGTGTTAAATAAGTTTGAGCATCAGATAGAAATGAAGCTCCCCTTCTTTCAGATACCTCCGATAATGAAGACGAAGCCATTGAAGAACAAGATGTAGTGAAAGTAGAGAAAAAGAGAGTGAGAGGCAAAGTAAGGTGTCTGAACTCCGTATATGCGGGCGTACTGGGCCAATATTGGGCCTCAGTTTTCTTGGTTACTTCCGTGTGCTCAAATGTTTATGGAAAGTTGGAAACTGGAAAGTGAAATTTCTCGGATTTGTGTTGAACCCTCGTTAGGGGCATACATACAAATTTTGGGGCATACATATGGATGACCCTAACTAGCCTGGGATGATAAGAGCAACCGCAGTGGGTGACCAAGACCAAAAATTTGGGAAGAGATAGAGACGTAGTGGGACGGACTAAAGATCAAATACCAGACTATACCAAATTTCCAGATTAAATTTGGTTCGCGACCAAGACCAAACCCAAATTTTAATCGAGCGGTGATATAGTATTCGCCCCACACCAGGCGGTGATATAGTATTCGCCCCACACCAAAGGACGTAAAGTCTACGCCCCACAGTTCGAGATATAGTCGATGAACAATTAATTTGTGATAATTAAACACGAAGATAAAGCATTTAACTTCACTTTGTGAAGAATAATGTTAAATACGAGATGTTCTATTTTTTATCGAATCTCTTAGCGAACCTAGGTATGTTTTCACAAAACACAAGTTCGATCGACATATTATCACCCGAATCTACGTATGTTTAGGTTCGGCGTATCACTTGTCCGCCGAACTTAGATTCGTAAAATAAAAAAAAAATAACAAATTTTTTTCTTAAAAAAAAATATTAAAATTAAATTAAACATTTATTTTTTCTTAAAGAAAATATTTTTTTATTTTAATTTAAAAATAATTAAAAAAATATAAATAATAAGGGCATTTTTGCCATTATGAAAAATGGCTAGATAAGAGGCACCTAGAAACACTATTTCCAACCCTGTTTTTATTTTATTCAATATGCCCCAAAATTTTCATGTATGCCCCAAATGATGGTTCTTTGTGTTTAGTCAATGAGCTTTGCCATACCTTTGCAGATGACATATATCTTTGTTCTTGGTGCACAACATTCATTCACTTGAATTATAACCCGAGTTTACCATATTGACCTAGTTAATTTCGTGCCTCAATCGTCGTTTGTATTCTGAGCAAAGACGACGGGAATTTCTCAATCACAACGGACACCGTCTCACCAATCACCATGTTTACAATAATATTTTCATTGGTAATTCGTTCAAGTTTTGGAAACCACCTCGACGTTGCTAGCGGAAATTTGGACAATGCTAATGGTCGTCGTAACGATGACAACTCGAGCTAGAGTTTGCTTAAATGGACTCTAAGAGATTTTTTTACATTTTGATCGTCAAAAAGACCGGATTACTATGTTATTTTAAGGAATATGTTTAAGAAATTTACCACTTGATGCCATAAATCCCATAATGTTGTAACGTTCATGTTTTTCATATGACACATGTTCAAAGATGTGTCATTGAATGAGATGGAGCTTCATCTCAAGTTTTGTGTTGCGCGTTCAAGGTATATTTTTCCAGAAATTGTCCCTATCATGGTACATCACGGCAGTAGGATGCTGGCCAAGAGGTAAATTGCACCATCATGGTGCATCATGCTAGTGGGAAGCTGGTCAAGAGCGAAATTACATCATTATGCTGCAATTTGCAAGTTGAGCATTGGCCGAAAACCGATAATCTACCACTATTGAAGATAAAAAGTGCAAATTGATACTATTTTGCTCGCCAGTGGGTTGATAATCATCCTACTAACATTTTCTATCAAAATGTCATAACAAGCATCATACTTAAATGGTTGCTTTATAGCCTTTTGAAATTTCTCTCGAGCTTCTCGTGTCTGAAATATTATAGTAAAAACTATCAGTTAGCTACTATTATCGGAAAAACTTAATTCAATTGTAGAACTTACCATATCTTTGTGTGAAGCAGTAATCTCACATTGCCAATACATAACGTTAACAGTTGACACGTATTCTCTCATATCTTTTTTAATTATTGTGATCATCCTATTTTATAGGAATTCGGGTCCCTTTCTTAAACTTTTATGGTAATAGAGAGATAAAAATTTCATGAATACAATCCAAAATAGAGCGGATGCTTGCTGAGCATATACAATTTCATCAACACTCACATAAGAAAGTATTTACGAGATTAATTTCTTTCTATTGAACAAAATCCTCATTAGCCTAAATATTGAACTTCACTGAACAACAACATGAAGCATGGATTGGAATCTTGTACACTTTTTCGGAGTCTTTTTTGAAGATAACACGAGGTTTATCTTTTATTTGCATCAACTTAATTGTAGCTGTTTGATTTGTTATTATTTTTTTGATATATATGGTTGAAACGAAAATTAAACAAAAGTCTATCAAACATCACCTATTTTGGAGAGATTTTTTTCGAGCCTTAATTTTATGTTATATTTTAACATAAAAGTCTCTAAAAATGCTCCAAAACCTTAAATCATAGATTTAAAATATGAATCAAATAACAGAAAATTCTCGACTTTGAAAATATCTTTATCCAACAACAAAATCTCTCATAGATTCACAAAAACCTCTACCGACTAGCAAAAGATATAGAAAATCCCTAAATTTATCTATAATCTAAGTTTACTAATCCCTTGAGATTTTCATCGTATAGGTTGACATCAGAAGCCATCATTAGTTGCTTGATTCATGTGTTGGTTATACATATGTGCATATAGATACATATTTGTTTGGAAGGTCTTAGTACTTTTATTTTCCAATTTTTTTCTCCCGCCTTAGATTCATTCTTTTGAACTTATTTTACTTTTTATTGATGTTCTTATATTGTTGTTCTCCGTTATCATTAACAAGTGAGAATACATACTAACTATATATGAAGAAAAAACTATAAAAACGGACTAATAGTCAACATGGTGCAACTCACTCAAAGGTCCTACTCGGTTGGGGAGCATACACCTTGAAGTCACAGTTCAAGGTTTGCTATTGGTCTAAACACGGTTTAATACTCGGATGCTGGGATACACAGACGCGGACACGACACGACGTTGACGCGGACACTACAAAATTCTCAAAAAATTAGGACGCGGACACGTATATACATATTTTATTTATATATTATTTATATATACAATCATGCATTTATACATCAAAGTCGAGTGTTTCGATCCTAAAAATTAGAAAATGATGCTACATGTGTATAAATTTCAAAAGAAAAAAAGATATCGTTTGTTTATACACGTTGAAGGTCAAACAATCAATCACAATTAAATACATGGCACAATCAAAATGCATTCTCAGAATAACACATGCCTAACTAAATGTATACATGATATCATTACCAATTACAAAACTCAAATAAAGAGCTAAATTACTGATAATAGTAAAAATATTAATTATGGTTAATAATAGTAAAAATAAAGGAAGAAGTTTAAATGAAAATGGAAAAAAAAAAAAACACACGTCAAACCCGAGTTATCGGTGCGTCCAAAATAGACGCGCGCAGGACGCGCAAATTGGTGCGTCGTATACGCGTCGTGTCAGCGTCAAACGCGCGCCCCGTGTCCGAGACGAGTCTTACGCGGACACGACTCCAAAAAATGAATCGTCCGTTCAACCCAGCTCGGATGAAATATTATAGGCTTAGGGTCCCGGTGGTTGTATAAAACGCTATCATGACTTATACCTCTTTAAAATAAAAAAATTAACATTATCATGGTGTTTATGGGTGAAAATCGTTTCTGCCGATTTCAGTAAATTCGGTGGGTGAGTGATAAACTGGTTTAAACCCTAAACAAATGTGCTGCACGTGAGCACTTTATAGATTTGAGAGATCAATACATGACAAGTCCCGGCCCTAAACCAAGAAATGGCCGTTCCGGACTTGCTTCGGTCACAAAGTGAAGGAGAAGGGTTGATTTGGGGAGGGAAGCAAAGAAAGGTGTTGAGACCAGAATAGTTCTGGGAGAGTAGTGTCTCGACTTGTATCAGAAAGTGAAAGCTTGGGAAGCTTGCAATAGATGAAAGCTTTTTGGAGAGCTTGCAAAGTTGCCTTTTCTGAGAGTGTAGTATTTTTCTCCTGACCGAGACTTGTTGTCGGGTGGAAATAGGTAAGACCTATTTATACAAGTCGAGATTGAAACGTACCCTGGCCTCATGAAGGAAGAGAGTAAAGGGTGAAATAATGGGAGGAGGTGGTAACCGCATGGTGTTAATGGGTGAAAACGTTTTCACCATTATTTCCTCATTTATTTGACCGCTTTATTCCTTTTCACGCTTTCTTAATGTGAGCGTAGTGTACGCCGCAAGCCAGTGACCGCCAAACCAAAACCCCGGGAAAGCATCCCCGTTTGTGTTGATATCTCGTTGGTTGCACCTTGAGTGCAAATGGCGCGCTAGTGGCGCGTGTGGCATGTGCCAATGGCATGTGCGGAATGCCTTGGTGGTAGGTTGCACGGTTTGCAAGTTAGGCTACCGGCGTGTGTGTTTGGCATGTGCGGAATGCCTTGGTGGTAGGTTGCACGGTTTGCAAGTTAGGCTACCAAGCGTGTGTGTTTGGCATGTGCGGAATGCCTTGGTGGTAGGTTGCAACGGTTTGCAAGTTAGGCTACCAGCGTGTGTGTTTGGCATGTGCCAATGGCATGCGTGGCCATTAGGGCCGTGGCCTTGGTAGGAAAAGCTACCAGCGAGCATGTTGGCATGTGCCAATGGCATGCGTGACCGACTTGGCTTAGGTTGCATGGTTTGCAAGCCTAGGGCGCTATATTTGGCATGTGCCAATGGCATAGCGGCTTGGAAATATGGCTTGTGGTACGTGTTGGCATGTGCCAATGGCACGTACGGCCATGTTGACCTAGTTGCACGTTTTTGCAAGCCTAGGGCGCTATATTTGGCATGCGCCAATGGCATAGCGGCTTGGAAATATGGCTTGTGGCACGCGTTGGCATGTGCCAATGGCACGTATGGCCATGTTGACCTAGTTGCACGTTTTTGCAAGCCTAGGGCGCTATATTTGGCATGTGCCAATGGCATGGCAGCTTGGAAATATGGCTTGTGGTACGTGTTGGCATGTGCCAATGGAACGTACGGCCATGTTGACCTAGTTGCACGTTTTGCAAGCCTAGGGCGCTATATTTGGCATGCGCCAATGGCATAGCGGCTTGGAAATATGGCTTGTGGCACGCGTTGGCATGTGCCAATGGCACGTACGGCCATGTTGACCTAGTTGCACGTTTTGCAAGCCTAGGGCGCTATATTTGGCATGCGCCAATGGCATAGCGGCTTGGAAATATCGCTTGTGGTACGCGTTGGCATGTGCCAATGGCACGTACGGCCATGTTGACCTAGTTGCACGTTTTGTAAGCCTAGGGCGCTATATTTGGCATGTGCCAATGGCATAGCGGCTTGAAATATGGCTTGTGGTACGCGTTGGCATGTGCCAATGGCACGTACGGCCATGTAGACCTAGTTGCACGTTTTGCAAGCCTAGGGCGCTATCTTTGGCATGTGCCAATGGCATAGCGGCTTAATTTGGCATGGTTGCCAATGAGTGTGATATGTAGTTTGGTTTTGGCGTTGTCGCCATGGTGCGCAGTGTGCGGCTTGGTTTTTGGCGTTGTCTGCAGCGTGGCGCCGCAGGTGCGGCTTGGTTTGGCATGGTTGCCGTGGTGCGCAGCAGCGGCTTGGTTTGGCATGGTTGCCGTGGTGCTTGCTGAGCATGTGCGGCTTGGTTTGGCATTGTTTCCATGGTGCGCAGCTGTGCGGCTTGGTTTGGCATTGTTGCCATGGTGCGCAGTGCGGCTTGGTTTGGCATTGTTGCCATGGTGCGCGGTGTGCGGCTTTGGTTTGGCATGGTTGCCGTGGTGCGCAGTGTGCGGCTTGGTTTGGCATTGTTGCCATGGTTCGCAGTGTGCGGCTTGGTTTGGCATGGTTGCCGTGGTGTGCAGTGTGCGACTTAGTTTGGCATTGTTGCCATGGTGCGCAGTGTGCGGCTTAGTTTTGGAATTAGGGTTTGTGTCGAAAACCCTAATCTGGTATTTTGAAAAATACCCCTATTAATTATCTACACCTGAGTTAAATGCTCTTAGTTAATGTGTCGGGTAACACTAGGTCATGGGCTTTTACGATTTTACCCCTTGTTTAAAAAAACCACCATCAACATTAAGTCCCCCGCTTAGCTCGAACAGGGCTTTTTTGCGAGGTAAGCATAAGATGGTGACAGGACTATCAACAAAGAAACCGTAAAGAGAATTGAGGGGCTTGTCTGACCTTATAAATAGGATTTGGGATCCTTGCCTCTGGGAGTTTTGCACAAATAGGGAGGCTGGCACAATTGGTGGGGCCAATACAGCTTGGGCGACGTTGGGAAGTTGCGTGAAACTGGGAAACTGAGTGTGCTAGCTGGTGGGACCGGCGCAAGGTGTGGAAGTTGTGCGTGCTTGCAGGCGTGACTTGGGCGGCCATCGAGAAGTTGGCGCAATTGGTGGGGCCGGTGGAACTTGGGCGACATTGGGAAGTTGCGTGAAACTGGGAAACTGAGTGTGCTAGCTGGTGAGACCGGCGCAATGCGGAAGCTGTGCGTGCTTGCAGGCGTGACTTGGGAAATTGTGTGTGCTGGCTGGTGGGGCCGGCGCAAAGTGTGAAAGCTGTGCGTGCTTGCGGGCGTGACCGATGTAAACAAGGAGGGAGTTTCTTCCGATAGCAAAGTTTCCTTATCTTGCTTTCCTTCACGTGCGGCTTCAATTAGGGCATTATTCATGCTAAAATGAAGCGTTATGTCCCTCATTGCTTCCTTTCCCTTTTTTAAGATTCCGTATTTATACCCAAAATAATTGCATCGTCTCTCGTTTGAGAAAAGGGTTCTTCTTGTCGAGTTTCTTTCTTTGTCATGTCGCACGAGATGAATCACCTCCTAACCAGCCAAGTTCTCCAAGTGAAGGCGCGAGGTCTAATTCTTGCAAAAGCACCCCAACCGGGGTCATTCGGGCTAAGAAGATCATACCGGTATGTTTTCGTATTCTTCTCTGCTCGCGTTATCCTCTTTTACATGTGCATAGATATGGTCATCATTTTTATCTTTTGCAAGGTGTGTGATGGGACCCTCCGTGGATGGTCGCGCCTTTAACTCTTCGGAGAAGGATTTGAGACTTAGTGAAGATCGGTCTTCTTCTCTTGAGGAGGCATTGGTTGGGACTGAATCTCCATTCCAGAAGCTAGTGAAATCATTAAGGACCTCCCTTTCATCTATCCCCACGAAGAACAAGTGCATACTCGGACTTTCTTGGGCTCGGTGAGCATGGAGGAGTGCGCCATGACTCTGACCCCGATGTGGATGAATCAAAAAACTTTCTCCGAAGTGTCGCTGAGAAAACCTTTGAAAGATCATATGATGGCAGCGAAATAGCCTTTGAAGTTGATGCCAAAGGTGTTGTTGGTGATACCGGAGGGGTTATGGTGGCGTATCTTTGGAATAGTCGTCTGGGAGGACACTGCCGTCGTCGCTTTGTGGTCGCTTCGGGATGGGATGTTGAGGTTGTTGCTTTGCTAAAACCGTTGAATGGAACCTTTGTTGCCCGAAGGATTCCGGGGAAAGTGTTTGAAGATAGCTTTGCCCGAGGGGACTTGTGCTCCATCCTTCGAGGGCTAGTTCCTCCCTTTTGTTATTTCGTTAGTCGCTTAGTTCCCTTGATGCCTCTTTTTTTTTTTTTTTTTTTGGTAAACTCATCTTTTCCTTCTTCTTCATCGCAAACATTTTGCTTCATATATAGTTTTTGGAAGAGATGGCTCTGCAGTGGTTTTCTGGGTTTATCTGATGTATTTCTCTGATATCTGGAGAATTTGCTTGGAAAGAGATGTATATATTTTATTTTTTTTACGGGAAGGGAATCCCCAGGGAGAAATACAAACGGTGTATTCATCTTGGTGAAGTTCAACTACTAAGAGGAATTGTTAAAGGGAATACTGAAAAAGAAAAGGAGTAAATGGGAAGTACAACCCCCCCCCCTTTTTTTTATGGATTGGATTCCTTGAGCCATCGCGAGTGAATTATCACGCCTTCAGGTGTGACAGCATTTATGAGCTTGCAATATCCTCCCAAAAGGGTATCCGAAACCGAGATACGGCTCGTCTTCTCCTTCACCGGGCAAATCCATTTTACCGTCATCTTCCCAAATTGAAACGTGCTTCCTTTGACCACTACATCTCCAATTGAAAACGGGTTCAGACGTCGTGCGACCGTTTGAGTCTTGGCTTCGTTGGCTTCAATAGAAGTTTCCAAGCTTCTTGCAAAGTGTTCAAATGGTCCAGCCTCCCATTCGCATTTCTTGACGGCGTTCAGTGCCGATGATCGCGCCGAGTCCCCATAACGGAAAGGGGGAAGGAAAGACCGGTTGCGTAAAAGGTTGCTTGGTCGACTTACTTGCATTTGAAAACCATGAGCTAGCGCCAACGAGTTTTCTCCGGATGTCCGGGGTTTCTTCATTAGTTTGTTGATGCGATAACCAAGTGGGATGATTTGTTGGAATTTCATTTGGGCGTGGACGTTGGCGGAGGGCGCACATCCAATTTTGCTTTGTTGTCAAGCACCCATAAACGTCCCAATATCATGTCGTGATCTAGTTCTTTGACAATATGGAATTTGCTATGTGTTATAGCGTCTCCCATCTCGATCTCTAAGTTGATGTGGCCATGCGCGTTCAAAGCTTCTCCTCTCAAGTCCTTAATCACGGACGGGGAATAGGTAGCGTCTTGTTTTGTAAATCCTGCTGCCTTCAGTGTCTTGAAAGTAATGATGTTGTGGTAGGAGGCCGTGTCGATGAGCGTGTCGTCAAATTTGTTACCTCTTAAACGGGACATGGTCAGCAGTCCTCAGTTCTCTGCTTCGCCTGTTTGGGAAGCTTGGGCCCTTTGCGTGGATTCCGAGGAGAGAAAAAGCCGTTTGCCATCTCAGCCTCGGTTGGTGGTCGCTCGAGTGGTGGCAATCTGATGACATCATCTTGAACCCAGGCTTCTAGGAGGTCAATCACCTCCTCGATGGGGAATGGGAAATCAAGGGTATTTCCTTCGGTCTCACGATGCTGCACAGGAGTTTTAGTGACGATCTTCCGTTGAGAGGGTTCCCGTTGTGCCGGCGCTTCACGTTTCGGCTGGTGGCTCGTAGTTGCGGCTTTCCTTTTTCCCCTTTCGTTTACTATGTTCACGGAGGATGAGCCGGCATTAAATTGTTTGTTGATGAGGCGTCTACTCCCGCGGGTTTCGCGCGCTTCTTGATTCGAGTTGGCCTAGTTCTTTCCAAAGAACGCCGGTGCTTCGTTGTTGCGAGATCGTCCGCGGCTTCATGGAGTTCGAGAACGTTTGGAAACGCAAGTTTTCTAGCAGGGCGCTGTAGATTGGAACCATACCATTGATGCATGCGTTCACCAATTGTTGCTCGGCCACGTTTGGGTCGTGACAATCGAGTGCTTGAACCTCGAACCTTTGACGAAATCATTCGGATGTTCGTTATCCCATCGGGGTACATTCTTCCGAGGTCCGAAAAGGTAACTTGTTCAGACACGAAGAAGTATTTCTTGTAAAACGCAGTGACCATGCTACTCCAGCTTGGGAATGCCGCTCGGTGGGATCTTTGTTGTACCATGTATACGCCCTTTCAAGTAAGTGATTTTGAGAATTCTCTTAAACGAAGAACGTGATTATATTCATGTTCACCTAGGGATTCCAGAAACGAGAAACATGCTCACGTGCATTCCCGGTACCACCATCGTACAGGGGTAAATTGAGGAGAAGAGTACCCCCTTGGGAGAGGGATTCAGTATTTCGGATGGGTAAGGGGGTTGGTGATGATGCACGTCCAACTCATCATTCTTGATTCGGTTGCAGAGGAGTTGTTCCAAATCTTCTCTCGTGACAAAGTTGGGTGGCTGATTTCTTTCCAATGGGATTCTAGTGCGAGTTTCCTCATCCATGGAGGTGCGCTCCGCCGAGGTGTCTGGCGTCGGGGTTGTTGGAGACATTCCTAAATGACGGGAGGGCGCGACTCACGTGGTAGTCGTTCTGTCGTGGTCTTGAGAAAGATGAGTACCTCCTTCGTGTTGAAACCATATCTGTCGGGGCTCTGGCGAGCATCTCTTGTCGTTCCATCGATTAGCGATGGTGACGTAAGGGCGACTTCCTCTTGTCCCTCCGGTTTCTCGTCCCGTTGGCGGGGTAGTTGGGATCTTGGTCGTGGACGGAGGCGCCATGCTAGACGAAGCATTTGGGGTCGTGGCGGCGGCTCTATCCCATGGTGACTGGTGGCGCGACACCCGAAAAGATATTTTCGTTGCCGTGATTAGAGGGTTGTGCAGACGCTAGAGGAGGCAGCGCTCGGCCCCGGGTGATTGGCGGTGTTACACTTGAGGGAGTGCATTCGATGTTCTTTGTTGTCGGCGGTGACGTAACAACGTTATTGGGAGAGATGCTAACATCGGGGGTGCATTCTGTGCTGGCGTTCTCGGCAGCCGCTCCGGACCTGAGTTCCACCATGTTGGGATTTGACGTTCGGGAAACGAAATCAGGAGTCGGAGTTGGTATTGTAACCGATAGATCAATCCTTCCGCTGTGGTCGCCAATTGTTCATGGGTGAAAATCGTTTCTGCCGATTTCAGTAAATTCGGTGGGTGAGTGAGAAACTGGTTTAAACCCTAAACAAATGTGCTGCACGTGAGCACTTTATAGATTCGAGAAATCAATTTGTACAAGTCCGGCCTAAACCAAGAAATGGCCGTTCCAGACTCATTTCGGTCACAAAGTGAAGGAGAAGGGTTGATTTGGGGAGGGAAGCAAAGAAAGGTGTTGAGACCAGAATAGTTCTGGGAGAGTAGTGTCTCGACTTGTATCAGAAAGTGAAAGCTTGGGAAGCTTGCAAGAGATGAAAGCTTTTTGGAGAGCTTGCAAAGTTGCCTTTTCTGAGAGTGTAGTATTTTTCTCCTGACCGAGACATGTTGTCTGGTGGAAATAGGTAAGACCTATTTATACAAGTCGAGATTGAAACGTACCCTGGCCTCATGAAGGAAGAGAGTAAAGGGTGAAATAATGGGAGGAGGTGGTAACCGCATGGTGTTAATGGGTGAAAACGTTTTCACCATTATTTCCTCATTTATTTGACCGCTTTATTCCTTTTCACGCTTTCTTAATGTGTGCGTAGTGTACGCTGCAAGCTGTGACCGCAAAACCAAAACCCAGGAAAGCATCCCCCAGTTTGTGTTGATATCTCGTTGGTTGCACCTTGAGTGCAAATGGCGCTGCTAGTGGCGCGTGTGGCATGTGCCAATGGCATGTGCGGAATGCCTTGGTGGTAGGTTGCACGGTTTGCAAGTTAGGCTACCAGCGTGTGTGTTTGGCATGTGCGGAATGCCTTGGTGGTAGGTTGCACGGTTTGCAAGTTAGGCTACCAGCGTGTGTGTTTGGCATGTGCCAATGGCATGCGTGGCCATTAGGGCCGTGGCCTTGGTAGGAAAAGCTACCAGCGAGCATGTTGGCATGTGCCAATGGCATGCGTGGCCGACTTGGCTTAGGTTCCATGGTTTGCAAGCCTAGGGCGCTATATTTGGCATGTGCGGCATGGCATAGCGGCTTGGAAATATGGCTTGTGGTACGTGTTGGCATGTGCCAATGGCACGTACGGCCATGTTGACCTAGTTGCACGTTTTTGCTAGCCTAGGGCGCTATATTTGGCATGCGCCAATGGCATAGCGGCTGGAAATATGGCTTGTGGCACGCGTTGACATGTGCCAATGGCACGTACGACCATGTTGACCTAGTTGCACGTTTTTGCAAGCCTAGGGCGCTATATTTGGCATGTGCCAATGGCATAGCGGCTTGGAAATATGGCTTGTGGTACGTGTTGGCATGTGCCAATGGCACGTACGGCCATGTTGACCTAGTTGCACGTTTTGCAAGCCTAGGGCGCTATATTTGGCATGCGCCAATGGCATAGCGGCTTGGAAATATGGCTTGTGGCACGCGTTGGCATGTGCCAATGGCACGTACGGCCATGTTGACCTAGTTGCACGTTTTGCAAGCCTAGGCGCTATATTTGGCATGCGCCAATGGCATAGCGGCTTGGAAATATGGCTTGTGGTACGCGTTGGCATGTGCTAATGGCACGTACGACCATGTTGACCTAGTTGCACGTTTTGTAAGCCTAGGGCGCTATATTTGGCATGTGCCAATGGCATAGCGGCTTGGAAATATGGCTTGTGGTACGCGTTGGCATGTGCCAATGGCACGTACGGCCATGTTGACCTAGTTGCACGTTTTGCAAGCCTAGGGCGCTATCTTTGGCATGTGCCAATGGCATAGCGGCTTAGTTTGGCAAGGTTGCCAATGAGTGTGATATGTAGTTTGGTTTTGGCGTTCTTTCGCCATGGGCGCGATGTGCGGCTTGGTTTTGGAGTTGTTGCGGTGGGCGCGTAGTGTGCGGCTTGGTTTGGCATGGTTGCCGTGGTGCGCTTGATGTGCGGCTTGGTTTGGCATGGTTTAAGTGGTGCGCAGTGTGCGGATTGGTTTGGCATTGTTGCCGTGGTGCGCAGTGTGCGGCTTGGTTTGTCATTGTTGCCATGGTGCGCAGTGTGCGGCTTGGTTTGGCATTGTTGCCGTGGTGCGCAGTGTGCGGCTTGGTTTGGTATTGTTGCCATGGTGCGCAGTGTGCGGCTTGGTTTGGCATGGTTGCCGTGGTGCGCAGTGTGCGGCTTGGTTTGGCATTGTTGCCGTGGTGCGCAGTGTGCGGCTTGGTTTGGCATGGTTGCCGTGGTGCGCAGTGTGCGGCTTAGTTTGGCATTGTTGCCATGGTGCGCAGTGTGCGGCTTAGTTTTGGAATTAGGGTTTGTGTCGAAAACCCTAATCTGGTATTTTGAAAAAATACCCCTATTAATTATCTACACCTGAGTTAAATGCTCTTAGTTAATGTGTTGCGGGTAACACTAGGTCATGGGGTTTTACGATTTTACCCCTTGTTTAAAAACCACCATCAACATTAAGTCCTCTGCTTAGCTCGGAACAGGGGCTTTTTTGCGAGGTAAGCATAAGATGGTGACAGACTATCAACAGCAAACCGTAAAGAGAATTGAGGGGCTTGTCTGACCTTATAAATAGGATTTGGGATCCTTGCCTCTGGGAGTTTTGCACAAATAGGGAGGCTGGCACAATTGGTGGGGCCAGTCATGACTTGGGCGACGTTGGGAAGTTGCGTGAAACCGGAAACCGAGTGTGCTAGGCTGGTGGGACCAGCGCAAGGTGTGGAAGTTGTGCGTGCTTGCGGCGTGACTTGGGCGGCCATCGAGAAGTTGGCGCAATTGGTGGGGCCAGGTGGAACTTGGGCGACATTGGGAAGTTGCGTGAAACTGGGAAACTGAGTGTGCTAGTGGTGAGACCGCGCAATGCGGAAAGTCGTGCGTGCTTGCAGCGTGACTTGGGAAATTGTGTGTGTGTTGGCTGGTGGGGCGGCGCAAAGTGTGGAAGCTGTGCGTGCTTCATGGCGTGACCGATGTAAACAAGGAGGAGTTTCTTCCGATAGCAAAGTTTCCTTATCTTGCTTTCCTTCACGTGCGGCTTCAATTAGGGCATTATTCATGCTAAAATGAAGCGTTATGTCCCTCATTGCTTCCTTTCCTTTTTTTTTAAGATTCCGTATTTATACCCAAAATAATTGCATCGTCTCCTCGTTTGAGAAAAGGGTTCTTCTTGTCGAGTTTCTTTCTTTGTCATGTCGCACAGAGATGAATCACCTCCTAACCAGCCAAGTTCTCCAAGTGAAGGCGCGAGGTCTAATTCTTGCAAAAGCACCCCAACCAGTGGTCATTCGGGCTAAGAAGATCATACCCGGTATGTTTTCGTATTCTTCTCTGCTCGCGTTATCCTCTTTTACATGTGCATAGATATGGTCATCATTTTTATCTTTTGCAAGTGTGTGATGGGACCCTCCTGTGGATGGTCGCGCCTTTAACTCTTCTGAGAAGGATTTCAGACTTGGTGAAGATCGGTCTTCTTCTCTTGAGGAGGCATTGGTTGGGACTGAATCTCCATTCCAAGAAGCTAGTGAAATCATTAAGGACCTCCCTTTCATCTATCCCCACGAAGAACAGGTGCATACTCAGACTTTCTTGGGCTCAGTGAGCATGGAGGAGTGCGCCATGACTCTTGACCCTGATGTGGATGAATCAAAAAACTTTCTCCGAAGTGTCGCTGAGAAAACCTTTGAAAGATCATATGATGGCAGCGAAATAGCCTTTGAAGTTGATGCCAAAGGTGTTGTTGGTGATACCGGAGGGGTTATGGTGGCGTATGCTGGAATAGTCGTCGGGGAGGACACTGCTGCTGCTGCTGTGGCTGCTTCGGGATGGGATGTTGAGGTTGTTGCTGCTAAAACCGTTGAATGGAACCTTTGTTGCCCGAAGGATTGCTGGGGAAAGTGTTTGAAGATAGCTTTGCCCGAGGGGACTTGTGCTCCATCCTTCGAGGGCTAGTTCCTCCCTTTTGTTATTTCTGTTAGCTGCTTAGTTCCCTTGATGCCTCTTTTTTTTTTTTTTGGTAAACTCATCTTTTCCTTCTTCTTCATCAGTAAACATTTTGCTTCATATATAGTTTTTGGAAGAGATGGCTCTGCAGTGGTTTTCTGGGTTTATCTGATGTATTTCTCTGATATCTGGAGAATTTGCTTGGAAAGAGATGTATATATTTTATTTTTTTTACGGGAAGGGAATCCCCAGGGAGAAATACAAACGGTGTATTCATCTTGGTGAAGTTCAACTACTAAGAGGAATTGTTAAAGGGAATACTGAAAAAGAAAAGGAGTAAATGGGAAGTACAACCCCCCCCCCCCCCTCTTTTTTTTTATGGATTGGATTCCTTGAGCCATCGCGAGTGAATTATCACGCCTTCAGGTGTGACTGCATTTATGAGCTTGCAATATCCTCCCAAAAGGGTATCCGCAACCGAGATACGGCTCGTCTTCTCCTTCACCGGGCAAATCCATTTTTACCGTCATCTTCCCAAATTGAAACGTGCTTCCTTTGACCACTACATCTCCAATTGAAAACGGGTTCGGACGTCGTGCGACCGTTTGAGTCTTGGCTTCGTTGGCTTCAATAGAAGTTTCCAAGCTTCTTGCAAAGTGTTCAAATGGTCCAAACCTCCCATTCGCATTTCTTGGCGTTCGTGAATCGCGCCGAGTCCCCATAACGGAAAGGGGGAAGGAAAGACGGTTTGCGTAAAAGGTTGCTTGGTCAGACTTACTTGCATTTGAAAACCATGAGCTAGCGCCAACGAGTTTTCTCCGGATGTCTGGGTTTCTTCATTAGTTTGTTGATGCGATAACCAGTGGGATGATTTGTTGGAATTTCCTTTGGGCGTGGACGTTGGCGGAGGGCGCACATCCAATTTTGCTTTGTTGTCAAGCACCCATAAACGTCCCAATATCATGTCGTGATCTAGTTCTTTGACAATATGGAATTTGCTATGTGTTATAGCGTCTCCCATCTCGATCTCTAAGTTGATGTGGCCATGCGCGTTCAAAGCTTCTCCTCTCAAGTCCTTAATCACGGACGGGGAATAGGTAGCGTCTTGTTTTGTAAATCCCGCTGCCTTCGGATGTCTTGAAAGTAATGATGTTGTGGTAGGAGGCCGTGTCGATGAGCGTGTCGTCAAATTTGTTACCTCTTAAACGGGACATGGTCAGCAGTCCTCAGTTCTCTGCTTCGCCTGTTTGGGAAGCTTGGGCCCTTTGCGTGGATTCCGAGGAGAGAAAAGCCGTTTGCCATCTCAGCCTCGTTGGTGGTCGTAAAATCGAGTGGTGGCAATCTGATGACATCATCTTGAACCCAGCTTCTAGGAGGTCAATCACCTCCTCGATGGGGAATGGGAAATCAAGGGTATTTCCTTCGGTCTCACGATGCCGCACAGGAGTTTTAGTGACGATCTTCCGTTGAGAGGGTTCCCGTTGTGCGGCGCTTCACGTTTGGTGGTGGCTCGTAGTTGCGGCTTTCCTTTTTCCCCTTTCGTTTACTATGTTCACGGAGGATGAGCCGGCATTAAATTGTTTGTTGATGAGGCGTCTACTCCCGCGGGTTTCGCGCGCGTCTTCTGGTTCGAGTTGGCCTAGTTCTTTCCAAAGAACGCCGGTGATCGTTGTTTGCATCGTCTGGCGGCTTCATGGAGTTCGGAGAACGTTTGGAAACGCAAGTTTTCTAAGCAGGCGCTTGTAGATTGGAACCATACCATTGATGCATGCGTTCACCAATTGTTGCTCGGTCACGTTTGGGTCGTGACAATGAGTGCTTGAACCCCGAACCTTTTGACGAAATCATTCGGATGTTCGTTATCCCACCGGTACATTCTTCCGAGGTCCGAAAAGGTAACTTGTTGAGACACGAAGAAGTATTTCTTGTAAACGCAGGTGACCATGCTACTCCAGTTGGGAATCTTTGCTCGGTGGGATGTTTGTTGTACCATGTATACGCCCTTCCAAGAAGTGATTTTGAGAATTCTCTTAAACGAAGAACGTGATTATATTCATGTTCACCTAGGGATTCAGAAACGAGAAACATGCTCACGTGCATTCCCCTACCATCGACAGGGTAAATTGAGGAGAAGAGTACCCCCTTGGGAGAGGGATTCTCCGTATTTCGGATGGGTAAGGGGTTGGTGATGATGCACGTCCAACTCATCATTCTTGATTCGGTTTGAGAGGAGTTGTTCCAAATCTTCTCTCGTGACAAAGTTGGGTGGCTGATTTCTTTCCAATGGGATTCTAGTGCGAGTTTCCTCATCCATGGAGGTGCGCTCCGCCGAGGTGCTGGCGTCGGGGTTGTTGGAGACATTCCTAAATGACTCTGGAGGGCGCGACTCACGTGGTAGTCGTTCTGTCAGGGTCTTGAGAAAGATGAGTACCTCCTTCTGTGTTGAAACCATATCTGTCTCAGGGCTCGCGAGCATCTCTTGTCGTTCCATCGATTAGCGATGGTGACGTAAGGGCGACTTCCTCTTGTCCCTCCGGTTCTCGTCCCGTTGGCGGGGTAGTTGGGATCTTGGTCGTGGACGGAGGCGCCATGCTAGACGAAGCATTTGGGGTCGTGGCGGCGCTCTAGCCCCGGTGATCGGTGGCGCGACACCCGAAAAGATATTTTCGTTGCCGTGATTAGAGGGTTGTGCGAGACGCTAGAGGAGGCAGCGGCTCGGCCCCGGTGATTGGCGGTGTTACACTTGAGGGAGTGCATTCGATGTTGTTGTTGTCGTGGTGACGTAACAACGTTATTGGGAGAGATGCTAACATCGGGGGTGCATTCGTGTCTTTGGCGTTCTCGGCAGCCGCTCCGGACCGAGTTCCACCATGTTGGGATTTGACGTTCGGGAAACGAAATCGGAGTCGGAGTTGGTATTGTAAACCGATAGATCAATCCTTATTTGTGGTCGCCAATTGTTCATGGGTGAAAATCGTTTCGCCGATTTGATAAATTCGGTGGGTGAGTGAGAAACTGGTTTAAACCCTAAACAAATGTGCCGCACGTGAGCACTTTATAGATTCGAGAAATCAATTTGTACAAGTCCGGCCTAAACCAAGAAATGGGTTCCGGACTTGCTTCGGCCACAAAGTGAAGGAGAAGGGTTGATTTGGGGAGGGAAGCAAAGAAAGGTGTTGAGACCGAGAATAGTTCCGGGGAGAGTAGTGTCTCGACTTGTATCGAAAGTGAAAGCTTGGGAAGCTTGCAAGAGATGAAAGCTTTTTGGAGAGCTTGCAAAGTTGCCTTTTCCGAGAGTGTAGTATTTTTCTCCCGACCGAGACATGTTATCGGTGGAAATAGGTAAGACCTATTTATACAAGTCGAGATTGAAACATCGCCACGGCCTCATGAAGGAAGAGAGTAAAGGGTGAAATAATGGGAGGAGGTGGTAACCGCATGGTGTTAATGGGTGAAAACGTTTTCACCATTATTTCCTCATTTATTTGACCGCTTTATTCCTTTTCACGCTTTCTTAATGTGTGCGTAGTGTACGCTGCAAGTTTGTGACCGCAAAACCAAAACCCGGAAAGCATCCCCCAGTTTGTGTTGATATCTCGTTGGTTGCACCTTGAGTGCAAATGGCGCTGCTAGTGGCGCGTGTGGCATGTGCCAATGGCATGTGCGGAATGCCTTGGTGGTAGGTTGCACGGTTTGCAAGTTAGGCTACCAGCGTGTGTGTTTGGCATGTGCGGAATGCCTTGGTGGTAGGTTGCACGGTTTGCAAGTTAGGCTACCAGCGTGTGTGTGTTTGGCATGTGCCAATGGCATGCGTGGCCATTAGGGCCGTGGCCTTGGTAGGAAAAGCTACCAATGAGCATGTTGGCATGTGCCAATGGCATGCGTGGCCGACTTGGCTTAGGTTCCATGGTTTGCAAGCCTAGGGCGCTATATTTGGCATGTGCGGCATGGCATAGCGGCTTGGAAATATGGCTTGTGGTACGTGTTGGCATGTGCCAATGGCACGTACGGCCATGTTGACCTAGTTGCACGTTTTTGCTAGCCTAGGGCGCTATATTTGGCATGCGCCAATGGCATAGCTGCTGGAAATATGGCTTGTGGCACGCGTTGACATGTGCCAATGGCACGTCACGACCATGTTGACCTAGTTGCACGTTTTTGCAAGCCTAGGCGCTATATTTGGCATGTGCCAATGGCATAGCGGCTTGGAAATATGGCTTGTGGTACGTGTTGGCATGTGCCAATGGCACGTACGGCCATGTTGACCTAGTTGCACGTTTTGCAAGCCTAGGGCGCTATATTTGGCATGCGCCAATGGCATAGCGGCTTGGAAATATGGCTTGTGGCACGCGTTGGCATGTGCCAATGGCACGTACGGCCATGTTGACCTAGTTGCACGTTTTGCAAGCCTAGGGCGCTATATTTGGCATGCGCCAATGGCATAGCGGCTTGGAAATATGGCTTGTGGTACGCGTTGGCATGTGCTAATGGCACGTACGACCATGTTGACCTAGTTGCACGTTTTGTAAGCCTAGGGCGCTATATTTGGCATGTGCCAATGGCATAGCGGCTTGGAAATATGGCTTGTGGTACGCGTTGGCATGTGCCAATGGCACGTACGGCCATGTTGACCTAGTTGCACGTTTTGCAAGCCTAGGGCGCTATCTTTGGCATGTGCCAATGGCATAGCGGCTTAGTTTGGCAAGGTTGCCAATGAGTGTGATATGTAGTTTGGTTTTGGCGTTGCTGCCATGGTGCGCAGTGTGCGGCTTGGTTTTGGAGTTGTTGCAGTGGCGCGTAGTGTGCGGCTTGGTTTGGCATGGTTGCGGCAGTGCGTGATGTGCGCGCTTGGTTTGGCATGGTTGCCGTGGTGCTGATGTGTGCGGATTGGTTTGGCATTGTTGCCGTGGTGTGCGCAGGTGCGCGGCTTGGTTTGTCATTGTTGCCATGGTGCGCAGTGTGCGGCTTGGTTTGGCATTATTGCCGTGGTGCGTGATGTGCGGCTTGGTTTGGTATTGTTGCCATGGTGCGCAGCGTGTGCGGCTTGGTTTGGCATGGTTGCCGTGGTGCGTGATGTGCGGCTTGGTTTGGCATTGTTGCCGCGCGTGCGCTTGTGTGCGGCTTGGTTTGGCATGGTTGCCGTAGTGCGCTTGATGTGCGGCTTAGTTTGGCATTGTTGCCATGGTGCGCAGTGTGCGGCTTAGTTTTGGAATTAGGGTTTGTGTCGAAACCCTAATCTGGTATTTTGAAAAAATACCCCTATTAATTATCTACACCTGAGTTAAATGCTCTTAGTTAATGTGTTGCGGGTAACACTAGGTCATGGGGTTTTACGATTTTACCCCTTGTTTAAAAAACCACCATCAACACATGGATAGATATAACAACACCAATATAATTAAAATAATATATAAGTCTGACATGACATGCATTCAACATTAAAAAACTAAAAAAATCATCTCAACTAAAAAAAATCAGCTTGGAATCAGTTGAAATATCCCCTTGGACCAACCACATTGGGCGAGTAAAACTATAAATATGGTCCACAAAATGGATACAGTCGATCGGACTAAAGAGTAAATCCCGAACTAAAACCAAATCTCAGAGTATATTTGGTCTGGGACCAAGAACAAAACCAGATATAGTCGAGCGGCCATTAAAAGTGCGCCATTGAGGTCTTGAACGTGTTTGCCTGCTCTGATACCAATCGAAAATGCAGGGGACAACCTCACCCAATATTTCGATTAGCAATCTGTATGGACTAACTCCAATATACTTTCTAGAGAATCAACTAGACAGTCAGACTCAATCTAGATAAAAGTATATCAAAGAGTTAATTTCTCAATCTCTCGATTTGATCTTTACTCAAGCAAATGGAAATCTGCGAGTCTTTATCAAATACTTGAGATATAAACTTGGATGGTACCAAAGACCAATATCCAAGTGTCAATCAATTTAAATCAACAACCAAATGTTTGATATTCTAATTGATTGATATTAACGCACAACCTGTGATATTTCAATTATATAACAAAATATAATGCGGAATAAAAATAACACCAACACTAGAAATTTTATTAACGAGGAAACCGAAAATGCAGAAAAACCCCGGGACCTAGTCCAGATTGAACACCACACTGTATTAAGCCGCTACAGACACTAGCCTACTGCAAACTAACTTCGGTCTGGACTGTAGTTAAACCCTAATCAATCTCACACTGATTTAAGGTACAATTTCGCTCATTACATCTGTGATCCCAATAGGATACTACACATTTGATTCCCTTAGCTGATCTCACCCACAACTAAGAGTTGCTACGACCCAAAGTCGGAGACTTTAATAAACAAATCTGTATCACACATAAAAGTCTACGATAATAGATAAATCTGTCTCCCACAGATAAACCTAAGAGTTTTGTTCCGTCTTTTGATAAATCAAGGTGAACAGGAACTAATTGATAAACCAGACTTATATTCCCGAAGAACAACCTAGTATTATCAATCACCTCACAATAATCTAAATCGTATGGTAGCGAAACTAGATATTGCAGAATCACAAACGATGAGACGAAGATGTTTATGATTTCTTTTTATCTTGACCTATCAGAGATATAATATCAAGTAAATTATTCAATTGAACTCGTACGATAGAAAATCGCAAGATCAGATCGCTCAACTACAAGAGAAGTAGTTCGTCTGGCTTCACAATCCCAATGAAGTCTTTCATACGTTAACCTATATGGACTCGGGAAGAAACCTAAGGTTAAAGGAGAATCGACTCTAGCAAAACCAACTAGTATCACACAAGAGGTGTGGGGATTAGTTTTCCAGTTTCCAGATGTCTCCTTTATATAGTTTTCAAATCAGGGTTTGCAATCTAAGTTACCTTGGTAACAAAGCATTCAATATTCACCGTTAGATGAAAAACCTGATTAATCCAAGCTAATATCTTTCAACCGTTAGATCGAAACTTAGCTTGTCACACACAAATGAAATATATTTCATTTAGGTTTGAGTAACCGTACCTAAACGTGCCCACTTGGTTAGTTCACAAATAGTTAACCAATGGTTAGCCATATGAGCACTTCCATATTAACCGTATTCATCTTAACCATAACTAGTTCAAATGACTCATAAGAACTAGTGGAAGAGCCATTCAATTGCGTAGGTCTTTATTCGTAGACACAATTGAAACAAAATCCATTTTGATCCATTCTAATCAATTCATGAACAATATAGCCACGGTTTTCAAAGATTGCATTCCTTATAATTTATTGTTTAAGTTCATGAACTACCGATTTGAGAAATAACAGATTGGGTATGCAGCGACGGGTATGCGTACCTTAGCTACCGGATTTGAGTTTACAAACTCGCAGAAATTTTCGGTTAAGTAAACTTTCATGGGTACGCGTACGGGTATGCGTACCTAAGGTAATCGGGGTTTACTAGTTTGCAAACTACAAACTCAACGCCACATGAAATTCTCGGGAGGAAAAGTTCAACCAAGACGCGTACCTAACATGGTTCCCGCTTCACCAATACCGCATGCACACATATGCACGCACTTGGTTTCCTAAGACATGGATTTATACACTAATGTGCTAAACACACTATATATGCTCCATAGATGGTAATCTCAACTCTACATTTCAATCGCTGAAACATTCTTCTATAATGTTATAACAATCATTATTCACGACTATTGTCATCAAAGCTATTTTCAAGATTGAAACGTCAACATGGCTTTCTTCACGGGTAAAGATGAAAACGGTTAAAGTGAAAGCTTACCAACACATATTTCGAGAAAAATATAGGCGAGTAAACTCTGCTCGAAATAGCAAACGTGTATGTATGAAAACTATCATACTTTTGTCTCAAAAGTATGATACAGAGTAAACTTTTGAGTGTAGATAAGTTCAAGTCTCCACATACCTTTTTGTCGGATGAAGTTCCACCGGTTCCTCGAGTAGTTCTTCGTCTTCGTAAGATGATCGCCATGGAGTTCTGGAGCTCAACTACACTTAACTATCCTAGACTGAATCTTTGTCATAAGTAAACTAGAAATCAAGACTTATAGTTTTGATAACTAACAATGACATACAAGCTTGAGATAGCAACACGTGCGAGTTTGACCGACTAATGCTCTAACATAAGTGCCAATAAAAAAATATTGGAAGGGGAAAATGCTATGAAGATGAATATTTGTTCCCATGTAATAGTCAGGTATTGTTGACGGTATCGATTTGAAACAACATGTTCTTCTTGAATGCCCTGATTTAACGCCAAATAATTTCTTGCCGACACCATATAGTATTCATCTCTGTTTGGCGATAAATAAACTACCCGTACCCCTTTGAATCTCTCGTCCATTTAAAAAGTCGAATTTTTTTAAGACCCCCAATAATCAATCCTAACATGGATATCTAAGGATCCAATAAGTCCAACATCGATTCGTTTAGATGTGCCAATTGGATAAATACGTCCATGGTGACTATGATGGATATCTCGTATCGGAAGACTAGCCGTTCGACCTGTCAATCCTCCAGGACCTAAATAACTCAATTTTCGCTAATGAATTATTTGTGTCAATGGATTAGTTCGATCTAACACATGAGATACGGGGTGTAGAACGGAAAAAAATGATTCATAAGTGATCGTTAGTGGAGTAATTAATGTTACTAAATTATGAGGAGGCGGCATAAATTTATGCCTAATCATTCCCATATAATTCCCCAAACCATATTTTTTTAATGAACCGGAGCCAATCTGAAATGGCCTTATAACAAATCCCCTAGCAACAAAAAAAAATGTTGTTTTTCAGGAGATCGTTCCAAATGTCATTCCGAGAAAATGATTCGCAGCTGCTGATACATCTTGTAATTACATAAGGATAAATTTAAATTAATCCAGATCATCATCCACGTTAGATTAGTAACATGTCCGCCGCATAAGATGAAAATAAGATATTTATAAACCCCGCCTTGGGATCTTGTTGTGCAACAGAATTACGTAAATTCTCCCCTGAGAATTTCAAATTTTAAATCTGACTCCCTCTCACCGTTTTTCATTCCGAAGAAATTCATCTTTTCTGGAACTCATTTTGAAGATGCAGAAAGACAACTGTTATTATAACAAAGCAGATGATCGGTCGATCGACGATGGATTATGAATCAGAATCTTCACAACCGAACCGAAAATCATTGTCATCAAGGGAAAAAGTTTGTTATGAATCTCCGGACAGCTGTAGGAGCATTCATTCTACAATTGATTATGAGAGTCCAAACATCATCATCATCAGTTCCTTGATCAAGAATCGATTTCCAAAATTCATCAGTTCCTCTAAATCATTACTATTCAATGTCAGGAAGTGATTTTCAACTTGTGTGAAATGAGTGTGTGTAAACCATATAGTCATGTTTTCTGTGTGTGTCTGTGGTAACTTATAGGTGACGGTCAAAGTGTACGTTAGTAACCTGTTGAGTAGGTTGCAGTTTCAAATATTTAAAAACACCTGAGAGAGAGAGAGAGAGAAAAATCAAGTCTGTAATGATAAAAATATTTTCAATGAAATCTAAAACCAGAGAAGCTTGTCAAACGACATTAGCTTTCTCACATTCAAAATCATCGGATTCCTCTAAATCGATTACGAGACTCCTATAAATCATTCACTCCTCTACCTCCACCTTTATCTTCTTCTTCTTCTTCTTCCACAAACACAGACTTTTGAGGTCTTGAACGTGTTTGCCTGCTCTGATACCAATTGAAAATGCAGGGGTCTAACAACCTCACCCAATATTTCGATTAGCAATCTGTATGGACTAACTCCAATATACTTTCTAGAGAATCAACTAGACAGTCAGACTCAATCTAGATAAAAGTATATCAAATAGTTAATATCTCTATCTCTCGATTTGATCTATACTCAAACAAATAGAAATATGTGAGTCTTTATCAAATACAAGAGATATAAACTTGGATGGTACCAAAGACCAATATCCAAGTGTCAATCAATTTAAATCAACAACCAAAGGTTGGATATTCTAATTGATTGACCTTAACGCACAACCCGTGATATTTCAATTATATAACAAAATATAATGCGGAATAGAAATAACACGGACACCAGAAGTTTTGTTAACGAGGAAACCGCAAATGCAGAAAAACCCCGGGACCTAGTCCAGATTGAACACCACACTTTATTAAGCCGCTACAAACACTATCCTACTACAAACTAACTTCGCTTTGGACTGTAGTTGAACCCTAATCAATATCACACTCGATTCAAGGTACAGTTGCGCTCCTTACGTATCTGATCCCAATAGGATACTACGCACTTGATTCCCTTAGCTGATCTCACCCACAACTAAGAGTTGCTACGACCCAAAGTCGAAGAGTTGATAAACCAATATGTGTCACACAGAAAAGTCTATTGAATAGATAAATTTGTCTCCCACAAAAATACCTATGATTTTTTTCGTCTTTTGATAAATCAAGGTGAATAGGAACCAATTGATACACCGAACTTATATTCCCGAAGAACAACCTAGTAATATCAATCACCTCACAATAATCTTATTCGTATGGTAGCGAAACAAGATATTGTGGAATCACAAAAAATGAGACGAAGATGTTTGTGACTACTTTTTATCTTGCCTATCGGAGAATAAATCTCGATCAAGTCTTAGAGAAGATAGTACTCAATACGATAGAAAACAACAAGATCATAACACATAACTACAGAGAAAATAATTGGGTCTGTCTTCACAATCCCAATGAAGTCTTCAAGTCATTAACCTATAATGGTTTTAGAAAAACCTAGGTTAAAGTAGAATCGACTCTAGTTGCAACTAGTATCACACATGAGGTGTGGGTATTAGGTTTCCCAATTGCTAGAGTTCTCCTTTATATAGTCTTCAAATCATGGTTTGCAATCAATGTTAGCTTGGTAACAAAGCATTCAATATTCACCGTTAGATGAAACCTGATTAGACTCAAGCTAATATCTTTCAACCGTTAGATTTAACTTAGCTTGTTACACACAAATGAAAAATGACTTCATTTAGATATGAGTAACTGTACCTAAACGTGTGCACCTTGTTGTCTCAACAATAGTTAACCATAGTTAGCCATATGAACACTTTCATATCAACCTTATTCATGTTAACCATAACTAGTTCAAATGACTCAAATAAAACTAGTTCTAGAGTTGTTCAATTGTTTATATTCTCATAGAAGTGTACAAAACACAACTGAAGCAAAATCCATTTTGATTCACTCGATCAATTCATGAACATTATGGCAACGGTTTGCAAAAGATTGCATTCCTTATTATATAAATGTATTAGTTCATGAACACACCGATTTTAGAACATAACCTACTCAAGTATGCAAACATGTACACATACCTAAGTGGCCGGACTAAGTTTGAGGTTCACCAGTATGCAAACATGTACGCATACCTTCCAAACTCAGTTGAATTTCCGGACATGAACTTACGCCTCGGGTAAGTTCCCGGACTTTCATTAAACCAACCAGTACGCATTCATGGTTCCTGGACTTGGAATAACTTGCAACAGTTAGCATACAAGTACGCATATTGTGTTATATCCAATCATGGTTAATTTGTTCTAAACTCTCATTTCAATCATTGAAACATTTTTGCAAGACGACAATAGCTGTCTCACACAAACTATTAGCTTCAAAGTAATTTTCAAGTGATCGATAAATCAATACGAAACATTTTGAGTCTACATCAAATGACATGTAAGATGTTACCAGGCGATTTTCACATGATCATCTTTTGACTTTCGTCAAAAATATAAAATGAACTTGGTTAAAGCAACAAATATTTCGAGAAATATATACCCTGACTATCACTGGTGCTATAACGATATGTCGATGGATACTCTACCGATCGGTAGATTCTCTGTTATACATGCCTAAGTGGTATATTTGCAATTTTGACACATACATTTGCCACTTTGTTAGGTTGTTAGGCATGCGCATTGGGAATAGGCCCAAGACACCTTTCGTCATGGTTAGCTTCAAGCTAAGCCAGTGATTCGAGATTTTTCTCCCCAAATGTTTTCCTAGAATTTTGCCATTGAGATGTTATTTCTGGCGGAGAATTTCGAGATTCTTCCGGGCTAGTTTGAATTTAAATCGTATTACGGAAGAATCTATCTTCGTCTCTTTTCAACTCAAGTTCGATTCAAAAATGGAGAAAATGTTTCTTCTGAGTCTCGCCAAACCAGTAGCATTGAATCAACCATTGAATCAGAAAGATCTCCCTACCATGTATCATCATCATCATCATCATCATCTGGTATTAGGTCAAGGAAGAGCGTTTTGTCATCATCATCATCTGGTATCGAATCATCATCATCAGTTCTTCTAAATCGATTACGAGAATCATTCACTCCTCTACCTCCACCTTTATCTTCTTCTTCTTCTTCTTCAGATGAAGAAGCCTTCACGTGCACTCTCACCTATCAAGATAGACTTAACCTAACTATTTTAGAGGATGAATTTAACGAGGTTGACCTACAGAATTGTTTATATTGTTCTAATTTACAAGTAGCTTCAAACTCACTTGAGAGAATTAGATCTGAGAATGCAGAACTTGAATTGGTTAACCAACAATTGAAGCATCAACTGATTACGTTATTGAATTTGCATCTGAGCATCGGAAGCAATGGATGCGGTACCGGTGTTGATGGAACTAATCTGAGTCCAACCAGTGAATTTGGGAAGGGATTCGATGAGAAACCAGTTCCAGTTCAAGCTCAATCAGACAGAGTTTCTATGCCAAAGAGCATCTCCATTCGGTCTAATTCTTATTTCAGGGTGAATCAATCTAATAATTCTGCTCCTGCCGATTCAACCGCTCCTTCTTCAGACAAAAACGCCAGTCGAATTCGTGTTGCCAGTAAACCATTGGTTTCTAAAACTGCGGTAAGATTAATTTTGAGTTACTTCATACTGATTCCAGTCATTCGTTTATTGAATTTTCGAATTGAAATGAATTTTACTTGATTTGTTTGATGATAAATTTTGCAATATTTAGATCTGATTGGTGATTTTTTTGTTGTATGAATGGAGCAGCAACATATTCATTTGCCTACTGTCCCTGCTGTTGATGACTTGTACCACAAAGGAGTTGATGATCAGAAGAAGGAGGAGGACCCACTGGAATTGGATGTATACAGTCAAGGAATGTCAAAGACAGAGTTATGCAATAAATGGGTACAAGACGGTCGATGTCCATATGGGGAGTACTGTCAATTTGCTCATGGCCTTCGTGAACTACGTCCTGTGATTCGTCATCCTAGGTACAAAACCGAAGCTTGCAGAATGGTTCTAAACGGAGGTTTCTGTCCTTATGCTCATCGGTGCCATTTCCGTCATGCCCTCACTGATCAAGAGAAGCGTGCTGCCGGTATTACTCATTATTAATTGGATTGTGAAGATGTGAATAGCAAAATGGGGAGTGAAAAAAAGGAAAAAGCAACAGAAAGAAAATAGAAAGTCAGTAGAAGTAAAGAGGGGGAGTATATTCAGTATTATATCATCACTACACATCAGAATCATTAAAGACAGTAAAACAAAAATAGAAGCACACATGAGATAAAGTCACTGATAATAATAACATTAGGGAGTTGTTGGCTTGTTGCACATTGGGTTCATTTTTGTTGCACAGAAAACAAAAATAGAAGCACACCTGAGATAAAGTCACTGATAATATGTTAGTTCAATGTTTTATCAGCCTTGTTGCTTTTGTTTACACAAGGTTTGAATCCCATTGTCGACTAAAAAAGAATGAAATCTTGTGTTTCCACTTTCAAACTCTCTTGTTCAACTGTCTATCTCTTCGAGAAACTACTTGGGATATCTAATCAGAGATATGTTGAACATCTGAAGATGAATACAAGGTTGTAATCATTTTTCCACGGTAAACTGTCACAACCGCCCTCTCGACTACGTAGAAAAAAATATGAAGAAGATAAAAATTGCAAACTCTATGACTTGGGTAACTAGGAAAAGGCCATGCGAAAAGCCTTCCCGAGTTTTTCACAATTGCAAACTGAACAACATACTATGACTAGGGCAACTTGCTTAGTTCTGCGCTGGTGAACATCCCAGTTCACACCCGAGCGATAGTGACCTGGTACAACAGCAATTGATGATTAGCGAAAAGTTCAACTAAAATAGGATAAAGAAAGTTGGAAGCTAAAGATATACCTGTGTTATCGTCACTTGGTCCCTTGAGAATTGTAGATCAGCAATAAGAATTAAGGACCTCTAAGCATGCTTTAGCATTATTAAGATTTTTTTTGTAGAAGAGCCCTAGCCTGCCAAACAATTACCCTACAAGTTAGTATATATTGATACCAATATGGTGGGTCGTCATTCTGCCATAAGACAGGTGATTGCAGCTCAATACTGATATGATCAGTGTTATAAAGTTCACGATATTCAGCGAGGTAAAGGGTAGAAGAGTAATGTTGACTAACCGAATCACGTGGGGTGTTCCCTTATGTGGCCAGCTATAACTTTTTCCTAAGACCAGAAAGGCGCCTCGTTTCCAGTTACTATAGTATAGTTTATTAAATTTCACACTTTCTGCTGAATACTAATGAACATTGCCTAAACATGTCACTTATATTCCCTTGTTTTGCATTCCTGAATAATGTGAATCAAAAGAGTATTAGGGCTTTACATTTTTTAAAACATTTTCCATAAGACACAAACAAAAGCCAAGATCTTTTAAGAATGTTTCCTCGAGGACATGCTAACATTTATGTACTGGTACTGCAGAATTGCTAAAAGAAAAAAAATCTCAATTAACGGACCTCTTCACTTATGTATTCCAGCATGACATTTGCTCCCAGCGCCTGACATATAGAGTCCGACTCCTCGATGCGGGCCCTTGAATATATGCCTTCCGAAACTTCAAAATCGGCTATTAGTACCTACAACCAGATGGAATGAGGAAAAGTGATAATGAGCCAACGATACGAAGAAAAAAAGTATCAAGATAGCAGGGGTTGTGGGGCTTGGAGTCCTATTGAAGCACTAAGCACATCACACTAAGTTAGACTCCTAAACCCATTATAGAGCAAGACAGAATATTCAGCTCTGATGAAGCAGATGGTGGTGGGCCTGGTGGCTCCATGATCTAAACCAAAAAGCAATTTTACAAATAAACAGAAGTTGTTCATGAAGATTTCGAACTTAACTAAATACAAAAGCTCTTTATATAAACATTATGGCTGAAAATAAGCCATAGTATGAGCCCAAGCCTCAAGCTTAAAGACGTAATGAGTTGGTCCAGTAACTCAGAATTCACCCATTGCCATTTGACATGATAGAGGATAACAGACAACATAAAATAAGAGATTAAATGACTAGGACGATTGGATTCTTTTTGGACGAAACTAAAAAATCCCTGCTTGATCAAAGTAAAGGCTGGATAAGCCAGGGATCATGCATCTACAATCGGACTTGTTTTGCTATCTCAAATATAAATGATCAAAAAAATTAAAATAGGAAAAGGTCAAATTGAACAACATACTCTGACTAGGGTAACCAGGAAAAGGCCATGCGATAATAGGAAGCCTTCACGAGTCTTCCACAGCAGTTCAGTAACTTGCTTACTTCTGCGCCGGTGAACATCCCAGTTGTACACCCGAGCGATAGTGACCTGGTACAACAGCAATTGATTATTAGCGAAAAGTTCAAATAAAATAAAATAAAGAAAGTTGGAAGTTAACGATATACCTGTCTTATCGTCACTTGGTCTCTTAAGAATTGTAGATCAGCAATAACGGCCTCTAAGCTTGCCTTAGCATTATCGAGATTCTTTTGTAGAAGAGCACTGGCCGGCCAAAAATTACCCTACAAGATAGCCTTTCTTGATTTTCATTCATACCAATACAGTGGGTTGTAATTCTGCGATAAGACAGGTAATTGTAGCTCAATACTGATATGATCAGTGTTATGAAGTTCACGATAATCGGCAAATTAAAGGGTCAAAGAATAATACAGATTAACCAAATCACGAGGGGCACTCTCTTATGTGGTTTTACTAAGCCAGCTATAACTGTTGCCCAGAAACGCGCGTTTTTTTTTCTTTTCGTTTTTTACTTTCAGTTTCATTAAATTTCACACCATCTGCTCAGTACTAATGAACATTGCCTAAGCAAATCACTTATATTCCCTTGTTTTGTGTTCCTAAATAATGTGAATCAGTGAGTGCCGAGATTATCTAGCTGATTAATGTGAATCAACAATTCTCCTTCTCATCCGACCAATACAGATTAAGGGGGCACTGAAATATGCCAGTTCATAAAGATTTATTGATGATCTCTAACCTTCACAGGGCACTAACATTTTTTTAAAACGTTTTCCATAAGATACAAACCAAAGCCAAGTTCTTGTAAGAATATTTCCTCGAGGACATGCTAATATTTATGTGTCTAAGGGTCCAGAAGAGTGGCATCACGTCAAAAGAACAGTTTTGTGTTCTTATCCCGAATACTGGTACTTCAGTAGTACTAAATGAAATAAAATTCAATAAACGGACCTCTTAACTTGTGTATTCCAGCATGACATTTGCTACCAGCCACAGACATACGGTGTCTGACTCCTCGATGCGGGCCAGTGAATATATGCCTTCCGAAACTTCAAAATTGTTCACTAGTTCCTGCAACCAGATGGAATGAGGAAAAGCAATTATGAGCCAACGGTATTTAAGAAAAAGTAGAAAAAAGTATCAATAAAGCAGGGGGAGCCTTGACGTTTCTATTGAAACACTACGTTAAGATTCCCAAATGAACTAGTCGAACCCAATATAGAGCAAGACACAATATTCAGCTCTGAAGAAGCAGATGGTGGTGGGCCTGGTGGCTCCACATGATCCAACTATACCAATAAACACAGGTTGTTCATGAAGATTTTATCTGTAGTTGATCAAAATAAAAGCTGGATAAGCCTGGGATCAAGCATCTACTATCAGACTTTTTAGGTATCTGTAATCTGAATGAGCATAAAATGTATGCTAAGAAAAGAAATGATAACCAGAATAACCACCTTTACTCAAAAAAAAAAAAATAATATACACTGATGTCCCAGTGTTACTAAATCTCTACTGATGGAGATACAAAATAAATATAGACTAGCTAAAATTGTGCCAACTAAATCGAGATTAAGGTGTGCATGAATTTGTATACATGTACTTGTGAAAATAGTATGTATCTAAGCAACATGCATACGAAAGTCATTAATCAAGAAGATGTATATTAAATATAAACTTAAATTCTATAAAACTGAAGAGTACCATTATATCAAAAGCATGTACAGAAATATGAATAACGAACCCCACCAGTACCCTTCTTAGCTTGCAAAGTAACAACTATGTCCAAACACTTATCAATGTCGGGAATTTTCGCCTGGTAGTCAAAACAAAAAAGAAATGTTATCAGTTGCACAGACAAGACAGTTTGCTTCAAAAAAACAGCAAGAAGCAATAATAATGCTTTAAGGTCTTCTCTGTTAAGTTGTCGAGATAAAACACACATCAATATGACTAGACAGGCAGACCTTTATTGTGTTCTCAAGCCAAACAAAATGATGGTTCAAATCAACCGAATCACAGTTCAAATTTTAATCAAACACTCAGCTTTAAGGTGTCTACACATATCACCTCAGCAGTATGCATCGTGAGCTACATACTAAAATCTAGCCAGTACGAGATCTGAGAAAACTGAAAGTAAGTAAGCTTCATGTGATGGAAATCATGCTCCCTCAAAACCAATGCTTTTAGAGTGACTGACAACTTTCTTTTCAGTAGTAAAAACAATCCTAGTAGCAACAACACCTTGTACAGACAGAGGTACTCGTATCGGACACACGCGGGGCAACAGGGCTACAGTTCTGCTAGCTGCTAAAGTCATATATATTTGCATTCTATATAACTTGAGAAAATGGCAAAAGAAGGTAACGAAATAGAATGGGAAGGCATGTGACTTCCTTCGACAGCCTTACTACAATGTATAAAGACATCTTATTTTCCAGCAGGCTACAACAAAATGCTCTTAACATTAACCCCTAATACTCATAATCATGTTATATTCTTAGGTGGCATAATTTAAATCCGGTACTACTTATCAAAGGGGTTTAGCTGATACTTCTCACATTATTTATCAAATAGAATGCACCCCGCAATGTGCATACAGGGAATAAAAGTGGAAAATGTCAATCAAAGCCTAGAACCTAGTTGTAGGCGTAAGTGATCTATGGCATGAAGCTAAATCAGTAGGGTAAGGGTACGGTTAGGTAGAAAGCAGTACTAACAAGATAGCATTACATCCAAACAACTTGAGCCGAAATACAACAAACCGAATTCACTGATCTCAACGAGAATCAGTTTAATGTAGGTCTACAAGTGATCTAAATCAGTAGGGTAAGGGTACAGTGTGAAGCACGCCATTAACAAAGGTATACAAGAACGAAAAAGCATTTCTAGCAGAAATACTAGGTTCAAATTTCACCTCAAATTACTTACAGCAACATTACATACTTAGAAGGTATATATCTTAAGAAGGAATTAATGAACTCATTCTGAATAAGCTCAATACAGTACAGTAACCTAATGTTCTTTAAATATCTGAATCAGCAAAAAGAATCGTGCTCATTACTCTACAACCCTTTATAAACAAAACCCATCTTCGAAAGCCTCTATAAAACCCTAAATAATAATCAATTTTGAAATAAATCAAGACGGAAAAAGAGAATGAGAAAATGGTCAAACCTTTCTCGAAGAAATGCCAAGGAAAAAGTGACATCAAGACCTGATTGTGTTAAATAAGTTTGAGCATCAGATAGAAATGAAGCTCCTTCTTTCAGATACCTCCGATAATGAAGACGAAGCCATTGAAGAACAAGATGTAGTGAAAGTAGAGAAAAAGAGAGTGAGAGGCAAAGTAAGGTGTCTGAACTCCGTATATGCGGGCGTACTGGGCCAATATTGGGCCTCAGTTTTCTTGGTTACTTCCGTGTGCTCAAATGTTTATGGAAAGTTGGAAACTGGAAAGTGAAATTTCTCGGATTTGTGTTGAACCCTCGTTAGGGCATACATACAAATTTTGGGGCATACATATGGATGACCCTAACTAGCCTGGGATGATAAGAGCAACCGCAGTGGGTGACCAAGACCAAAAATTTGGGAAGAGATAGAGACGTAGTGGGACGGACTAAAGATCAAATACCAGACTATACCAAATTTCCAGATTAAATTTGGTTCGCGACCAAGACCAAACCCAAATTTTAATCGAGCGGTGATATAGTATTCGCCCCACACCAGGCGGTGATATAGTATTCGCCCCACACCAGGCGGACGTAAAGTCTACGCCCCACAGTTCGAGATATAGTCGATGAACAATTCGGCTGATAATTAAACACGAAGATGTTAGCCGAACTTCACTTTGTGAAGAATAATGTTAAATACAGATGTTCTATTTTTTTATCGAATCTGCCGAACCTAGGTATGTTTTCACAAAACACAAGTTCGACTGACATATTATCAGCCGAATCTACGTATGTTTAGGTTCGGCGTATCACTTGTCCGCCGAACTTAGATTCGTAAAAATAAAAAAATAACAAATTTTTTTCTTAAAAAAATTTAAAATTAAATTAAAAAATTATTTTTTAAAGAAAATATTTTTTTTTATTTTAATTTAAAAATAATTAAAAAATATAAATAATAAGGGCATTTTTGCCATTATGAAAATGGCTAGATAAGAGGCACCTAGAAACACTATTTCCAACCCTGTTTTTATTTTATTCAATATGCCCCAAAATTTTCATGTATGCCCCAAATGATGGTTCTTTGTGTTTAGTCAATGAGCTTTGCCATACCTTTGCAGATGACATATATCTTTGTTCTTGGTGCACAACATTCATTCACTTGAATTATAACCCGAGTTTACCATATTGACCTAGTTAATTTCGTGCCTCAATCGTCGTTTGTATTCTGAGCAAAGACGACAGGAATTTCTCAATCACAACGGACACCGTCTCACCAATCACCATGTTTACAATAATATTTTCATTGGTAATTCGTTCAAGTTTTGGAAACCACCTCGACGTTGCTAGCGGAAATTTGGACAATGCTAATGGTCGTCGTAACGATGACAACTCGAACTAGAGTTTGCTTAAATGGACTCTAAGAGATTTTTTTACATTTTGATCGTCAAAAAGACCGGATTACTATGTTATTTTAAGGAATATGTTTAAGAAATTTACCACTTGATGCCAGAAATCCCATAATGTTGTAACGTTCATGTTTTTCATATGACACATGTTCAAAGATGTGTCATTGAATGAGATGGAGCTTCATCTCAAGTTTTGTGTTGCGCGTTCAAGGTATATTTTTCCAGAAATTGTCCCTATCATGGTACATCACGGCAGTAGGATGCTGGCCAAGAGGTAAATTGCACCATCATGGTGCATCACGCTAGTGGGAAGCTGGTCAAGAGCGAAACTGCACCATTATGGTGCAATTTGCAAGTTGAGCATTGGCCGAAAACCGATAATCTACCACTATTGAAGATAAAAAGTGCAAATTGATATTATTTTGCTCACCAGTGGGTTGATAATCATCCTACTAACATTTTCTATCAAAATGTCATAACAAGCATCATACTTAAATGGTTGCTTTATAGCCTTTTGAAATTTCTCTCGAGCTTCTCGTGTCTGAAATATTGTAGTAAAAACTATCAGTTAGCTACTATTATCAGAAAAACTTAATTCAATTGTAGAACTTACCATATCTTTGTGTGAAGCAGTAATCTCACATTGCCAATACATAACGTTAACAGTTGACACGTATTCTCTCATATCTTTTTTAATTATTGTGATCATCCTATTTTATAGGAATTCGGGTCCCTTTCTTAAACTTTTATGGTAATAGAGAGATAAAAATTTCATGAATACAATCCAAAATAGAGCGGATGCTTGGCCGAGCATATACAATTTCATCAACACTCACATAAGAAAGTATTTACGAGATTAATTTCTTTCTATTGAACAAAATCCTCATTAGCCTACTAAATATTGAACTTCTTGAACAACAACATGAAGCATGGATTGGAATCTTGTACACTTTTTCGGAGTCTTTTTGAAGATAACACGAGGTTTATCTTTTATTTGCATCAACTTAATTGAGGCATTTGATTTGTTATTATTTTTTTGATATATATGGTTGAAACGAAAATTAAACAAAAGTCTATCAAACATCACCTATTTTGGAGAGATTTTTTCGAGCCTTAATTTTATGTTATATTTTAACATAAAAGTCTCTAAAAATGCTCCAAAACCTTAAATCATAGATTTAAAATATGAATCAAATAATGAAAATTCTCGACTTTGAAAATATCTTTATCCAACAAATGAATCTCATAGATTCACAAAAACCTCTACCGACTAGCAAAAGATATAGAAAATCCCTAAATTTATCTATAATCTAAGTTTACTAATCCCTTGAGATTTTCATCGTATAGGTTGACATCAGAAGCCATCATTAGTTGCTTGATTCATGTGTTGGTTATACATATGTGCATATAGATACATATTTGTTTGGAAGGTCTTAGTACTTTTATTTTCCAATTTTTTTCTCCCGCCTTAGATTCATTCTTTTGAACTTATTTTACTTTTTATTGATGTTCTTATATTGTTGTTCTCCGTTATCATTAACAAGTGAGAATACATACTAACTATATATGAAGAAAAAAACTATAAAAAACGGACTAATAGTCAACATGGTGCAACTCACTCAAAGGTCCTACTCGGTTGGGGAGCATACACCTTGAAGTCACAGTTCAAGGTTTGCTATTGGTCTAAACACGGTTTAATACTCGGATGCTGGGATACACAGACGCGGACACGACACGACGTTGTTTGGACACTACAAAATTCTCAAAAAATTAGGACGCGGACACGTATATACATATTTTATTTATATATACAATCATGCATTTATACATCAAAGTCGAGTGTTTCGATCCTAAAAATTAGAAAATGATGCTACATGTGTATAAATTTCAAAAGAAAAAAGATATCGTTTGTTTATACACGTTGAAGGTCAAACAATCAATCACAATTAAATACATGGCACAATCAAAATGCATTCTCGTAATAACACATGCCTAACTAAATGTATACATGATATCATTACCAATTACAAAACTCAAATAAAGAGCTAAATTATCGATAATAGTAAAAATATTAATTATGGTTAATAATAGTAAAAATAAAGGAAGAAGTTTAAATGAAAATGAAAAAAAAAAACACACGTCAAACCCGAGTTATCTCAAGGTCCAAAATAGACGCGCAGACGCGCAAATTGGTGCGTCAGATATGCGTCGTGTCGACGTCAAACGCGCGCCCGTGTCCGAGACGAGTCTTACGCGACACGACTCCAAAATGAATCGTCCGTTCAACCCAGCTCGGATGAAATATTATAGGCTTAGGGTCCCGGTGGTTGTATAAAACGCTATCATGACTTATACCTCTTTAAAATAAAAAAATTAACATTATCATGGTGTTTATGGGTGAAAATCGTTTCGCCGATTTGGTGGTGAGAATTGGGTGGGTGAGTGATAAACTGGTTTAAACTCCTAAACAAATGTGCTGCACGTGAGCACTTTATAGATTTGAGAGATCAATGCATAAGTCCGGCCTAAACCAAGAAATGGCCGTTCAGACTTGCTGATCACAAAGTGAAGGAGAAGGGTTGATTTGGGGAGGGAAGCAAAGAAAGGTGTTGAGACCGAGAATAGTTCGGGAGAGTAGTGTCTCGACTTGTATCGAGAAAGTGAAAGCTTGGGAAGCTTGCAATAGATGAAAGCTTTTTTGAGAGCTTGCAAAGTTGCCTTTTCTCGAGAGTGTAGTATTTTTCTCCGACCGAGACTTGTTGTCCTGGGTGAAATAGGTAAGACCTATTTATACAAGTCGAGATTGAAACGACTGCCTCATGAAGGAAGAGAGTAAAGGGTGAAATAATGGGAGGAGGTGGTAATCGCATGGTGTTAATGGGTGAAAACGTTTTCACCATTATTTCCTCATTTATTTGACCGCTTTATTCCTTTTCACGCTTTCTTAATGTGAGCTTAGTGTACGCCGTAAGTCATGGACCGCCAAACCAAAACCCTGGAAAGCATCCCCGTTTGTGATGATATCTGTTGGTTGCACCTTGAGTGCAAACGGCGCTGCTAAGTGGCGCGTGTGGCATGTGCCAATGGCATGTGCGGAATGCCTTGTAGTGGTAGGTTGCACGGTTTGCAAGTTAGGCTACCAGCGTGTGTGTTTGGCATGTGCGGAATGCCTTGGTGGTAGGTTGCACGGTTTGCAAGTTAGGCTACCAGCGTGTGTGTTTGGCATGTGCGGAATGCCTTGGTGGTAGGTTGTACGGTTTGCAAGTTAGGCTACCAGCGTGTGTGTTTGGCATGTGCCAATGGCATGCGTGGCCATTAGGGCCGTGGCCTTGGTAGGAAAATCTACCAGCGAGCATGTTGGCATGTGCCAATGGCATGCGTGACCGACTTGGCTTAGGTTGCATGGTTTGCAAGCCTAGGCGCTATATTTGGCATGTGCCAATGGCATACGCTGGCTTGAAATATGGCTTGTGGTACGTGTTGGCATGTACTTGTGCACGACGGCCATGTTGACCTAGTTGCACGTTTTGCAAGCCTAGGCGCTATATTTGCATGCGCCAATGGCATAAGCGGCTTGGAAATACGGCTTGTGGCATCGCGTTGGCATGTGCCAATGGCGCGTATGGCCATGTTGACCTAGTTGCACGTTTTGCAAGCCTAGGGCGCTATATTTGGTATGTGCCAATGGCATGGCAGCTTGGAAATATGGCTTGTGGCACGTGTTGGCATGTGCCAATGGAACGTCGTCCCATGTTGACCTAGTTGCACGTTTTGCAAGCCTGAGTAGCTATATTTGGCATGCGCCAATGGCATAGCGGCTTGGAAATATGGCTTGTGGCACGCGTTGGCATGTGCCAATGGCACGTCGGCCATGTTGACCTAGTTGCACGTTTTGCAAGCCTAGGGCGCTATATTTGGCATGCGCCAATGGCATAGCGGCTTGAAATATGGCTTCAGGTACGTTGCGTTGGCATGTGCCAATGGCACGTACGCCATGTTGACCTAGTTGCACGTTTGTAAGCCTAGCTATATTTATGTGCCAATGGCATAGCTGGCTTGGAAATATGGCTTGTGGTGCAGCGTTGGCATGTGCCAATGGCACGACGGCCATGTTGACCTAGTTGCACGTTTTGCAAGCCTAGGGGCGCTATATTTTGGCATGTGCCAATGGCATAATGGCTTAGTTTGGCATGGTTGCCAATGAGTGTGATATGTAGTTTGGTTTTGGCGTTGCTGCCATGGTGCGGGCAGAAGCTTGGTTTTGGTTTTGCCCCGAGCGCGCGCAGTGGTGCGGCTTGGTTTGGGCATGGTTGTCGTGGGTGCGCAGTGCGCGCTTGGTTTGGCATGGTTGCCGGTGCGCATGTGCGCTTGGTTTGGCATTGTTTCCATGGTGCCATTAAGCGCTTGGTTTGGCATTGTTGCCATGGTGCGTTAATGCGCTTGGTTTGGCATTGTTGCCATGGTGCGCAGTGATGTGCGGCTTGGTTTGGCATGGTTCACAGCGCAGTGCAGGCGGTTTGGTTTGGCATTGTTGCCATGGTGCGGCTTGGTTTGGCATGGTTGCCGGGCGTAATAGTGCGACTTAGTTTGGCATTGTTGCCATGGTGCGAAGTGTGCGGCTTAGTTTTGAATTAGGGTTTGTGTCGAAAACCCTGTCTGGGTATTTTGAAAAAAATACCCCTATTAATTATCTACACCAGTTAAATGCTCTTAGTTAATGTGTTGCGGTAACACTAGGTCATGGGGTTTTACGATTTTACCCCTTGTTTAAAAAACCACCATCAACATTAAGTCCCCGCTTTAATTTTCTAACAGGGCTTTTTGCGAGGTAAGCATAAGATGGTGACAGATCATCAACAAAGAAACCGTAAAGAGAATTGAGGGGCTTGTCTCGACCTTATAAATAGGATTTGGGATCCTTGCCTCTCGGGAGTTTTGCACAAATAGGGAGGAGTGGCACAATTGAGTGGGGCCAAATGAGGCTTGGGCGACGTTGGGAAGTTGCGTGGCGGGAAATCGAAGTGTGTAATCGGTGGGACCGGCGCAAGGTGTGGAAGTTGTGCGTGCTTGCAGGGCGTGACTTGGGCGGCCATCGAGAAGTTGGCGCAATTGGTGGGGCCGGTGGAACTTGGGCGACATTGGGAAGTTGCGTGAAACCTGGAAACTGAGGTGCTTAGTCAATGGTGAGACCGCGCAAATGCTAAGTCGCAAGCGTGCTTGGGGCGTGACTTGGGAAATTGTGTGTGTCTTGGTGGGCGTGGGCGCAAAGTGTGAAAGTCAGGCGTGTTGTGCGGGCGTGACCGATGTAAACAAGGAGGGAGTTTCTTCCGATAGCAAAGTTTCCTTATCTTGCTTTCCTTCACGTGCGCTTCAATTAGGGCATTATTCATGCTAAAATCTGGAAGCGTTATGTCCCTCATTGCTTCCTTTCCCTTTTTTAAGATTCCGTATTTATACCCAAAATAATTGCATCGTCTCCTCGTTTGAGAAAAGGGTTCTTCTTGTCGAGTTTCTTTCTTTGTCATGTCGCACGCAGAGATGAATCACCTCCTAACCAAACCAAGTTCTCCAGTGAAGGCGCGAGGTCTAATTCTTGCAAAGCACCCCAACCAGGGTCATTCGGGCTAAGAAGATCATACCCGTATGTTTTCGTATTCTTCTCTGCCTTTCGCGTTATCCTCTTTACATGTGCATAGATATGGTAGAATCGGGTCATCATTTTTATCTTTTGGGTGTGTGATGGGACCCTCTGTGGATGGGCTGCGCCTTTAACTCTTCGGAGAAGGATTTGAGACTTGGTGAAGATCGGTTTCTTCTCTTGAGGAGGCATTGGTTGAATGAATCTCCATTCCACGAAGCTAGTGAAATCATTAAGGACCTCCCTTCCATCTATCCCCACGAAGAACAGTGCATACTCGAGACTTTCTTGGGCTCGGTGAGCATGGAGGAGTGCGCCATGACTCTTGACCCGATGTGGATGAATCAAAACTTTCTCCGAAGTGTCGCCGAAAACCTTTGAAAGATCATATGATGGCGAAATAGCCTTTGAAGTTGATGCCAAAGGTGTTGTTGGTGATAGGAGAGGGTTATGGTGGCGTATCTTCGGAATAGTCGTCGGGGAGGACACTGCTGCTGCTGTGGCTGTGGCTCGTCGGGATGGGATGTTGAGGTTGTTGCCGCTAAAACCGTTGAATGGAACCTTTGTTGCCCGAAGGATTCTTTGGGGAAGTGTTTGAAGATAGCTTTGCCTCGAGGGGACTTGTGCTCCATCCTTCGAGGGCTAGTTCCTCCCTTTGTTATTTTTTGTTAGCCGCTTAGTTCCCTTGATGCCTCTTTTTTTTTTTTTTTTTTGGTAAACTCATCTTTTCCTTCTTCTTCATCGTTAAACATTTTGCTTCATATATATTTTTTGGAAGAGATGGCTCTGCGGTGGTTTTCAGGGGTTTATCGATGTATTTTCGATATCCTGGAGAATTTGCTTGGAAAGAGATGTATATTTTTTTTTGACGGGAAGGGAATCCCTGGGAGAAATACAAACGGTGTATTCATCTTGGGGAAGTTCAACTACTAAGAGGAATTGTTAAAGGGAATACTTTGAAAAAGAAAAGGAGTAAATGGGAAGTACAAACCCCCCTCTTTTTTTTATGGATTGGATTCCTTAAGCCATCGCGAGTGAATTATCACGCCTTCAGTGTGATCGCATTGATGAGCTTGCAATATCCTCCCAAAGGGTATCCGCAACCGAGATACGGCTCGTCTTCTCTCCTTTTGGGCAAATCCATTTTTGTCATCTTCCCAACTTGAAACGTGCTTCCTTTGACCACTACATCTCCAATTGAAAACGGGTTTGACGCCGTGCGACCGCTTGAGTCTTGGCTTCGTTGGCTTCAAGAAGTTTCCAAGCTTCTTGCAAAGTGTTCAAATGGTCCACCTCTCATTCGCATTCTTGACAGTTCGTGCGCAATCGCGCCGAGTCCCCATGACGGAAAGGGGGAAGGAAAGACTGTCACAGAAAAGGTTGCTTGGTCGACTTACTTGCATTTGAAAACCATGAGCTAGCGCCAACGAGTTTTCTCAGGATGTCCGGGTTTCTTCAAGCAGTTTGTTGATGCGATAACCAAAGGGGATGATTTGTTGGAATTTCCTTTGGGCGTGGACGTTGGCGGAGGGCGCACATCCAATTTTGCTTTGTTGTCAAGCACCCATAAACGTCCCAATATCATGTCGTGATCTAGTTCTTTGACAATATGGAATTTGCTATGTGTTATAGCGCCTCCCATCTCGATCTCTAAGTTGATGTGGCCATGCGCGTTCAAAGCTTCTCCTCTCAAGTCCTTAATCACTTGATTTTAGGAATAGGTAGCGTCTTGTTTTGTAAATCCTGTCGCTTCGCAAAGATTCTTGAAAGTAATGATGTTGTGGTAGGAGGCCGTGTCGATGAGCGTGTGTCAAATTTGTTACCTCTTAAACGGACGTGGTCGGCAGTCCCCAGTTCTCGTCACTGCTTGGGAAGCTTGGGCCCTTAGCGTGGGATTCCTGAGAGAGAAAAAGTCGTTTGCCGGATACAACACGATTGAGAGCTGCGAAAATATCTTGGCGCCGAACCTGGAAAGATAGAGAATTTCGCATACATGTAGCATCATGGATTGTACGGTCTCGTGTACGGAGTCCCGTGAGGAACCGCAGCTTCTTATTGGTAGTGGGTCTCATGCACTCTTTCGTCTCCCTAGTTGAGTTCTCCGCTTCTATCCTTTCTTTGAAAATATGTCATCTGTTGTAATCGCTAGTCGGGTGGTGAACGAACCCGTGGTAATGGCAAAGATTTGGGGTTCGGCCATCTCGGCCTCGCTTGGTGGTCGCCTCGAGTGGTGGCAATCCGATGACATCATCTTGAACCCAGCTTCTAGGAGGTCAATCACCTCCTCGATGGGGAATGGGAAATCAAGGGTATTTCCTTCTTTGGCCTCACGATGCCGCACAGGAGTTTTAGTGACGATCTTCCGTTGAGAGGGTTCGCCAGGCTTCGCGCTCACGTTTCTACCGGTGGCTCGTAGTTGCGCTTTCCTTTTTCCCCTTTCGTTTACTATGTTCATGAGGATGAGCCGCATTAAATTGTTTGTTGATGAGGCGCCTACTCCCTGCGGGTTTTCGCGCTGCCTTCTGCTCGAGTTGGCCTAGTTCTTTCCAAGAACGCTGGTGCCGTTGTTGCTGGATCGTCCGCGCTTCATGGAGTTCTGAGAACGTTTGGAAACGCAAGTTTTCTAGTTGATGCTGTAGATTGGAACCATACCATTGATGCATGCATTCACTAATTGTTGCTTTGGCCACGTTTGGGTCGTGATGGATCGAAAGTGCTTGAACTCGAACCTTTGACGAAATCATTCGGATGTTCGTTATCCCACGGTACATTCTTCCGAGGTCCGAAAAGGTAACTTGTTCGGACACGAAGAAGTATTTCTTGAAACGCAGCGACCATGCTACTCCAACTGGGAATGCCGCCGGTGGGATGTTGTTGTACCATGTATACGCCCTTCCCGTAAGTGATTTTGAGAATTCTCTTTAAACGAAGAACGTGATTATATTCATGTTCACCTAGGGATTCCAGAAACGAAACATGCTCACGTGCATTCCTGAGAGACCATCGTACGGGGTAAATTGAGGAGAAGAGTACCCCTTGGGAGAGGGATTCTCAGATTTCGGATGGGTAAGGGGGTTGGTGATGATGCACGTCCAACTCATCATTCTTGATTCGGTTGCAGAGGAGTTGTTCCAAATCTTCTCGTGACAAAGTGGGTGGTGATTTCTTTCCAATGGGATTCTAATGCAGTTTCCTCATCCATGGAGGCGCTCTCCGCCGAGGTGTCATGGCGGCGGGGTTGTTGGAGACATTCCTAAATGACTCTGGAGGGCGCGACTCACGTGGTAGTCGCTCCGGTGGTCTTGAGAAAGATGAGTACCTCCTTCGTGTGAAACCATATTCTGGCTCAGGCTCGGCGAGCATCTCTTGTCGTTCCATCGATCAGCCGATGGTGACGTAAGGGCGACTTCCTCTTGTCCCTCCTGTTTCTCGTCCCATTGGGTAGTAGTTGGGATCTTGGCCGTGGACGGAGGCGCCATGCTAGACGAAGCATTTGGGGTCGTGGCGGCGCTCTAGCCACAGTGATCGGGTATGGCGACACAGAAAAAGATATTTTCGTTGCCGTGATTAGAGGTTGTGCAGTAGACGCTAGAGGAGGCAGCGACTGCGCCCCGTGATTGGCGGTGTTACACTTGAGGGAGTGCATTGATGTTGCCGTGGTCAGCTAGAGTGACGTAACAACGTTATTGGGAGAGATGCTAACATCTGGGGTGCGTTTCCAGGCCGGGCGTTCTCTGGGCAGCCGCCTCCGGGACCTCGAGTTCCACCATGTTGGGATTTGACGTTGGGAAAACGAAATCGGAGCCTGAGTTGGTATCAGAACCGATAGATCAATCCTCCGCCGTGGGTCGCCAATTTTTATGGGTGAAAATCGCTTCACTGATTTGAAGAAATGGTGGGTGAGTGAGAAACTGTTTAAACCCTAAACAAATGTGCTGTAAATGAGCACTTTATAGATTCGAGAATCAATTTGTACAAGTCCGGCCTAAACCAAGAAATGGCCGTTCCAGACTTGCGTCTGACTACAAAGTGAAGGAGAAGGGTTGATTTGGGGAGGGAAGCAAAGAAAGGTGTTGAGACCAGAGAATAGTTCTGGGAGAGTAGTGTCTCGACTTGTACAGAAAAGTGAAAGCTTGGGAAGCTTGCAATAGATGAAAGCTTTTTGGAGAGCTTGCAAAGTTGCCTTTTCCGAGAGTGTAGTATTTTTCTCCGACCGAGACTTGTTGTCCTGGGTGGAAATAGGTAAGACCTATTTATACAAGTCGAGATTGAAACGCACCTGGCCTCATGAAGGAAGAGAGTAAAGGGTGAAATAATGGGAGGAGGTGGTAACCGCATGGTGTTAATGGGTGAAAACGTTTTCACCATTATTTCCTCATTTATTTGACCGCTTTATTCCTTTTCACGCTTTCTTAATGTGTGCGTGAAGGTACGCTGCAAGTCGTGGACCGCCAAACCAAAACCCCGGGGAAAGCATCCCCGCTTGTGTTGATATCTCGTTGGTTGCACCTGAGTGCAAATGGCGCCGCTAGTGGCGCGTGTGGCATGTGCCAATGGCATGTCTTGTGAATGCCTTGGTGGTAGGTCAGACGGCTTGCAAGTTAGGCTACCAAAAAGTGTGTGTTTGGCATGTGACAATGGCATGTGCTAATGCCTTGGTGGTAGGTTGCACGGTTTGCAAGTTAGGCTACCAAAGCGTGTGTGTTTGGCATGTGCCAATGGCATGTGTGTGGCCATTAGGCCGTGGCTTGTAGGAAAAGCTACCACGAGCATGTTGGCATGTGCCAATGGCATGCGTGGCCGACTTGGCTTAGGTTGCATGGTTTGCAAGCCTAGGGCGCTATATTTGGCATGTGCCAACGGCATAACGGCTTGAAATATGGCTTGTGGTACGCGGTTGGCATGTGCCAATGGCACGACGGCCATGTTGACCTAGTTGCACGTTTTGCAAGCCTAGGGCGCCATATTTGGCATGCGCCAATGGCATAGCGGCTTGGAAACATGGCTTGTGGCACGCGTTGGCATGTGCCAATGGCACGCACGACCATGTTGACCTAGTTGCACGTTTTTTGCAAGCCTAGGGCGTTATATTTGGCATGCCAACGGGCATAATGGCTTGGAAATATGGATTGTGGTACGTGTTGGCATGTGCCAATGGCACGTACGACCATGTTGGCCTAGTTGCACGTTTTGCAAGCCTAGGCGCTATATTTGGCATGCGCCAATGGCATAGCGGCTTGGAAATATGGCTTGTGGCACGCGTTGGCATGTGCCAACGGCACGACGCCATGTCGACCTAGTTGCACGTTTTGCAAGCCTAGGGCGCTATATTTGGCATGCGCCAATGGCATACGGCTTGGAAATATGGCTTCAGGTGGTAATGCGTTGGCATAAAGCAATGGCACGCACGACCATGTTGACCTAGTCGCACGTTTTGTAAGCCTAGGGCGCTATATTTGCATGTGCCAATGGCATACGGCTTGGAAATATGGCTTGTGGTACGCTTGACATGAGCAATGGCACGATGGCCATGTTGACCTAGTTGCACGTTTTTAAAGCCTAGGCGCTATCTTTGGCATGTGCCAATGGTATACGCTTAGTTTGGTACGTTGCTAATGAGTGTGGATATGTAGTTTGGTTTTCTTATGTCGCCATGGTGCGCAGCAGCGGCTTGGTTTTGGCGTTATTCTTAAAAGTGGCTTGGTTTGGCAGCCACGTGTGCTGCGGCGCTTTGGTTTGGCATGGTTGCCGTGGTAGTGCAGCATGCGTTTGGTTTGCATGGTTGCCGAAGTCAGCGCAGTGTGCGGCTGGTTTGGAATTGTTGCCGGGCGCTGGGGCAGTGATGGCGCTTGGTTTGGCATTGTTGCCGCGGGTGCGCAGTGTGCGCGCTTGGTTTGGCATTGTTGCCATGGTGCGCCGTGTGCGGCTTGGTTTGGCATTGTTATTCAGCGCATGTACGGGCTTGGTTTGGCATTGTTGCCGCAGTGCAGTGATGTGCGCGTTTGGTTTGGCATTGTTGCCGTAGCGCGCAGTTGCGCGCTTGGTTTGGCATTGTTGTTGCAGCGCAACAGGCGCTTGGTTTGGCATTGTTGCCATGGTGTGCGCAGCGCTGGTTTGGCAGCCATAGTGCGCGATGCTGCGGCGCTTGGTTTGGCATGGTTGCCGGAAGCAGTGCGCAGCTGATGGCAGCTTGGTTTGGCATTGTTGCCGTGGGCGCAGTGCGCGGCTTGGTTTGGCATGGTTGCCGTGGTGCGCAAAGCGCGGCTTAGTTTGGCATTGTTTATGGTGCGCAGCGGCGCTTTTTAGTTTTGGAATTAGGTTTGTGTCAAAACCCTAACTGGGTATTTTGAAAAAATACCCCTATTAATTATCTACACTGAAAGTTAAATGCTCTTAGTTAATGTGTCATGGGTAACACTAGGTCATGGGGTTTTACGATTTTACCCTTGTTTAAAAACCACCATCAACACATGGATAGATATAACAACACCAATATAATTAAAATAATATATAAGTCTCGACATGACATGCATTCAACATTAAAAAACTAAAAATCATCTCAACTAAAAAAATCAGCTTGGAATCGGTTGAAATATCCCTGGACCAACCACATTTGGCGAGTAAAACTATAAATATGGTCCACAAAATGGATACAAATGATCGGACTAAAGAGTAAAACCCGAACTAAACCAAATCTCGTAGTATATGGTCCTGGGACCAAGACCAAAACCAGATATAGTCGAGCGGCCATTAAAAGTGCGCCTGATACCGAGCGAAGGTATAATGTGAGCGTAGCAACACGGACTAAACCCAAAATTTGGTCCTTTTTTTGGTATTTGGACTTTGGTTTTGATCACACCACTGCAGTTGCTCTTAGAGACCTATTTAATCACTCAAATTTTAATACAGCTTGAATCGAAAATCACTAAGATGGTTTAGTGTGCAGAGGTTAGTCGCTTGAGGACCAGCCTTGGAAACATATTTTGACCACTCTGCTAATATCGCGAGTTCAAATCATTTAGGAACACAATCCAAGTTATCCAATCCTTAAATTTAAGAAAAGATCGATGAATTATTGAAGATAAATGAAAAGATTCTTTGATTGATTTAACACTTGAGAAGAATACAAAGTACTTATAGTCAATAGTCACAAACCGACTATGACATTACACTGAAACAGAAAAGCAAGAGAAGTGTGACTCGGTAGTAACTTGTATGGACAAGTACAAATTTCATAATACGCTTGTCACTAACTCAAAATAATAACCACACACCGCCATAAGTTCAGTGGCACTCCTAGACTAGCTACAATATTTGTATCAAGCTCCCCTCAAACCGAAAGCCAAGGATCCGTAACACCTGGCCAGGCTTAGAAATTCAAACCCTGATGCTTTTAACCTTTTGTAAAAACATCAAGAATTTGATGATCTCAGAAATATAAAATACCAAGCAAAGATTTAGATTGAAGTAGTTCTCGAATAAAATGAAAGTCTATAGCAACGTGCTTCATTCTACTATGAAGAACATGATTTGAAGCTAATGCAATTGCCCCTTTGTTGTCACATCCCAGAGCAGGAGAAGTATCAAGAAAGACACCCAAATCCTTCAAGCAGTTGACAAACCCAAAGAACCTCACAAAGATGAGCTAATGATCTCAGATTCAACCTTCCATTGAACTCCTAAAGAAATGTTGGTTGCTTCTTAGATGACCAGGATATAGGATTAGAGCCAAAGAACACACAAAAACCACCAGTAGACCTTCTATCATCTGGATTCCCAGCCCAGTCCGAGTCAGAATAAGATGATAAGGCTTGTAGACCTTTCTGGAGAACAATACCAAAATCAATAGTTCCTTTAAGATATATGAGAATCCTTTTAGCAGCAGTGAGATGAGTTGTAGTTGGTTGACTCATATGTTGACAAACCTGATTAAATGAGTATCTGATTTCAGTCCTAGTCCAAGTGATGTATTGTAATGCACCAACAAGTGATCTATATTCAGTAGGATCAGACAAAAGTTCTCCATTTGTTGAGCTAAGTTTAGTATTTGCTATAGCAAGTGTAGAGCAAGGTTTAACTCCCATCATGTTTGTTCTCTTGAGAAGATCATGAACATATTTGGACTGAGATAAATGCATAGCTGAACTGTTCCTCTTAATTTATAGACCTAAGAAATAATGAATCTGTCCAAGATCTTTAACTCGAATTAGTGTACTCAATGAAGTGATAACTTGATCACAAAATGAAGAAGAAGAGCCAGTTATCAAAATATCATCCACATAGATAAGTACAATAGTAATTTGAGAACCTAATTTGTGGATGAATAATGAAGTATCAGCTAAAGAAGTAGTGAAGCCTAGAGATAGAAGAGTATTCATCAACTTTTCATACCAGGCCCTTGGTGCCTGTTTAAGACCATAAATTAATTTATGCAATTGTCAAACATAATCTGGATGATCTTTGTCTTGAAAGCCAGTAGGTTGAGTCATGAAAACAGTGTCATTTAGGTCCACATGCAAAAATGCATTACTAATGTCTAGCTGTTTAACAGACTAATCATGATGAACAGCCAAAGAAAGAACTAACCTTATGGTAGTAGGTTTTGCAACTGGACTGAAAGTCTCAGTGTAGTCAAGGCCTTCCTGTTGGTGATATCCTTTTGCTACAAGTCTATCTTTCAGTCTCTCAGTAGTGCCATCAGGGTTATACTTCACTTTAAAGACCCATTTACATCCTACTATATTTTGTGATGGATGAGGTGGTACTAAAGACAATGTACCTGCATCTTTGAGTGCTGTATATTCTTTGTGTAATGGAGGTATCCACATTGGATGTTTGATAGCCTGAGAATAAGAAGTAGGTATTGGAGGTGTAATGTTGGTTAAAAATTCAGTTGGGAGAGGATATTTAGTAGCAAAATACACCTTTGGTTTGAAAATACCATGTCTTGATCTAGTTATCATATTGTGTCTTGTTGTTGAAGTATGAACATGTACCTCAGGTAAGGAAGAAGATGTAGATGATGAAGTAGAAGTACAAGCTGATGAAGATACATCTGTAGCTGGAAAAATGTGAGTATCTGACTGAATGATAGAATCTGCTGGAATTGTTGAACTCTCAGACTTGTCAGGTTGAGGTGCAGGAATTGCTTGCAGCTGTGAGGTATCATTTGCATTTTGAAAATAACCTTTTGGTGAAGATGGATTTGAGACGTCAAATAACTTACAAGCTAGAGCTGGAAAGTGATGTTCATCAAATTGAACATGTCTAGATAGATAGACTCTTTTAGTTTGAGGATCAAAGTACATATACCCTTTGTGAGATTGTGAATATCCAAGAAAAATGTTGAGCTTGCTTCTGGGAGCAAGTTTGTTAGGTGCATAAGGTTGTAACCAAATATAGCAAGCACATCCAAAAACTCTCATATTGGTATAAATTGGAGAAGAACCATAAAGAACTTCATATGGAGAAATAAAGGATAAACTTGCAGTTGGTAGCCTGTTTATGAGATAATTGGCTGTCTACCCAGAGTTTATGTACGGTGACACACACTCTAAAAGCACATATTTAGACACGTACAAAGAATTGAAGGTCGGTGCCTCTCATGATGTAACATGGGTAGTCTCCACTATAAGGGACCACAACTCTAATACCGAATTCAGTTTGCACCTCATTTGACACTGACATGGTTAAATCCAACTTTAACTCTCATACAAGTAAGAAACCCGATCACGTTCTCTGTCATCTCAAAGTTCAGTTACTCTTGTGAGAATTTCGATGTAATCTTAGCGACATGTATACTATGTGACTCTAAACTAACTACAAGTTGGAGTTTTCATGCACTAATTTACACAAAAGTTGTTTTTTTTTTTTTAAATTGAAAAATTTACAATGCAAGCTTAACCACTCCCCACACTTAAACTTTACATTGTCCTCAATGTAAATTAAGTCATCCAAGTAGAGTCCAGGTGGGAAATCGTATCTGAAATGTGACAAGAAATCAAAAAAATAAATTAATACAAGACAAGAAAAATCTAAAAGCAAGATAAGAAATACTCATCCCATGGGTTGCCTCCCATATAGCGCTTAGTTTAACGTCTTTAGCCCGACTTGGCATTCGCCTTTCTACTCCTCCAGAGGGAGCACATCAACAAGTTGTACCACTTCCACATTCTCAGGTACAAAGTGGCTTTAAGTGATGACCATTCACTTTGAATCCATTTCCTGAGGTTAAATCTTGAATTTCTACTGCACCATGAGAGAATATATTAGTGATTACATAAGGTCCCTTCCAACGGGAACACAGTTTGACAGGGAATAATCTAAGACGAGTATCAAAGAGCAAAAATTTCTGTCCAACAACAAACTGTTTTCTAGAATTCATATTATCATGAAAAGCCTTAGTTTTTTTCTTGTAAATTCGTGAACTTTCATATGTTGTGTTTCTGATCTCTTCTAGCTCACTCAATTGAAGTTTTCTCTGCTCTCCTGCACCATCCATCTCCATGTTGCACTATTTTATAGCCCAAAAAGCCTTATGCTCGATCTCAACAGGAAGATGACATGATTTACCGTACACAAGTCTAAAGGGAGACATCTCGATAGGAGTCTTGTATGCGGTTCTGTGCACCCACAATGCATCATTGGCACGGTGGTGCGGCTGGCATGGTTAGCATGCCTTGTCGCAGAGACGTGGCTGGCATGGTTTGTCATTGGCACGGTGGTGCGGCTGGCATGGTTGGCTTGCCTTGGCGCAGTAGACGTGGTCGGCATGGTTTGCCATCGCACGGTGGGCGGGCCGGCATGCCTTGGCGCAGAGACGTGGTCGGAATGGTTGGTATGCCTTGGCGCAGAGACATGGATGGCATGGTTTGCCATTGGCACTGCAGCGACTGGCATGGTTGGCATGCCTTGGCCCTGAGACGTACGGGCATGGTTTGCCATTGGCACGGTGGTGTGGTGGCTGGCATGGTTGGCATGCCTTGCGCGAGACGTGGGTCGGCATGGTTTGCCATTGGCACGGTGGGAGAATTAGGGTTAGGTGTATACGTAGGTGATGTCGGTTAATACTAAGGGTTCTGCTGTGGAACATGACACATGTATAAAAAAAAAAGGTACCCGGTAATTCTTACGTAAATACGCTCGATTGATTCAATAAATGCGATATTGGTCATAGTGACGTCATGCCGGATGTACGGTTTTACGATTTAATCCCTAAGCTAAAAGCCACCATCAACACTAACATAGATTGAAAACCCTGATTTGAAATCTATATATGGAGAACTCTAGCAACTGGGAAACCTAATCCCCACACCATTGTGTGATACTAGTTGCGACTAGAGTTGATTCTCCTTTAACCTTAGGTTTTTCACGAAACCCCGTAGGTTAACGACTTAAAGACTTCATTGGGATTGTGAAGCTAACCCCAACTATTTTCTTTGTAGTTGCGTGTTCCGATCTTGTTTTTTTCTATTGTGATTGAGTACTATCTTCTTTAAGATTTGCTCGATATTTATCTTCGATAGACAAGATTGAAAAGTAGTCACAAACATCTTCGTATCATCGTTTGTGATTCCACAATATCTTGTTTCGTTAATATATTAAGATTATTGTGAGGTGATTGATAGTACTAGGCCGTTCTTCGGGAATATAAGACTGGTTTATCAATTGGTTCCTGTTCACCTTGATTTATAAAAAGACAGAACAAAACTCGTAGGTTTATCTGTGGGAGACATATTTATCTACTCATTCGACTTTGGGTCGTAGCAACTCTTAATTGTGGGTGAGATCAGCTAAGGGAATCAAGTGCGCAGAATCCGGCATGGTTCAAGAGGCGTAAGGAACGCAACTGAGAGATTGATTAGGGCTCAACTACATTCCAGTCCGAAGTTAGCTTGGAGTATGCTAGTGTCTGTAACGGATTAATACAGTGTGGTGTTCAAATCTGAACTAGGTCCTAGGGTTTTTCTACATTTGCGGTTTCCTCGTTAACAAAATTTATGTGCATTATATTTGTTTATATAATAGAAATTAATATCACAGGTTGTGCGTTAAGATCACTCAGTTCTTGTATCCGACCTTTGGGTTGCTGAGTGAATTGATTGACACTTGAACATTGGTCTTTGGTACCGTTCAAGTTATTTCTCAATATTCAATCAGGCTCGCAAATTCATATTTGTTTGATTGCGGATTGAATAAGTGAAATCGAGATATAAACTCTTTGATATACTTTTCTTAAGATTGAGTCTAACTGTCTAGTTGATTCTCTTAAAAGTGTATTGGAGTTTGTCCATACATATTGCTAAGCGAAATATTGGGTGAGGTTGTTAGACCCCTGCTTTTTCAGTTTGGACACCAAGGAATTTCCAAAATTTAATATTCTCAAGATATGCAATAAAATCCAAAATCAGTTTTCATAATTCCTGGAAATGTTTTGTCTAATATTTCTGAAATCCTCTATCTATAAAAAATCTCTAATTAGTAAATGCACATTACTAATCTCTAGAGATATGCATTTAATTGCTGGTAATTAAAGCATATAAAACTAACAACCTTAATTAAAAGATTCTTAATTTATTTCGGACCGAGATCTCCTTGAGTAAATAAGGAATATCTTTGAACAATAAAAGATAAGAATTACTGATTTTGTTCAAAGTATGCTGACATCTTTTCTTTGTAAATCCTCTTTCATATTTACAATCTTGGAATTGATTATACCACACTTCCAAACAAGTTTGGAATTGGTTCATCTGTAATCCAAGACAACTATGTGATTGATCAAATATCAAATCACAATTATGGGTTCAATCGGTTCTACCAATCACAGGATCGGTTATACCTTCAATATGGTCTACTTGTGATCGGTCACACAAGTTACTAGGACCGGTTACATCAGTTACCAGGATCGGTTACATCAATTACCAAGACCGGTTACCATATACTCATGGTATTGCTTGTAAACGGTCACACCTAGCCACCAGGATCGGTCATACCAATTACAAGGATCGATTACACAACTCTTTTGTGATCGGTCACACCAATTACTAGGATAAGTCACACCATTTACAAATATCGATCATACCATCTCAGGTGATTACTTAGGATCGGTTACACTAATTAATCAAAACTAGTCATACCAAATCATAAGTTAGGTATTGTGATTAGTTATACCAAGATGCATAACAAGTTATGATCGGTTCTACTAACTCACACATATTGGTAATCCAAAGATATACAATAAATAACAATACCAATAAGCCTAGTGATTTCCCTTTCGATTCATAAAACAAGTTCATGAAGGTACTTCCTTTAGACATATGTAAAAATTATTTCCTAGGATACAATCTTCACTTTTACCCATATACATAATCACAATGGCATTCAAAAGATTATGTCGATGTCATTGGTAGAGCACTGCTCGGTCAAACTCGCAAGCGTTGCTATCTTAAGCTTGTTTTTCAAGTTTAGTTGCGAAAACTATATGTCTTGATTTCTAGTCTACTTATAGCTAAGTCTCGGAATAAGATAGTAAAGTGTAGTTAAGATCTAGACTCCACGACGTTCATCATATGAAGACCAAGAACTACTCAAGGAACTAGTGGAACTTCATCGACAAAAAGGTATGTGGAGACTTGAACTTATCTATCACTCAAAAGTCTATCTATTCAATCTCCTATCTTGAGACAAAAGTCGTATTGCTATATAGACTTAAATGATACACATTTGCTATTTCGAGCTGATATTATCTCACTTATCTATTTCTCGAAATATGTGTTGGTAAGCTTTCGCTTTAGCCAAGTTCATCTTTACTCGTGATGAAAGTCGTGTTGATATTTCAATATCTTGAAAATTGCTTTGATGAAAAATAGTTTGTGAATAACAACTATATAACATCCTCTAAGAAAGTTTCAATGATTGAAATGAGAGTTTAGAATACGTAACCATCTTTGGATATAAGCATAGTGTGTTCGCACATTGGTGTATAAGTCCAAAACCGGAACCTAAAGTATGCATACTTGTATGTGTGCTAAATGGTTGACGGATCTCGGGTAAGACGATGTATCGCGTAACATTCACGTCCGTGAATTTCTGCTGAGTTTGTAAACCAAACGAAATAGTCAAAAGTGGACAATTAATGAGCCACCCTACTGTAACCATGAGCTGGTCGACGGGTATTGGTGATTTAATTAAAAGAGAACACGCAAACCAAACTGAAAAGATGCTAAATATTTTTTTTATACAGTTTTTATTTTTTAAGGTTCCGGAAAATAAGAAACATAATTATCACTTTTACAATATTGCAAAATATGAAACTAATCCTAATATAAACACGAAAAATTGATTTGAATGATTGATTGATGAAATTAATTAAAAGTGGATGGAATATTTTTCACTTCACCTCAGTAAATTTTAGAAAAAAAGGAATGAGAGAAATCTTGATGCAATAATATCAGATGTTGTTCATCTCCTCCGCGGCCGGCGATGACCGGTCTTTACCGATGGTAGTACTAGTACCAGGGTATGTGTTGATTACATTCATTATTGAGTTGATGATTTTATGATCAATTTATGATTTTATAATTACCATATTCACTTTAATTTGATTGGTGTATCCACTTTCTACCAAACTGAAATGTGGTTAATCAAATTGCAAAAATTGAAGGTAAATGCATTCTACAAGCAACAAAGAAAAAGATTACATTAACAATAGCGATCAAAGTTCATCATAGTAAAACGTTATAAAAATATGAAGTCCTCTATTTTCTCGTTTCAATTTTTTTGATTTTTATTTTCCACTTACCGATATGGCCGACTCTAGTAAATTATATTGATCAAATATGAAAAAAATATATATTGTTACTTAATGTTAACTAAGCAAAATATGTGTAGAAAATCTATTGGCAAATATGCATGATCCGGAGACCAATTATATCGATATCGTGAAGACAAAAATAAAAATATATTACGTATATCAACTGGTTTACCTCGGATGAAATCATTGCATCTCATTCTCATGTCTCTAGGGTTAAATGACGAGAATTTGGTGACTAAGTTCAACAACAATAAGTTATATCAAATCATATTCGATAAGCAAAACTAGAATTAAAATAGAAAAATATATATCATGATTGAAAGGTATCATGATTTACCAACCGAGCATCTAAAAAACAATATCTTTCGTATTATATTAATCGTCCAAAAAAAGCATAACAATCCTGAAAATTCAACCCTAACATCAAAAAAATAAATACAAACTAGAATGAGTTTCCATATTATTATTATGTATTTATTGTGCATATTAATAACAACTAAATTTTGAAAGTTACATCTCATGTGTGAAAAATACATGTTAAAGAAAGAAAGGTAGGTTCCTTCATCCCCCGTATTTCAATTTCATACATTTGGAAATACTTCATTCTAGGGTCAAAATTACAATGATTTAATAAGGTTTTTTTTTTCTGTTTGAAAAGTTTAACCATGGATGAAATGGGAAACTTATCAAATAGATACAAAATAAGTGATCTACCCGTTTCCCACATATATGCATCAAATTTTATCATTCTCTGATATGAAATATGTTGTCCTGACTTGTTTTTGTCCAAAAGATGGATGTATATCTGGAAATCTTTGCAAATTCTAAACTTTGACTTCAAGGTGTGATAGCTTACTACAACACATGGATTTGGTCCACCAAATGGAGATGCCTCAATACCCTTTTTAGGCAAGGTATTCCATCTTTATAACCGCTCTGAAGTTCAACGGTTTTAACTTCGTTGCAGATATATGCACGTTCATCATTTTATTTCCGATAATGTTGTAGATGGATTGCATCTGCTATAAGTTTTGAATGTTCATACATTAGAGGTGATTTTGATGAGATTCTTTCTTGCTTCGCTACTTGTAAGTCGTTGTTAAAGTTGAAGTTGGTCTTGATACAATATTGAGATACCGTGAAGACAAAAAGAAAATTATCTTACTTATCTCAATTAGTTTACCTCATCCGAAATCATTGCATCTCGCTCTCATATATCTAGCGTTTGATGGTGAGAATTTGGTGACTAAGTTCAACAACAATAGATTATATTAAATCAAATTCAATAAGCAATATTAGAAATACAATGGAATATATGGCGATTGTTTATCATATCACACGTATTTTTTTCGAAGATGTCATGATTTACCAACCGAGCATCTAAAGAAACAATATCTTACATATTACTAATTGTTTGGAAAAGCATAGCAATCCTGAAAATTTTAAAAAAAATTCAACCCTAACTTCAAAAAAACAACAACTACAAACTAGAATAAGATGTCCATACTACTATTACATGTTTATTGTGTATATTAATAACAACTTAATTAATTTTGTTACATCTCATGTATTGGAAAATTGCATGTTAATTATACTATAAATATAAAATTTTGATATTTATTTGGAAAAAAAATAAAGCATAATATAATTGGTGTCAACACATGCACGTTTAGAGTTTTTTTTTTAGACTCGTTATATATAAGATAACAACAAGGCTCCTTCAATTAAATAATGAATCATAAATCTAGTTCATGAATGTAGGGAATACATACCTCAGTTGCATCTCATCTACTTATTGGAAATCATCAATTATAAACTCTTAAAACCAGCCGAGATCAATAATATTCTTTAAACACCATCGACCCTTTTTACGAAATTATAGGCTTCAACTAAAAAAGAGTTACTGCAGTCTCTAAAATTCTTGTAGAAAACTATGATGTGATGCTTATAATGGTCTTGAACGACCCATCGAAGTTTCTGGTCAGACATATACTGACATTTCCTACGTATATGAGAAAATATTCATTAAACTATGTGATGAGAAATATAAGCAACACAAACAGATACAAGTTTTGAAATATAAGCAACACAAACAGATCCAGGTTTCGAAACTATATTCCTTTCAAGATAGGGAATGTGTACTTCATGAATCCCGAGTGAAGTCTTTCGAAGTTGAACATTAAATATCAAAGATCTTTAGGTATTTGGAGGATAACTTTTCAATAAGATACACATGAATATAAGGATTAAGTTTTATGTGTTGTTGATGTCTTCAATTTATAATGGTCAATCAAGGATGGGTTTCTTAGAAAGTAATTAAGTAACAAACTTCCTGCAACCCAAGTTAATTCTCGATTTCTAAATAAAAGTTGTTTCCTAAGATACAAATATTGTGTATTTCGAAAGAAGTAGACTTGCAAGGAGGCTCTTTTCAACATGGTTTGAAGTTGTAGATAATTTTTAGCTCAAGTAAATTCCATGAAAAGAATTACTAGCAAATATAACTTCAAAACTTTTAGTAAAAGTGTTAGAGCACTGCTCGGTCGAACTCGCAAGCGTTGCTATCTCAAGCTTGTTTGTCAAGTTTAGTTGTCAAAACTATAAGTCTTGTTTTCTAGTCTACTTATAGCCAAGTCTCGAATTAGGAAGAAATATGTAGTTGAGATTTAGCCTTCACGGCGTTCATCGCTTGAAAACAGATAACTACTAAAAGGGGCTTGTGGAACTTCATCAACAAAAGGTATGTGGAGACAAAAAGTCATATAGCTATATATATTTTATTTTATACACATTTTATATTTCAAGATGAGTTTAAAAAGTAATCACAAAGCTCTTCGTCTCATTCTTTGTGATTCCACAATATCTTGTTTCGCTTCCATACGATTAAGATTATTGTGAGGTGATTGACATTACTAGTCTATTTTTCGGAATATAAGTCTGGTGTATCAATTGGTTCCTGTTCACCTTGATTTATCAAAAGATGGAAAAAAAACTCGTAGGTATTTTTGTGGGAGACATATTTATCTTTTTTATAGATTTTTCTGTGTGAGACAGATTTGTTTATCAAGTCTTAGACTTTCGGTCGTAGAAACACTTGGTTGTGGGTGAGATCAACTAAGAGAATCAAGAGCGTAGAGTCCTTCTGGGATTCAAAGGCGCAAGGAACGCGACTGTACCTTAATTAGTGTGAGATTGGTTAAGGCTCAACTACATTCCAGTTCGAAGTTAATTTGTAGTAGGCTAGAGTAGCAGATTAATACAGTGTGGTGTTCAAAAGTGAACTAGGCCCCATGGTTTTTCTGCATTTGTGGTTTCCTCGTTAACAAAATTTCTGGTGTCTGTGTTATTTCTTTTCCGCATTATATTTTTATATAATTGAAATATCACAAGTTGTGCGTAGTTCAATCAATTAGATAATCCAACCATTGGTTGTTGATATAAATTGATTGGCATTTGAATATTGGTCTTTGGTACCATTCAAGTTGTTTCTCATATTAATCCGGTTTTGAAGAAAACAAATACCTAATTTGATTTGCAAGTATCTTCTCCTTTAAATATAACTCGAAAACTTGTTTTCAAAATAGACCGAAAAATTCTTCTTTCGTTGTAGGGTTTCTCCATACGTTTTACTTCCATCCCCGTTGCTAAGTTCAAGTTTGGGTAGCTTGTGTTGTGCTAACACGAGCTATACCGGGAAGTCTTATCCTGGACACATCTTCGCTGTGAGGGGTTTAGCATTACTCAACTCGAGTATACCAGCGAACTAATGTGTTAAGGACAACTTGTTGAACCTGTGATTCTGCCCTCGTCAAGTTATTTCGGTAGAGTTATTTCGCATTAGTTATTTACATATTATTTTTGATACATCTAATGTACTGCTCATTGTTACAAGATTCCAACATGTTGATGATTGCGCTAAATAAAGGCTAAAATAGATTTTGCAACTGAATTTGATTATGCTTATGATACATAATATTTATAGTTAGTGAAGAGTAAATACATGTGTAATCCATCCATCATTTGATCATTTGAAATACGCCACTTAACCTATCTCTATTTAGGAATCAATTTACGTACTTGACTTTATCTTTTTACCTAAATTTGCCTTGGTGATCATCATAAACTTCAGCAAAATCTTAAATTTGACTTCACCTTTGTTGCAGATAGCAATCATGCATCGTGAATGTACCTAAAGAGATGGCTCGGTTACGTCGGAGATCCTCTTGGAAAGCTTGATCTTTATTATATCCGTTGTAAACGCCCAATGGTGACACTAGGTTAGGTTATGTTTTCACTCATCAAATAAAGGTCGAAAAGCTGATCAAGGTAACTTGACGATGAGGTTATTTAATAAATATTTGGTAAAGTGGACGGATATGAATTTAACACTACAATATATATTATAGACTTCGGATCACGTTGTTAACGTTGTATGTGTCAGGTGCACTCTTCTTGCTATCCCCATATATAAACTGTTGTCTTAGCTCAAAGGTACAACTTTGATTACAGTCTATGACTCTATGATGATGATGATGATGACAAGAAGAGAGGCCAGTGGAGCTGCAATAGTTGGCTACAACTTTGATTACTCGGGATTTTTTTCAAGTGATTTTTGGTTAGTGCTTAACCCTTTTTTTTCCCATTTTTTTTCTGAACTTAAAATGAGTAGAAGCGTGTATATTTTGTCCAGTTAGGGGTGAAAAATGCTCAAACATTAAACCATCTTTTTAGCTCAGTTAGGGGTGAACAAACAATCAACTATTATAATGCTAGAATTTTAGTTTGTTTTTATTCTTCTATTCAAATTGATCTCCTTGGAGTAAATGCATCTTGGGAGCCAGTGGCTCCAGCTGCTGGATGGGAATCAAGGGAGCAGTAGACTCTTATATTTCTGTCACGTCTGTTCTCATTTAATTATTCATGGTGCGATTAAAATAGTTATGAACTGTTTTTCTCCTAACTATTTTCGACGTATTCATTGTGATTTATTAGATAATGTTTACTTCATATTTGTATAAATTCTCTAAGTGATGCGCTAAAAGCCAATTTATACTTCAGCTAAACTTTGATTTCGCATATTCATATGGTTTACAATCTTTTTTTATGAAAATACACAGTTTACGATATATTTTCTATGAAAATCTTAGCATTATTTCAATAGGGTGACATCACACAACTCAAAGGTTGAGCCTGGCCCTAGACTCAATGATCACAATCCCCTTTGCAAAATACCATAATCAAAAGTAGTTTGGACTTTGGAGAAGTAGAAGAGCTTCTGGTTTTGGAGTTGTCCATTGAAAAACTGACAAAACACTATAACCGAGGGTAGTTTGACAATCAAAAGCAGAAGAATATTAGGGGGTTTCAGAAGTCGAAAGCCAAAAATTGTTGTTTTTATTATAAAAATGTTATTTTTTTGCTTCTAAAAATTGTTTGAAAGTTTAATTCTTCAAACTTTTTGACTTGAAAAATTACTTTTTAAAATCTATCCAAACACCGAGATTTTTTTGTCAACCATAATTAGAAGTGCTTAGCTATCACATGAGTAGAAATACTTCTAAGAAGCAAGAAGTTCGATTGTACAGTATTTTTGACTTAATAATAGCGTGTCTAGACGAGAAGTCAAAAAACATGAAGTCAGTTTGGAATTTTCGGTGAAACAAAACTATTCTCTATCCAAATGCGTTATAAAGTTATAAACAACTTCCAAAAATTGTTTTCCTGCTTTCTTTTTGCTTTTAAAAAGTTGAAAAGTTAACACGGATGAATTGGGGGCCATGGTTTTTAATTGGGGACCTCCACTAGAGGACAAAAAAGGTCTCCCAATCCTAATTTGGGCTACCCTTATCCAAATATTTTGGTAATGCCTAATCTACCCCTTATCAAATTAGTGGTAATCTCACTTAATTAGTGGTAGTCTCACTTAATTAATGTCAAAATTTTAAAATCAAAATCATTTTTTTTTTCGAATTTTCTGCGCAAATTTGTATGAAAAGTCGTCATGAAATTTTTAAAAAAGTAACGACCTTCAAGAGTCGTCATTGTTTCAGTGAGACTCTAAACAGTCGTTAATATTTCAAAAACGACCATCAAGAGTCGTCATTGTTTCAGTGACGACTCTAGACGGTCGTTAATGTTCAAATATGCATTCCCCCATTAATGAATCTTTAAAGAAGGTAACGACTCTTTTATAAGCAATAACGACTGTTTAGAGTCGTCACTGAAATAATGACGACTCATGAGGGTCGTTTTTGAAATATTAACGACGGTTTAGAGTCGTCACTGAATCAATGACGACTCTTGAGGGTCGTTATTTTTTTAAAAAAATTCATGACGACTTTTCGTACAAATTTGAGTAGAAAAAAAATTGCAAAAAAAGAATTCGAAAAAAAATTAATTTTGATTTAAAAAAAAAAGTTTTAAAAAATAAGGGGTAAAACAATATTTCACTTTACTATTGATACGCCCCTAAAAATTTTGGGGTGCAAACAAAATTGGTGAGGCCCCCAATTAAAATCTAGGGCCCCCAATTAATCCCTGAAAGTTAACTATTGGTAAGTCCTCGTCAAACTCGAATTCGTATCATATAAGCCCTTTGTTTCCACTAGATCTGGTGATTGGGTATCTCTCTTTCTTAGAAACTTAACCATGACGATGATAACTACCAAATCACTCTGATTCCCGCCACTAGGTACATACTCATATTTCTCTATTTAGGGTTTCAAATTCAGTATTCAACTTTTAGGTTTTTGGGTTTTCATCTTTTAAACGAATTCAGTTGAAGATCCAATCTGTGATTGGAACATCTTAACAACCAGGTTAGTATCCTCATCCCGATGTCGATTTTGTCTACGCTTTAAGATATTCAAATTTCCTGAATAAAGTTGTATCCATTTAAATTGTCAACTGTAGCTAAGTGTTCATTTAGAGCTCAAGTAATTACGATCACAATCAAGTGAACTTTGTATATTTTTGTGAAATTTGGTATCATCCAATGTTGGCAGGAAGTTTAACTCTTTTCTTGAGTCTATTTAGGTGCTTGTAGAACGCTTTTCTGCCGCATGAATTTATAATATTTAGAGAAGATATCCTCAATTGTTGTTTGGCCTAAGAGACTTGTATAAGATGAGTAACAAAACCATGTTTGCGTGTATAAATAGTTACCGAAGAACTATTCATATCGAATAATAGCTAATCATAATGATTATAGGTCTTAGAAGGAATTGAATTTTCTGTTTTTAGGATAAGAAGTCAGCTTGTTGTGATTGCTAGCTTCTTCCTATATGTAATATTTATGTGATTTCAAATGATCGTACTTCAGAAAAGTTAGTCCTCTTCATTTGTTCGACTTGTGTGGCTAGGTGGGCATTTTTGATTCTCATCAAAACTTAAGACACTGCGAATCCGTGTTGCGTAGTTGATACAGATTTTTCTTTGTTATGTTTCTATGATACATGTCCTAAATTGTTTTGCTTGTCTTGTTTCTACTACAGGCAAAATGGATGGTTCTGATAGAGGGAACACTAGCGCTGATGTATTTTTACCGAATTATAAACTTGGGAAGACTTTAGGAATTGGTTCGTTTGGTAAAGTGAAAATTGCAGAGCATGCACTGACTGGACACAAAGTTGCTATTAAAATTCTTAATCGGCGTAAAATAAGGAGCTTGGAAATGGTGGAAAAAGGTGAGATGTAGAAACCTGCGCTGATGTCTTGTTTGTCCTTCTAGCTTCTATAGCCAAGAGATTTCTTTTTATGGAATGCCAAACTCTACCGATTTGGTAGTTATTCATATGTTTATTAGATCTTGGGCTGTAGCTCATCACTTATCAAGTTTCAAATTCCACTCTAAATTCCCAAAGTAATTCTGTAGGCAACAGAAACGTGGGGTATGCTACATGAAATTCAATTAGTTGGAGTTATATTCCTTGTTAGAGGCTACTGAGAATCCGACATGGTTCTATTATGCTTGTTACCTTGCAGTTAGACGAGAAATCAAAATACTGAGGTTGTTCATGCACCCCTACATTATAAGACTTTATGAGGTCGTAGAGACCCCCAGTGACATATATGTTGTCATGGAGTATGTGAAGTCCGGGGAGCTGTTTGATTACATTGTTGAGAAGGGTAGGTTACAGGAGGATGAAGCTCGAAACCTTTTGTTTTTCAGCAGGTAGTGTTACTGGTTCTCTTGGTTCAGATTTGTTCTAAACTTTTGATGATGCTTATGTTGTTTCACTACTGGGTCAAGGAATTGGTTGTTCTTTCTGAAATTTAAGTTTGATACGGCTTTCATTGGATATTAGATTATTTCTGGGGTGGAGTACTGCCACCGGAATATGGTAGTTCACCGAGATCTTACCCGGGAACCTGCTTTTGGATTCGAAATACAATGTGAAAATTGCGATTTTGGCTTGAGCAATATCATGCGTGATGGTCATTTCTTAAAAACAAGCTGTGGAAGCCCGAACTATGCTGCTCCTGAGGTATTCACTGAACAATCAAAATCTTGGTATTTTTCATAGTTTAATGGGAGTGTAACATGAGTTAACATGCAATTTGATCTGAATACCAAAAGGCTCATGTTTCATGTATCTGCTTGATAGGTGATATCTGGAAAACTATATGCTGGGCCTGAGGTAGATGTCTGGAGCTGCGGTGTTATCTTGTATGCCCTTCTATGTGGTCCCTTTGATGATGAAAACATTCCTAACCTGTTCAAGAAAATAAAGGTAAAATCCTACTTAACTCATTTGTATTTGTAAACCAAGATGTATTGTGGGATCAACCTGATTCCGTAGAATTCAAACTACCATTTTAATTTTACACTGTATCAGTCGTTGAAGTTGAATAGTGTGTCCTATCCGGCTATTCTGTTCCCGTGGCATGCAAATAGTTAGATGGATGCAGGGGATATATACTTATGCTTTATAAGTTTGTTATCTCATGCTATCTTATAGTAAATCTATTTAGTCAATATTATAATTTAAAATCTTCTGCCTTTTGTTTCGCTTGGTCCTATACCTCAGGGTGGAATATATACGCTACCAAGTCATTTATCAGCTGGAGCAAGGGAATTGATCCCGAGGATGCTTGTGGTTGATCCCATGAAGCGAATGACCATTCCTGAGATCCGTCGGCATCCATGGTTCCAAGCTCATCTTCCACGCTATTTAGCTGTTCCTCCACCAGACACAATGCAACAGGCAAAGAAGGTATTTCTATATGCTAATTTGGTATTTTATGTTCTAAAACATAATGATTGTGGTTTGGTTTTAGTGTTCCTCCACCAAACATAATGATACATGAGTAATGAGTCTGGTTGGCATTGTGTTATTTTTTGTTTGTTATTTAAAAGTAATATGCATCATACACGTCTTAATACTTTTTTACTCAAAAAAAATAAAAGAACTAATGAATACTAGTTTATCTGGCCATTTTTTTTTTTTTTTGGTCTTGAGATTAATTTTCTGAAGCTTTTCTGTGGTTAACAAATTTTCTGTTGAGCTCTTCCCCTAAGTTTTGCTTTCTGTTGAGCTCTTCTCCTAAGTTTTGCATATGAGCTTTTTCACAAACTATCTGTAGTTTTATCTCGCTGCAGTGTGATTATGTTTTGATCCTCTAGATCTCGCATTATGTAAACAGCGTTTCTTCTATTCGAATTTGGCAGATGGATGAAGACATTCTTACAGAAGTAATTCAGATGGGATTTGACAGGAACCAATTGATTTAATCTCTTAGCAACAGAGTTCAAACTGAGGCATCTTCGTGCAGATAATTATAAACTACTCTATTTCATACCTTTCTTGTGTGGTAATCGATAACAAATTTTCAGGCAACTGTTGCATATTATTTATTGCTGGACAATCGGTTTCGACCTACCAGCGGCTATCTAGGAGCTGAGTTTCAGGAATCAATGGTGCGTCTGTTTCCTTTTGTTGCATGTCATATTGGGAAGTCTTTTTTCCTTACTGGCAGAATCGATGACTTTATTACTGTGTGTCTAACTGGTGGAGAAAACTCACTTCTTTTTGTTATACAATAATATTGTATGTCGTATTAGGAAGTTTCTTATCCATTCCGGCGGAATGAGCGACTTACTATCTGTTAAACTGGTGAAGAAAACGAAAAAATGCCATTCCTTCTGAACAGTGTATTCTATGTTTTGTGTGTTCTACTAAGATTGCTAGAAGGGCTGTATTATATTATTCAAATATAGGATAATGATGTCTATTTTTTCAGGAAAAAAATGGCACTCCTATGCAACAAGGTGAGGCTACCTCTCCAATCGGCGGGCACCATATCCCAGTATATATGGATCACCAGGGTCCTGGTTCAAGACAGCTCCCTGTAGAGAGAAAACGGACTCTTGGACTTCAGGTACAGGATATTATTCCTTGCATCTTTAGTCAATGGTTAAAGTAAACAAGTTAGCTTCCACCTTTTCCATGCATTTGATAAAGATGCAGTCTTGCCCAATGGGTGTTATGCTGTTATGATGTAACACATCTCAGTACTCACTTTTGTGCAATAATACTCATTCGCTATTCCTACTGAATTTTTGTAGATAACATCTTCAAATGTTCAACATATCTCTTATCAGATCTATCTTGTGTTGGTCTTGCAGTCTGGGGCTCATCCTCGCCAGATAATGACTGCAGTTCTCAAAGCTTTGCGAGAATTGCAGGTGGGATGGAAAAAGGTTGGACACTACAACATGAAGTGCAGATGGCTTCCTCGCTTTTCTGGTCACAACACTGATGGCGTGGTTAACAATTCCACACATGGTAACAACTTCTTTGAAGATTATTCAGCTACAGTCAAGAAGGATAGCGCTTCCAGTGGATCAGTTAACGCTGTCAAATTTGAAGTTCAGGTATTTTGATTATCCAGTAAGATTGTTTTACAATTCCTTTTACGACTTCATACTGATGATAAATCAGCCTGCCCATGAAACACGTCATGGCTTCTCAACGGACATTATATTAGTGGTGATCTGGAATTCTTTTTTACTTAAACAATGGCATTCAGATATTTGCGATGGACAACTTGTATCAGCAAAACATCTGCTTCTTTTTTTTAACAGAGCTGAGAGTTTTAAGTTGTTTTCCTTCCAACTTATGTCTTGCATCTTCTTCTTGGCAGCTATACCAGACTCGCGAGGAGAAGTATCTTCTTGATCTACAAAGAGTAACTGGACCACAATTTCTATATTTGGATCTTTGCGCAGCTTTTCTTGCTCAGCTCGGGGTCCTCTAAAAGATTTGATGACTCTTGTGTTGGAGAGTAGAACTTGTATATAAGAGTAGTAATAGTCCTCATCCTATGTACTTATTATGATTGAAGGGCTAAAACTGTTTCCGTAAGATGATTCCTTTACTTAATTAATCAAAGTTGTCAGTGTTCAGGTTGGCGTAAACTAGTAAAGTTCATCTTTTAGTTATAATGCTTGGGTGAAGGTTAGAATTTTTCCCAATGGTGATGCTGAACCATTATATAATTATTTGTATTTGACATGTCGCACAGTTTCTGAGTATTGGGCTTGGCGAAGTAATGAGGGGTCGCCGAATTTTTCATTCCTGATGACTGTTTACTTCTTGTATCAGCGTCACCACCTTCTTCCCATGCATAAATGTAGACAACTCCATGAATAAGGACCGTACTCACTACATTTAGTCCGATCGTATGGATGTTTAATATTCAAACCCCGTTTCTTCATGAAACAAACCATTCTAGCTTTCCTGCAAAGCTCTGGCAACTTTTCTAAAGATGAAGGGGGTTATTGTTAATTCCGTAAGACATAGTCCTAAATGGATTCCCCTCCTGGGTGTTTCAATGGACAGTGTCGGATGTTAGTTGGTAATTGTTGATGGAGAAAACGATTTGTTGTTTTTTAAGAAAGTGAAGAGACGACCATGCGGACGGGATTCCTAGACCGAACTCACTGCTTAACCTCAAATAGATGCACCGCACGGGAGTGAGTTCAGAGATCAATCTGTAGGACTCTGACCTAAACAAAAAATGGCGGTTCCAGAGTCAATTCGGTCACAACGAGGAAGATGGTCGATCTGTAGGAGGGAAGCTAAGAAGTGTGTGAGATCAATGATGATCAAGGATTGTGAATGTGTTGTAGGTTTCTGCAATTGAACTGCTGGGTTCGAATACGTTTGAATTCTGCTCAATTGAGAGAGATTGTTGCTCACACAATGATTCTTGGTTATACGATAGATATTGTCTGTTGTCCTCAATCGTGGATTCATAAACTTATTTATATTAATAGAATGTAGAAACGACGGTTGCTCGAGTGAAAGAGTGGGAAAGTGGAAATCATGGTTGAACTAGTTCTGGATCGTGCGGAGTCTTGGTTGATTGTCCACCCACTACTTTGCTAACTCCCTCAAATGCTTGCACGACTTACTCACATTTCTTATCGTGGATGAACACACGTGTCGTAGGCCACCAGACCAAAACCCTAATTAATATCCCCCCATGTGACATGATTGATGTCTCATGATTGTGGAGTCTGCAAGGCAGACGTGTATTTAATTAGTTAATTGTTGACTTGATTAGACGATGAGTCCAAGTTTTGTTGAATCGAGCATGATTGACGAATGCTCTATGATACATGGATTGAACATGCCTGCTGGGACATATGTATAGTTCTCGAATGCATGTTGATAATTGAATCAACATGATGAATATTGATAGTCTGAGCAAATATTGCTTGTCTGAGCGAATATTGCTCGCCTGAACGAATATTGCTCGATTAATGAATTATAAAACGTTGATAATTGAATAATATTACTAGTCCGTCTGAGCAAATATTGCTCATTTGGTGGATTATTGATAGTTGAATCAATATTGATAGTCTGAGAAAATATTGCTCGTTTGAAGGTAGCATGACCAAATAAAATATTAATTTAAAATATTGGCAGCTGGACCAAATATTATTGTAGTAGTAGAAAATCCCACTACTACACCCCTTAGATAATCTATATATCAAACTAAGAAATCATCACGAAGAACACGTAGAAGAATTTTATTAAGTTTAGAAATCAATACAAAGTAAAACCCTTAACTTGGAGAACAATCAACTTTCTCTCTCCTAGAATTCTATCTCAACTCTCAAAAAGATCTCCTTCACCACAAAGGTGGTTGGTCCTATATATAGGAGTTTTACATAGTGGAGGGCAGCTAATGAAGCCCCTATTTTCGGATCTGTCATGCGATGTGCTCGTGACCTTATACCGAGTCTTCTCGCACACGCCCTTATACTTCGCACGACACTCACACTTTACACGTGACTTTGTGACGTCATTGATTCCGTCATTAGGGATCTGTGCACGTGCGAGATGAATTTGCTCCTTTATAATGTCATTACTTCGCATGATATATATGGGTGCGATATTTAACCCCTACATTTTTCCTATTCTCTTAGCGATCTTATTATAGAAAGAGCGATGAGAGAAACTACTCTCAACAGTATTCAAATCTCACACCATGCGATTTGTCGCATCTCGTCAACCTTTCATATTCCTTAACTGACAACGTTCCGAGATTTCGGACTTTAACTTATCCACGTGTTGTCCTTATCGCTCTCATATTTGGACACGTTGCGATTGATTTTTGTACTGTCGCTTCACATCCTCTCACTCATTAATGCATTTGAAAAGCAAATTTCGGGAGAGGAATCAAATCCTTTATAAGCCCTTTTCTCACTTTCATTCCCTTCTTTTTACTCTCTTTTCTTCTTCAACCTCTCGCAACTTTTCTTTATTGTAGTTATTTTCGTTCTTCCATTTGACCTTGATTCTTGATTTTTGTTCGCTTCAATCACCCTCATATTTCTTCACCTTTTTGATCATCTTAGTTAACTGTTAGTTTGCCTTCTTAGTCATCTTGATCGAATCGATATTTATAATCCCATTCTAGAAGATCAAACGATGGGGCACAAAGCCGGTTGGAGAATGGTAGAACAGTTCGACAGGTTACGAGTCGATCTCAGATATAAGGGCTTTACATTATCCGATCCTCCTTCGTCAGGACCTACCGTGACGCTTAACCCTAAGTTCTTCAAAATTGATCAATGGAATGATCAGAAGATCATAATCTCTGTAGGGCAGCTTCTCGCTGGCCTCCCTATCCCTTTTATGGATATGCGAATTCCTCTTTTTTACAAAATTTTATCGCACGAAAAATTTAAGCGTGCGGTTTTTCAACTGAGTGGGGACTCTATAAGGATTATTGTAGAGTTCGCTCGTCGTGTGGCTGGATTAGAATCTCTTTATCCTAAAGAATACAGGAATCAAGCGTACGCCGACTTGATGATTTCTCCTTCTGATTATACTGTTGATAGTTTCTTTGCTAACTATGAAGTGAAGATTATGAAGTCTGAGTCATCTCGTTGGGAAGTTCATTTGAACAGAAAAGACGTCCTCGTAGAGAACCAGAGGATTATGCGAGATGTTGGTTTTAATGATAAAACTAATCTCACTGCTCGTAACTCTAATGACAATCGATGGGATATTTATCCCGTTATTCTTGAGGGTCCATATATCACTGGTTATGGTGATAATAAATCGATAAATCCTCTTTCTGAGGGTTTTCCGGTTTGCTTTCCTTGGGAGATTGGTTGGATCGAGGAGGCCAAAGTGGTATGTCATTCTGAATTTCGATCCTTTACTAACTTGCTTTTTCTTCTTTCTCTGTTTCATAAATTTTTCACCTTCAGATTGCCAAGTTGAAGAGGGACTACAAAGCTAAGAAGAAACCACGCACTCTGAAAGCGTTACGTTTGATCACTGATGAAGTAAGAAATACTTTCACTCGCATCTAAACAATATTGTTGCCTCTATTTCTTATCTTTATCTGTGTGCGAAGGTGGACGGGATGGATGTTGGTGATTCCGATGATGATAATTCTTTTCCGTCGCAAGGAGAAATTTTTACTCGTGCGAAGGCTAAAGGCAAGGTTGTTGCCTCCAAGTCTTCTTCAAAGAACGTTAGCAAGAAGAACAACCCTTTGAAGAAAAGAAATATTTCTTCTACAACCTCTTCTCATAATCCTTCGTTCCACAACTTCATGGAAACGAGTTGCCATTCCCTGATGCATCTTCTTCAACTTCTCCAATGTCCCAATTGTCTCTCATCTTCAAAGACCCCTTCACAGCTGTTGGCGATGAGAATTTAATCCGCACATGCCAAATGATGTCAACCATATGCGATGCTCCCACCCTGAGTAATGAATCTCTGCGAGGATCTGCCTCAGCTATATCTCCAGAATTCTTGTTTTCCATGGCTTCTATGGTATGTTGTATCCAAGGTAGTCAATATCGGTTGTACAGGCCAATATTAAAGGTTTTTATAGGATATCGGAAAAAATCTTTACGATATTGAAAATATCGGCGTTACGAAGGAGAAACGATAAAACGCGCGTATCGTCTCCGTACGGACCGATATACTCGGTTTCACTTGTACACTGATAATATAGGTTTCACTTGTACACTGATATATCACTAATGTAATTTGTCTTTTGATTATGATTTCTTGAACTTTTAGTTCAAGAAAGTAACACCACTAATTTTGGTAACTTCATATGATTATGGTGGATGTAATTACTATAAATGTGATGTTGATGGCTACGGACATTGATGTTTGGTTTCGTTGTTGATAGTATAAGGCTCTAATCAACCACCTCTAATTTTGTAAGGTTGAAGTATGTTTACTACAATTATTATTTTTTATTATGGTTATATCAATATTTATTTTTGTTTGATAAATAATAAATATTAAAAAATCCTAATGATGTATCGCCTATAAAAACATATATTATCATTTGTATAGGTGTATAGGACCCAACCGATACGATACGATACTGATACACGATATTAACTACCTTGGTTGTATCCTTCTCATGTAAACTTGGGCGAGTTCTAAGTTGATATTCCTCCTTCACACTTTAATTATATTGAATTCTTTTGTTCTCTTGTCTTTATAGGTGGCGTGAACTTCACATGCAGTTTCCTCTGATTCGCAAAGGAAGAATCAATCTTTGGAGGTTGAGTGTGCGAAGCTCAAACAAGAACTTTTAAGTAAGATGCGCGAGGCAGAAACCCTTCGTAAGCGAAATGATCAGCTAATAGGTATGCTTCTTTTCACTCTCTCATATCTTGTGAAATTTTGTTATGTTTTCATATGTTTCTTCTGTTACTTAAATCTGTAGAACTTTATAACTTAACTGATGAGGCGGCTCGCCTTCCCGATGATAATGACGCTCTTCTTGAGCTTCTTGATGCATCCTTGGATAACTTCCCCATGTGTTGCTTAGAAAACCTTAGTCGTAAAGAACTGAGGTTGAAATATGAAGCCCTTATTTGCGATCATAGGCCCCTATTAGTTTGTGTAAGATCCTTTCAACATCGCCTTCATGAGGATAAAGAAAAAAATTAGATTGGATAATTTTTACAGATGCCTCCTATAACAAGGAGAACTTATCTATGTGCTATGCTTTCATTCTTTACTCGACAGATTAAGAAGCTTTTATGCATATTTCTGCAGGTTTAGATTGGGCGTCCTCGGCATTGCACGCAAAAGCAAAATCTGTTTTGAAGGCTTTAAAATGGTTAGAAGAAAATATTTTATCTTTAGTCATTATCGCTACAGATTGTAAAGTTCTATCAGATTGCTTTAACAAAGACGATGCTGCAGTCGCTAAAGAAGCAAGAATAGGAAGACTACAACACATTTCGAAGCATATGCAACAATAAATTCAGAAAAATAATATCCTTTATAATGTTTTCGGAAAAAATGAAATTGTAGGACTTCTATATTATTATATTGATTAATTAATATATTTAACCTTCTTATTAAAAAAAAAAACATTGTATATTAGGAACCCCCTTAATAATTAGGGTCACCTTATTATTGAACCGTTTTTTAGGGACCCTTGTTTTTTTTAGGGGACCATTGTTTTATTTAGGGTAGGACATTAGAAGTAAATCTAGGTCACCCCTTATCAATATATTTTATTAATACCTAAACTACCCTTTTGATTATTTTTGGGTTATGATTAGTGAAATGATTAAGTAAAAAATAATTAGTGAGATTAAATTAAAAGATGTGTTTTTATAAAAAGAAGTAGAATTTTTTAGAGAGTAAATTTAGAGAAGATGAAGGAGAAAACCATGGAAAATAAAAATTATTTCCAATTCACTAAGTTTGGGTATTCAAGTGATGAAAGCTCATCTTATTCTTCATCTTCATCTCCATCCTCTCCCGGAGTATTTGTTAATCTTCACAATGATCCGGATATGAATTATTTCTTAGATGGTGAATGTATTCTTCACCAAACTCAATCTCAAGATGAAAATGATGGATTTTATGAACCACAACCGGAGGAAGAGTATTTGGGTATCCAGGTATGCTCCAAACTTAGCTAATGTTGGTTGAATTGCTCCAAATTTTCAAACCAAATGTAAATTTTTGAAGTAGTTCGGTTACCTTATGTGAAGAACATGTAACCGAACTAATTTGAAAGTGTAGTTCGGTTACTTTAGCCAAACACGCAGGTAACCGAACTCTATATTAATGGAAGTTTCATGGATTTCCAGAGCAATGTTCGGTTGTTTCGCAACTGATTAACCAACCGAACTTTAGGAAAATAATATTTTACTTGGTGTACAAAGTTCGGTTGGTTCGCAATCAATAACAAACCGAAATTTACGTAAAAATAAGATTTAACTTATTGTACAAAGTTCGGTTGGTTCGCAACCAATAACAAACCGAACTTGACGTAAAAATAAGATTTAACTTAGTGTACAAAGTTCGGTTTGTTCGCACACTGCATATAAACCAACTATCTAACCGAGCTATACATAATATAAGAGATACTAAGTTTAATAAGTTCGGTTGTTTCGCAAACTTGATCCCAACAGCATAACTAACCGAACTTATCAAACAAAATAAAATCAAGTTCAGAGTTATATTGATTACCTAGATAAAATAAAAGGTAACCGAACTTTGTACTTGTTATTTGTTCTACATGTCATCTTGCTTTTAAGAACTTTGAGTTCGGTTTACACGATCAAATTATCTTGTTAACGAACTCTGTTGTGATTGCAATTGATGTTGTTCCATTTCTTGTAGGTTGAATTCCAACCTATACGAATGGATGATCAACCTTCTCCAGTTGATATGTTGTTCGAAGTTACATCCGGTCACTATGTCAATGATTTGGTATTTCTGAAGTTTATTGATGCGAAGAATTCGGCTAGAGAGCATGCCAAGAGATCCATGTGCGTATTAGTTTTGAATGGAAAAGAAAGCAAAACTCGTTTTGAAATGGTTTGTGAGAGAAGTGGGGATCCGGATGCTAGTCACAAGAGGAAGGATTATGTGTATAAAGGAAAGACGACGAGGAAGAACACAATGTGCTCAAAGAAAATTAAATGTCCGTTCAAGCTAGTATTTAGTAATTGCAAACAAAGAAAATGATGGGTTTATCTATGGATAAGGTGGTAGGTCATCACAACCACCCTCGTCCGGAGGATCTTGAAGGACATGCAATTGCCGCAAGGCTCACTCCTCAAGAAATGGAGAAAATAGCTAAATATAGGAGAATGAGAATTTCCCCACTTGGTATGCTTCGCTTATTAAAGGATGATAACAAGGATAACGTATCATCTTTGCACACCATTTACATTGCAATTGAGACAATTAAAAGGAATGAATGAAAGGATAGATAAGTCATGTAACAATTGTTTTTGTTGGCTCAAGAGAACGGCTACGCGGTTCAAAAGAAGGTAGGTCCGGAAGAAGAAATAACTCTTCTATTCATTTCTCATCCGAAGAGTGTTCAACTGGCTCAATGCTTCCATGAAGTTCTTATAATGGATTGCACTTACAAGACAAACAAATACGAGATTCCATTGTTGAACATTGTTGGTCGTACGTCGACGAAGTCACCGTTTACCGTTGCTTTTTGTTTTCTAAAGGACGAGCTAGAACCAAGTTACACTTGGGCGCTACAACAAGTGAAGGTGATCTACCGAGATGATGATATCCCCGGGGTTATATTGACGGACAATGAAGTAGCATTGATGAACGCAATAGAGAGAGTCTTCCTATTGGCACATAATATGTTTTGTACATTTCATATATGGTGCAATGTGATGAATAGGTGCAAGCCTCAACTTTGTCCACCTAATAGGAAAGCATTGGAAGAGATTAGTAAGCTACCGGAAGATGAACAAGCGGATGCAAAAGAGACATTCGATAAACAACACATCATAAATCACGCTAAATGGGTTGCTTTCTCCGGGGAATGGGAGGCATTGACTTGGTCTCTCACCGAAGAAGAGTATAATCTAAATCTTGCCGAATTTATTGAACATTGGTCTAGACCTGAATATCCGGAGGATATTGTAACGTATGTGGTGAAGCAATGGTTGGAACCGCACAAAGAGCGCTTCGTTTATGCTTTTACCAACCACCATAAACACTTTGGGAATCAAGCGACAAGTTTGGTAGAATCGACTCACCACCGGTTGAAGAAAAATATCTTTGGATGTGCCGATAATTTTGTGGTTGTGTTTAACGCTATGGAGGTTTACTTCAACCGCGAGATTGAGATAATTAAAGAGAAGTTTCAAAAAATCCGCATCATGAAGTACAAAAAGATTGTAGACAAAGGTGGTAACATCAAGAAAATGGAGGATCTTCGGTTTTTTCAAGGGACTCCACTATAATGTTTCACATGCTTGCATTAAGAGGTTAATGGTTGAGGTGTATTTGATTGACATATGGGGAACCAAGCCAGATGAGGTGTGTGTTTGCAACATGATGAAGTCTATGGGACTCCCTTGTCGCCACATGATATCTAAGTATGAACATGGCATAATCCCTTTAAGCGATATAGATCCACATTGGCAACACTTAAGTTTTTTTCCTCCTCCAAAGGGCGATGTTGGAGAAGAGTTTGGTGATAATGAAATGGGAAGCATCGTTATCGAGAGGTACCGGAACATGAACAAACTCGAAAGGAAAATCTTTTGGGATGACATGCGGCCAATCGTTCATCCGCAGACTTCGGAGAATGTGCAAGAACCAAATAAAGGCAAGGGCAAAGATAGACCAAGAACCAAAGAAACAAAAAAACAAGTTAGAGACTATGCAAAGGTGTTGGGTAAGAGGATAAGTGAATTGACCCCTTTTAGTAGAGATCCTTCAGGGCATGAGCATGTGCGGCGAAGTACCAAGAAGATTCTAAGAAAAGAGCTAGGAATATTATTGAAAAAGGCGAGACAAGTGAACGGGATATGAAGAAAAAAGGACCGATGTTACAATCTCAACCTACTCCAATTGATGATACACCACCTATTGTTGATAAAAGTTTCCTGGAAGAGCTACCTCCTTACATTAGAGATTATGTCATAACCACCAATGACGTCCCTCCGGATGGTAATTGCGGTTTCCACATTGTCGTACAACAACTAGGGCCTTTCACTCAAGGTGCCAAGCTATATAATGATAATCAAATCACTTATGTCCGTCAAAGGTTGTTGATGAAGCTAAGGGAGAAACCGAAATTTTACAAGACAATGTTGATGGATGGAGATGCTAGTCTCAATATGCAGTTTGTTAGGTATCAAAGTCGCCTCCACGGGGGCAATCCAATCACAAGGGATCATTGTATGGGCATGCCAATATGTGGGCACTTAATCGCCGACGCATTCAATTGCGTGGTTCATTTTTTCTCAAAATGAGGTAGTTTCACATACACTCAGAAAAAAACCATATGTGTCGAGCAACTTAGACGTAGGAGAGTGGTGATTGCGTTGATTAACAACAACCATTTTATAGGCCTCCAGTTACAAGACAATTGTCCATTGCCACTGATATGCGTACACTCTTATTGGAATGAATTTAACCCCGACACAATGTTGGGTTGGTGCGCTATGTATGAACATAACATGGAGATGTGCAAAGCTTTGAAGGAATCGGAAATAATTATACACGAAGGTTTAATTTACCTTGCGGATGATTAAATGTACCATTAGTCCAACTAGGTATGCTTTGAAAATCAACATAAGAATGAAAGATTGTGTTTTTTGGTATTTGGTCTTTTTTTGGGGTCATTTTTTTTTTGTTGTTGTTGTTGTTGTTTGCAATGCAATTTATATAAGTTCGGTTAAGAAATAACATTACATGACATCACCGAACAATTACATGACTTAAATTCGATTTGGAATTGAAATTACAATACATTGACGAAATGAAATTACAAAATACTTAATACCCATAACGCATTATGAAAAAGTCTCTAAGGATGCGGAAATGATCTTCATATTTGAAATCCTTTCCTTTCCATCGTCTCCATTCATTCTTTGACATTAAAACAATTTCCTCGTATGTTTCACCCCTAAGTCGATTCTTCGCAACAATCCGATACAAAATCAAAAATCCACAACTCTTTATCGAATCTTTTCAAATAGAATGAACAAAGGTAATTGGTTAAGGTTATCAAGGTTACCTGTGTCGGAGCAGAATTTCTCATGAATTTTCACCCCAAAACTATTACTCATAATATCATTCACTCTTTTTTCTTCACCCATCTTTGGATAACATAGTACGTAGTTTCTAGAAAGAGAAAGATCTTCTTCTAGAGTAAATTTATGACTAGGAACTGCCATTTTATGAAATGGTGAAACAAAATGTGAACCATGAGACACATATATATAACATTGAGGTGTATAACGGATATAAAGATAGCCGTTACTTGAGCCAGATCAAGTACATTGTTGTGTGAAACATAAAGTTCGGTTATATACCAAATTTGAAATGTAACCGAACTCAACACTTTAAAAAATATTCAGAAGTTCCAATGTTCCATTCGGTTACCTGGTAAATTTGTGCAGGTAACCAAACACAAAATTGGCTAGGACTGGTTTTGGAATCCCCTAGTTCGGTAACCTGCCAATTTTTCTATGTTACCGAATGTGACTCTGAAACTTTTTTTTTTAAGTGTTGAGTTCGGTTGTATCTCAAAATTGCAAAGCAACCGAACGTTGAGACAACAAAGTTCGGTTGATTACGATATTTAGTCTACTAACCGAACTACCTTAATGTTTCTTAAACATTTTTTTGTAATGAAACATAGATGAGTCTAATTGCCGAACTAATCCCTTAAAACACAAATTAAAAACCAAATTATAAAATTCATTTACTAATCCACATAACTAATTGTTGGAACCACACGAACATAAGAAAACAAAGTACCAAATCCGCAATAAAAAGGTCTTCCAAACATAAGAAAACAAAAAATAAATTCCGCAACTAACCTCTTATGTTTTGTAAACATAGGAAACCAAAGTACTAATTGTTGAAATCACTCATTGACGACGCCCACTATGAGAAACTTTTCTACTCTTTCGTTTAGGAGTTTTAGCCCGTACTTCGTCACTAGGAGTGTCACCTCCACTGCTTTGTTGTTCAACCATCCGACTTGAAACTTCCCCTTCTCGGCGACTCCTCTTCACCGGCATAGTCTGGCTTGGATCAACGGTGTTGGGTGAAAAAACATTAGTCCATTGGTTGTAGATGTCCATTTGTTCACGAGTGTTCATCGGCTCTCCACTCCGGATTTTTGCCATCATTTTCTTCAATAATTTAGCACTTGACTTCACCTTTCTTCAATCAAAAGCATAAACAAGTATTATTTTTCTCGATTTCATTTTATAACATTATTAAAAGCAAAAATAAGAGTAAATATGTTGCCGCCAAATTCCATAAGACCAAGGCCTCATCACCACAGGTAGGGGTATGCTTCATAATTTTCTGAGCCTTTTTCTCCATTGCCTTCGCTTTCGCTTTCTCAGTACGGGTTTGTTGGTCTCTGTTTATTACACGAGGATGAGAAAAAATTTCATACCATTCCATATATCCCTCATCAAAAGCATTTGGCTCATCATAACAATCTTCACACTCTTCAACTGGAATAACATAATTATCATAGTTGATCCATTGGTCCACTGATGGAGCAGGATCGTATTTTGGAACAAAATTCTTTTCGGTGTTCTTAGTTCCCCGCTTCTTAACCTTGAAGTTGAATTTTTGCTCTTCTGGGACACTTTGTACACAACAAAATTGTCTCAATACTCTTCGAGGATTATACATTGTACAACTGCCAGGATAAAACAACGGTCCATTATAACCCGCGATTTCTGAGAAATTTACAACCTCAACATCTTCCTCTTCTCCATATGATTGAAGCATGTATGGATGGAAAACCACATCTTTAACCGTTGCATTATCCAATGTCTCTCACAACCTCAACAACTTGTTTTTCTTACCCTTCTCCTGTGAGTCCAAAAATTCATATTTACCAGCTGTAGCCTTCCCATAAGGCCAAGGAGTGTGAGCATGAGACAATTTCAGTTTAGGGAAGTGATCTTACACCCAAACCTATGAGAAGAAACCACAAATATGATTAGTAAATATATCAAAATTAAAGTTTAGTTTGTTCGCAAATATATCTTGAAACACACAAAGGATAATTTAACGGGGTACCTGAACAAGGGTGTATAAGCCTCCAAAATATAAACTCTTAAGCCTCGAAGCTTTTCTGAGCTCCGCTTGAACGAATGATAGAACCGCAATTCCCCAACTGTAGTTGTTCACCTCATGAAGGGGGTCCAATAGCTGGAGTTAATGGGCATTTACCACGTGACCTGAAGTGTCGGGGAAGAAAATGGTTCCTAGTTGATATAACAAGTAAGCAGTCACATGGTGCTTAATCTTCTCCTCTGTCATCACCAACTTTCCTTGAGCAACCAAATCTTTCGTCCCTCCAAACTCCTAAAACAAGACTTTGAACTTGATCTTTTTCAACTTCTTCTTGTACGACCGGTCTGGGTTGAACTCATTATACTCATCACCTTCCTTAGGCTCTTTTGCGGCTCGTCTAAACTCACAATGTGCCTTATCAGCGCTCCAACCTAGACACTTTTCCACCAACTTTTCAAGAAGTTCATAACTCATAGAGGGATCGTAGCCAGCTCGAACACTTTTTCCCGTAATTGAAAGTCTAGTTATTCGAAAACAATCATCCGGAGTTATTGCCATCTCGCCAAATGGTAGAAGGAAAGTATCCGTCTCAGGAGAAGCTCTCTCGGCAAATGCAGAAACGTTGACAGCATCAAATTTTTGGTACGCATGTTGTATCGCGTTCCATAGTACACAATCAAATACCTCCAACCGGACCTCATCACACTCATTCTCTATATTCCATTTCTTGTTCTTTTGATGTTTCAAAACACGAACAACATTATTATGATCCTACAAATACAACATCATATCTTATATACTAATATATACCAAAAAATATATGTCAAAATATAAAAAAATGACTAAGAAATATTGATGTATAAGATTCAATACCTTTGTCGCAAAGATCTTGGCAGCCCATGAGTTTTTGTAGCCAAGCAATACCTCCCCTCCATCTCTTGGAGTACCATAAGTTGGGTTCTTTGGCGGCAAACACAAATTGTCATCAGGAATATATGCATATCTAGCAAAAGGATTTTTAGGCGTCTTTATAGTTTTTTTTTAGTATTTGTAATTGTTCCTCTTCCTCTTCCTCTTCATCCGAGTCTTCCTCTGATTCGTCATCTTCATTATCTCCATCCTTATCTCCATCTTCTTCACTGTCATCATTGTCATCTCCTTGTTCCTCCCCATCTTCCTTATCTCCATCCTCATTTCCTCTTTCTTCAGCTGGTTCCTCTTCTCCACCTTCATTATGTTCTTGAGTACCCATCTCTTCCACAATCTCTTGATTAAATTGTTGGATTACATTGTCAACATTATCTCTATTGACACCATCTTGGATGACAACACTCGGTAATGACCTACCTCCATACTTAGCATTTTTGGTTCCACGCTTATTGAAACCTAAGTGTATTTTTCCTCGAGGCGTGGGAGTTCTCAGATCTTCCAGTGAAGGTTGGTTTGATTTTTTTCCTCTCCCACTAATCAAGAAAACAAAAGATATTAGCTTAACCGATAAATGATTGACTAAATCAGACGCAACATAATGGTTCTCGCAGTAAGGTTTGGTTAGTATCAAAAGTTTACCAAAAAAACGCCAACTCTAAAAAAGAATTGTGTTCCATGGTAGAGTTCGGTTAGTCCATATTTTTTGCAAACAAACAGAACTCAACATGTATACAATTAAAAAAGAGTTCGGTTACTGGATTGTTTTAAATTTATTTGCGAACCAACCGAACAAAGTTGGAAAAGTTCGGTTAATTGAGAACTCAACATAGTGGTCAAAATAGCACAATTCGGTTGCATTGGAATTTTTTTTTTTTTTTTTTTGTAACATGGGTATAGTTCGGTTACTAGGTAGTTTTAAAAATTTTGCGAAACAACCAAACAGGATTGAAATAGTTCGGTTAACTGAGAACTCAACATAGTGGGAAAATTAGCACAGTTCGGTTGATTTGGAATTTTTTTGTAACATGGGTATAGTTCGGTTACCATATAGTTTTAAAAAAAAATTGCGAACCAACCGAACAGAGTTGAAAGAGTTCGGTGAACTCAGAACTCAATATAGTGACAAAATTAGGACAGTTCGGTTGCAATGGAAATTGTTTTTTCTTGTAAAATGGGCAGAGTTCGGTTAGTAGATGGTTTTCAAAAGATTTGCGAACCAAACGAACTCAAAGTTCGGTTACATAGTGTTAATTCCTATTCAACCGAACTGTTCTTCGTGTTCTTCCTTTCAGGAAATTCGGTTAACAAAATATGGTTTTTGTGAAACTCCTCCTAACCGAACTCAGCACTGTAACTTCCATTTGAACCCTATTTTGATGATTTCTATTCAATTAAACGAATAAAAATCAAATTAAAAGTAATGGCTTTGGTTGAAAATACATGCGGATCTTTCCCATGACAGTTTCAGGGATCTTCTTGCGTCTATTATGGCCGATTATGTCTTCACCTTCCGGTTCCACTTCTTTGTGAATCTCCAATTCAGTTGGCTGATTTGCTAGATGTCCTAATGGGGGACCTTTTCCTGGGAGTATTTTGGTTTGATTTAGAAGAACCCGATTGATTAATCGACGATGGAAATTTTATGAATCGACGGTTAATCGAAGAAGATGATATTTAAAGGAAAAAGAAGAAGAAGAACAGAAGACCCAAAACTTGTTTGGGAGGCGGTAGGGTAGGTCTGATTTTTTGTTTTTGTTAATAGATTATATTAGGCTAATAATTTAAAACCGTTTTAGTGATAATCTTAATTAGGGTTTGGGACAAATTAGTAATGTCCACATTTTAGGACATCCCTTATAAATGTAGGGTAGATGGCCTTATAAAAACAATGGTCCCCCAAATATATCATGGTACCCAAAAAAACCGTTCTTATTATCGGGTCCATATAAGGAGTGAACGGCCCAACACTATTACCACTTCCACTGGTTCGACCCCTCCCTCAAATTCCCTATTGAATCTACAAAAAAAAACCCTAACAAATACTTTTGCTTTTATTACCCTCAAGAATCGAAGAAATTTAGGGATTTTATTCAATCGCCATGGCTTACAACAGAAAACCTGGGCGTACAACACCAACCAGTACTTATCCAACTAGTTCTGTTAATTCTGACCTTTCAAATACATTTGCTATTAAAATCAATAACCTTCCTAAAACTGAAACTGCAGAGAATATATATAATGAGTATTATCAATATAATAGTGAAGAAATTAGGCAGGTTTATTTGATCCAAACTCGAATCTGTAACTCTGCATTTGTTAGATTTAACACGGAAGCATCGGCAAGAGCTGCCGTTCACTTTGGTAAGAAATTTCTATTTTTATTTTATTTGGTAAGAAATTTCTATTTTTATTTTATTTATTTTAATTAAATTAGAACGCTTGTAACAGATATACTTTGTGTTTGCAGTGCCCCATTATGACGCTTCCCTATGTAAATATGGCCCCCATGGAAAACCTCTGTAAGATACATTTAATTTTAGTTTAGTTTTTACAATTTTCATGTTGTGAATTAATTTTAAAGCAAAAATAAACCCTAAGAAATTGTTTCTTCTTCAAACGCCTATGTAATAGCTGTTGTATCTTCACTTTGAAGCTGCATCTAGTTATTCATTGTTTCAAGCTCATGGTATAGATGAGACTGGGCAAAACAGTGAAGCTGTTAGGAATTCAGTAACTGATCTTAATAGGTTTGGTAAATGCCCTTGGTTCTGCTTTAGATGCTCTTAACCAGTATAGTTTAGATTGTAAGTGATAACTATCTTTATGCCAAAGTTGCAAAATATGTTGAGAACAAGTCCAAGCTTTCTGAGGACAAGATCCCCGGATTAACTGAGATTCTTGGAGACAAAGACAATGCAAAGGAGATTGTGGAAGTAGCAAAAGCATCCATGGGGAAGGATTTGTCTGTTATTGACTTAATTAATGTCAAGCAATCTGCCGAGAGAGTGATGGACCTCGCACAGTACAGGAAGAATCTACATGAGTATATCTAGTGAATAGATGAATGACGTTGCACCAAACTTGGCTTGTGAAACAGTTGGAGCTCGTCAATTTCTCATGCTGTGGGTCTTTCAAATTCGGCCTAGTGTCCTTCCTCCTCTCTTCAGATTTTAGGTGCCAAGAAAGCACTCTTTAGAGCGTTGAGAACTCGAGGGAACACTCCAAAATATGGTCTTATCTTCCCTTTCATTGGACGAGCATCTGCAATGAACAAAGGTCGATGGTTCGTTATCTTGCCAACAAATGTTCTTTTGCTTCTCACATTGACTGCTTGTCAGAGACAAACACCACTGTATTTGGAGACAAGCTTCGTGAGCAGGTTGAAGAGAGACTGGATTTCTATGACAAGGGTATTGAACCTCTCCGAAGAATGTTGACATGATGAAAACTGACATGGATATATAAGGTGGGGCTTAAGTAAAGAAGAGCAGCAAGAAAAAGAATTCAAAAGGTGAGATAGAGCCTACGGAAGAGGACAAATCAGCAGCTAAAGCAACTAATAGAGATGCTTCAGAGGATAATATGGGGACTGAGAAGAAGAAAAAGTAAAAGGGGAAGCACAAGTCCCAGGAGAATAGAGTTGAGTCAGCAGAATGGAACTGCCAAGAATAAGAAGAGCAAGGATGTTGAAGTTGATGGTATAGAAGCAGTCAGTGAAGTGAATAAGAAAAAGAAGTCTAAAAGCAAGAGTGACACTTAATTTAGTTTTGTGATAAAATATGTTCTCCTGATAGTATACTTAGTTGTATAGAGGTGTTTTGGCAAGTACTGCCTCTGTAGTTGGTTTATATTTTTGTTCATTTAACTCTATTAAAGAATCAATAATATTTAATATTTTCTGCAGTTATATTTCAACATAGAGATGTATAATAAATTTTCTTTTCTTTTTCATCTCTTATAGTGCGGAGGAGAAAAAGGTGGAAGAGCGGCTCCCAAAACCACAAATTAATAAGAGAACTAGAGCTGGGCAGGAAGGACAAGGAAGTTCCGCAGCAAGAAGGTGAGTCGGATAAAGCGTAGTTAGCATAACTTGATACATATATAACCTAACAAAGCAATGTTAAAGATATCAAAGCAATGTGTTGGACATTTGTTGGGTACCAAAAGTTAAATAGCACTTTTTAATATTTTCTGCAGTTATGCTTCAAAAAAAAAATGTATAACTAATTTTAATTTTTCTCTCTTATAGTGCCGATTCTCCGGACAAGAAGAATGAGCGAAGGTCGGAGCCAGACTCCAAAAGGAGGAAGTTTACACCAATTGCATGGCCATAAAAGTCATTTGAAACCCGGCTTGATTGGGGTATACCCAATAAGACAAAATGGGGTCATTTTGAAGTAAAACCAAGCCACCCCTTAACCTTGTATTTTCAAAATGGCAAAATTGCCCTTGTTTAATTAACACTAAAATTTTGATTAGATTAATTAATTAAATTTAAATTGATTGAATAGATTAAAACTTATGAAATTTAAGTTATGAAATTTTGTTTTTGATTGAACTTTTGTGAGATGATTTTGATGATTTTTTTTTTTTTTTTGAGAACATCTCTTGCAACGAAAATGAAGCAAACGTGTCAAATACTTCTAAAAAGGGATTGCAAACTGTTATATGAAATCATACTCAAAATCAAAGAATAAATCAACACTTTTAGTTCGAAAGTATGAAAGTTTGGCAAAGGTCGACTAATGAAGATCATCTTGCGGCCAAAAGTGGCGGCAAAGATCTTCATCGCCGACCTCACGGGCCAAAAGTGGCTCAAGATGATCTTCATCGTCGACCTTGTCGACTTTTGTTTTTTGACATACGGGAGATGACATAAAATTTATTGGTAAACAAGGTATTGAAGAAAATACCCTTCCTGGGCTATTGTTATTCGGGCAAGGTATTAAAAAATACCCTTCCTATTGTTGAAAAATTTCTGATCGCCGCCATGGATGTTATGAAAAGTCGAAGCAAGATATGCATGTTACGACCTTAATGACCAAAAAACAGTAAATCATAATTTTCGATTTCTAACCTAATATAACAATCAAATCACACAACACAATGATGGGTTTGAGTTTAAACATCATTTATAGTCTTCTTTTCATTTGGTAGAGTCAACAATTTTTTTGGAAAATCAAAGTTGAAGATTTTTATATGGCTTTGGTTGATGGAAGATGAAGATGAAGAAGAAGAAGAGAAGAAGATGAAATGAAGAGAATAAAAGCGATTTAGGGTAATTAAGATTATTAATGGGTAAGGGTAGTTTTGTAACTTACCCATTAGGACTCCCTAACACCCACAAAAAGTGTCCCTTTAAAATTGGGTATACCCCAATTAGTTTGAGTATATCCCAATCTCGCCAGGATTTAAAATTTGGTTCATAACCTAATTTCTGACCTATAGAAGAGTGTCTATTTATTAACTGCTGAATATGCTACTAAATCACTAGTTTTGTCTTATAAATCTTCTAATTGATAGTTTAGCTTATACAAACTTACTTGCATTACTTCCTGCTCTTCATATTTTGATTGAATTCTGAATCTATTTTAAATTTCTGGCATTTCTTACTGTGTTATCATAATAAAATTCTGATATATGCTCCCTTAGCTTATATAAGAGATAACATAAGAGATATAGCTCAACATTTAGGAGATTGTTCTTTACTTACCAAAGATTGCCATTACGGCAGCACGACCAACAGAAGTAATCTCTCTATTTTGGAAATAAGGAAATAAAGAACTTATTAAAAAATAGGCACTTATAGTTCCTACCGTGGGACACAATTTCTCTCCTTCTGCCCCATCTTGAGGAAATACCCAGCAACTGAGGCAAGCTTAGGGACCTGTATAAGACAAAACCATATCATTAAATTACTAGATGACCGCTGCCACTGTGGGACGGCCAACCGAAAAAATTGACGCAAAACTAAATTTTGTACTCACAATTTAGTTCCGCCATTATGGCACGGAGTCGGAAAAAGAAACCCACGAGGAAGAAAGTTCAAATCGCTAAACAATAGAATCAAACCTAAGTAAAAGTACCTTAGTCAAATTAATATATCTCAAAGCGAACACGCTAAGGCTTTAAACAATACTCCAGGACCTTCTTCTAGCGCAAACACAATGTTTGTCTGGAAAGAAAACAATATTTCTTAATTGGATTCAGCCAGATAAACTAACTTTAAATTATTAGCTAAACTGGAAAAGAAATACTAACTTTACCTTAAAGGGTCTATCAGTTTTTGGTAAAATGCAAACACCTTAAAAATTCCAAAACTATTTATATGTTTTCTAGAAACTATATAAATGCCCTTAATCTAACGGATATGGATGTCCAACGGATTTTCAAGATTGCATCCAGAACCGATCCGTAATTCGTTGGATTTCAAAAATCTCGTCCGCGTCCAACCTATTGGCGAACGGTCCGGGCATCCATCAGAAAAAATACGGTTGGTCCCGGTTAAATCCGCAGATTACGGATAAAATGCTCATCCCTAATGGGATCTCTCATCTAGTAAACCGGTTTTCGAGTTGAGTTCTACCCATGGGCTTATGACGAGTTGGTGTCGGTAACCTAACATCTAGTACAGAGCAGGTTTGTTCTGTTCTGTTCACAAATTTCAGCAATTTTTAAATATCATAACAATTGCTGAGTTAACTGACGAGGTTCAAAAAGTTGAAGTTCAAGAAGGAATTTCCAGAACTAATCGTAAAGAAGACATATCTATGACAACAACTTTGACAACATCCTTGTCAGCAGCTTTGACAACTGCTATTACAGATGCTATTGGTACGGGAAAACAAGGCGATACTGGTTTTCCTCTTTTTCACCACCAACCGACTCAGACTGGCAATACTAATGGTATATGGTGGTGAACCTGTTACTACTATGCGTCCGGGTTCCATCAACCTAAAGTTTCCAACATTTGAGGGTGTTGATCCTGAAGGTTGGATTTTTCAAGCTGACCAATATTTCAGTTCAGATGGGATAACTTCAGCTTTTAAGATCCCAGTAGTTGCTGCTCATCTTAAGGGTGATGCCAACTCTTGGTATCGTTGGGTTAAGAAGTCTATTCCTATGCCAAATTGGGAAGAATTTTGTTCTCTACTTCATAACAGATTTGTAGATCATATGTTCATAAATCCTCATATTTCTTTGACAAAGTTGTCTCAATCAGGTACGGTTCGACAACTAATTTCATAGTTTGAGAAACTTATTAATTTTTTCCATGACCTTCCTGCCCAATACCTCATTGATTTTTTTATTGTTGCTTTACGTGTTGATATTGGTACTGGTGTGAGTTTGTTTGAACCAAAAACACTGTCTGAGGCTTTCAAGAAAGCTATCCAACAAGAGGATACTATACTTGCAGCTTCTTCTATTTCGAAACCTTTTTATCGTGCAAATCATTTCAAACCATCTACTAATGCAAACTCACAGCCTAGGAAGAGTACTTTACCTCATGGAGATAAGAGATTATCATGGGAAGAACAAAAGGAGAAACGAGATAAAGGTCTTTGTTTCAATTTTGATGAGTATTATAAGCCTGGTCATTTATGTGCGAAACCAAGATTTTTGATTTTGGATGTTGCTCCAGACATTCATGAGAGTAATTATCCACCTTTTGATGAAGACAACATCCTCGTGGCTCATGATAATACTATTGATTAACAGAAACAAGAACTTCAAATTTCTTTGAACTCTCTAATGGTTTCTTCTTTTCCTTATACAATGAGAATCTAAGGGTATACCAAAGCTAAACACATTACAATTCTAGTTGATTCAGGTGCTACACACAATTTTCTCCATCCAGCTATAGCCAAACAGTGTGGTTATCCAATAGAATCAAAAACTTCTTCGTTGTGTGTCACGGTTGGTGATGGGGGACAATCGCATACTCATGGTTCTTGTTCTAGTGTCCCACTTAAATCGCAAAATTATATTTTTACGGTTGATTTTCATATTTTGGACATCAGTGGTTGTGATGCAGTTTTGGGTGTTCAATATGGCTGCGTACTTTGGGGCCAATCATATGGGATTTCAGCCAATCATATTTTTTGATATTACTTGTTGAACAAGTATTAGTTAGTTATAAATAATTCAATACACTGCTTGTAATGATTCGCTTCAATTAATAAAAAAAACTCAGTTCTTTTATTGTTATTCGTAACAGAGGTGGCTAATCCCCAATAAAAAGGATTTTATCTTAGGGTTCTAGTTAGTTTTGATTTCTCTTTCAGTTGTTTTTGTTTAGAACTCTAACATCTAGTATCAGAGCCAACCACCACGACTCATACCCGCTCCACGGAAGGGGTGACCTATAGGCTAGATTAAAGTGTAGGGGAACCTATGTATGGGCATATTTGTCGCCAGCATTGAATACTGGTAGGTGAGTGGAGCCGCCATAAGAGAAAGGGCTACCGTCCGGTTAGTGTCGACAGAATACTTGTAGGCGAGTGGAGCATCCACAAGCGAAAGGGATATCGTCCGGACAGTGTGGATAGAGTATACCAACGAGGACGTTGGGTCTGGAAGCATGGTAGGATGTTGGGACCTTAGTCCCACATTGGTAGATGGGGCTTAATTGGGTAGTTTATAAGCCAATGCGATCCCTCATCTAGTCAACCGGTTTTCGAGTTGAGTTCTACCTTTGGGATTATGACGAGTCGGGTCGGTACCCTAACAACTAAACATCAGTTCAATCTTCTTCATTTGATTCAAATCCTCCTCTTTCATAGATCTCCTTTCATTTGAACCAAAATCGAAAGAAGAAGGAAAAAAACAAACTAAAACTTGGGAGGCGGTCGGTTCGATCCCGGGACCTCTATCTCGGTTTTTACTAAAACACCCTCGATAATTAAAATATTTCCAACTTCCGTGTCCTTTTTCTGTCCGCTAAATTTACGTGATTATCCTTCACTTTTCGGCTTATCTAACAAACTGTCAAAAGAGAAAAGAAAAGATAAATTTTTGTGCAACCGATAGATCAATCTCCCACTGTGGTCGCCAATTGTTGATGGGTGAAAACTACTCCGCAGAATTTGGTAATTTGGGGTGTGGATGAGGAATGAATTTAAACCTACAACAAATGCACTGCGCGGTGAGTGCTTGTAGATTCGAGAGATCAATACAGGCAAGTCCGGCCTAAACCAAGAAATGGCCGTTCCAGATTTGTTTCGGTCACAAAGTGAAGGAGATGGGGTTGATCTTAGGGAGGGAAGCGAAGAAGGTGTTGAGATTGTGAAGGTGTTGGCTTGCTTATGACTTATAACGAGAAAGATGAGCAAGCTTACGGTTGATGCAAGCGTGCTCTCGGGGTGTTTGAATACGGTTTTGTATTAACACTTGGTTTCGTCGATGAACTTGTGTTGTTCTGTTGTCTTTCCTTGTCTTTGAAATAGGGCGGAGAACCTATTTATACAAGTCATTGAGCCTTATTCACGTCTGTCGTGGGAAGTGGAGGAAGTGGAGTGATGGAGTAGTGGAGTTGTGCGTCGGTGCCACACGACCAGTCTTGCCCACTTCTCCTGTTCATCTCTAACCGTCCATGACTTCTCGACACGTTCTTGTGATGGCGCGTTGCACGCCGCACGCCGTAAAACCGCCGGACCAATACCCCGGTATGTATCCCCAGGTTGTGACATGATTGATGTCTGGAATGTGTGGATCGTGGATCCACGAAAGATAGCATGTAATGTCGAGTTGAATAACTTGTGTTATTCAGAAGTCGATACTTGTGAAGTATCGTGTGTATTTTATGCAGTATCGCATTACGGTGTGGTAAAGTGATGGGTAATGACTCCTCACTAACCAAATAACTCCTGACCAGGGTTGTATAACCAAGCTGGTGAAGCCAGACGGATGAGATGATGTTTGAGACACTCATCTGCGACCGTTGATGAAATTAAGGTTTTTAAAGAGGTGCGCAAGCATCACTCTTCAGCTTGGTCGAAACCAAGCATGGGAAAGGTTTTGAAGAGGACCGACCGGGCATGTGTGTAGACAACATGCCGGTGTGCACGTCCATACTTCACTTTCCCAAGAAGGCGCGATCTAAGCCACTCAATTTGACCGGCAAAGAGGAGTGGTTGAGATCGATTTGCGATAGGAGTTTGATGCCTCAAAGAGTCGCGCACCATACCCTTTTCCGCGTGTTTTCCAAGATGACCTGACTTGGTCGGTCTTGGCCAGTTAGTTTGACGTGAAGGTGGTAGGCTCGGTGTTCACACCTATACCGACTATCCCATGAAAACGTGATCTAAGCCGTTCAAATCATCCAGGTGAAGTTGAGCGGTCGAGACTGGTTTGCAATTTGGGAAGTGTAACCACGCATGTTTGAGCGGGCGTTTTGGATTAGCCGGGCATGATATGCCTTGGCCGTTCACATGAGGAGGTAGATGGGCTCACGGTGGTCATCTTTGGTGTGACCGATCCTTGCTCAATATAATCTGTGACCCTCCATTCGTGCCGGAGAAGATGGACGCGCGTGATGGCTTGAAACCCTAATTTTGGCTTTCAAAGTCACGCGCCATCCCTTGTTTGGGTGACGATTCTGTCACGGCCAAACAATGTTGGTCTTGACCGATTGGTCAAGTGTGTAGTCGGGCCCGGTGATCGTGTTGATATGCTCTGAGCCCTTTGAGTCTACATCTACACCCTCCATCTATACCGCGAAGATGGATGGTTGAGATTGTTTTCACGACACATGTAATATGCCGCAAACCCTTATTTAGGGTTTTCCGTCCATAATGCTTGGTATGAACGTCTCGTGGCAAGCAAAGGCCAATGGCCGACCATGCGGGGGTCGACCGTGGGTATTCCATACCGCTGAGGGTGATGGAATTGATCCGGGGTCATCCAATCATGCTTATGGAGTTGGATGATGATCATATCCGAACCGATACGGTCGGTCTCGTGCCGGATGCTCAATCGGGCTAGTATAACACACCGAGAGGGGCTCAATCGGAGCTAGTATAACACACCGAGAGGGGCTCAATCGGGCTAGTATAACACACCGAGAGGGCTGGGCCAGTATAACACACCGAGAATCGGCTGTACGGGTATTTCGTACATGGTTTCATTATAGTGCTTGGAGGTTCGTGTTGCTCTGTAAGAGTAACACTCGATCGTCATGCCACACCGATAATGAGTACCGGAAATACAAAGGTCGATATGAAATTCACAGAAGGGATTGTTGCTACATGATCCATTCTTGGTGAATTAAGTGAGGGAATATCCAACACTTATAAATGGCTTTATCTTTTACAAGATGTCAGCGCGTGATTTTTATGGTTTTTTACAAATTTAACCTTGAACGAAAATCCACCATCAACATTAAGTCCCCTGCCTAGCACATAATGGTTACACTATTGTGTGGTAGGCATGAGATGGTGACGATTAAAGATAAAACTTATGAGGCAAAGTTAGATGTTACCAGAGAGAGACGGGTCATCCTGTCCTTGGAGTATGTCACGTTCAAAGGCATATAGGAGAGCGTTCCCCTAGTATGATGTCGGTCTTGCTCGCTTCGATCGACCTTGCTATGCCTGCTTCGGTCGAGGGCTCGCTCCGTGCTTGCTCCGCTCGATCGTGGGGTTGTGCCTAATCGACGGACTGCTGCGCCTGCTTCGTTCGTGGGGCTACTGCGCCTGCTTGATCGAACGTGGTCTTGTTGTGTCTGCTTTGGTTGAAAGTGGGTCCACTGTGTACATGCTTCAAACGTCGGCCCTGCGCTTCGACTGAAACCGGCCCTGCTGTGTGCGCTTATTATACCAGCCTTGTGTCCTGATTAACACCAGCTTTTGCGGATTGAGCAATACCAGCCTTGTGCCCTTGACCAACAAAGAGACTTGAGCACACTTAGGACTTGTGACTTGATCAATACCGGTCTTGTGACTTGAGCAATACCGGACTTGAGACTTGAGCAATACCGGACTTGAGACTTGAGCAATACCGGTCTTGAAACTTATACCGGACTTGAAACTTGTACCGGACTTGAAACTTGTACCGGACTTGAAACTTGTGCCAGACTTGAAATTTGTACCGGAGAACTTGAGTTATACCGGACTAGAAGCTTGATCAATACCGGACTTGAAATTTGTACCGGACTTGAAATCAATACCAGTCTTGAAATTTGCACCGGTGTTTTATCTCAACCCCAACTTTGTGCATTCATCGTGAATGCATTCCACATATATTGTGTATTTTCTCTTATTCAAGTACTAACTCCTGTCTTCATTGTAGAGTGAAGAAAAGAACTCCTGTTGAGATGTCTTCTGGAGGTAATGCTGGTGCTAAGTCAGGAGGTGTTGACAGCTTCAAAGATATGCCGAACATTGATGATGAGTTGTTCACCGCGCTCTTCCAACTATATGAAAATATCCGTTTCACATCATAACCCTCCTCCTATCGACTTCAGGGTTTTTCATGCTCCGCTGGGTCTTCATGAAGAATGGATGAGACGTATGTTTGAGCAATGAGTACATCAAAGATAACTTGACCAGAGCGCAGATTATTGATGCAGCTTGAGTGTCGAAACGGATCGAGAGGATGTTAAAGTGGTTTCCTCTTCAGTTCGATTTACCCTTGCGAATTCCATGATTCTTGACTGACCATCTTTCTCGTGTTGAAGAAGTCCTTGACTGACGGTGAAGGAACTTCATGCTGAGCCTCAGTCCCCATACGTGGTTTACATGGTTTGTTTGCAGCGGTTGTTGTCGAGCCTGGTATGGAATATCTTGCACGTTGTTTCATCATTGTGGGAGTCGTGCATGTGGTAATGGAGTTGGAGTTGACGGACGCGCAGGATGTTGTATCTCGGTGGTCTTCCTCTTGACGCTTCAGGGACCTGCTTGCAGAAGGTCAAGGTTGTATCGCTTTGTTAGTGAGATATATGCCCTACGAACATTATGAGGCTCTTCGGCATGCCCGGTTCTTTCTATCGGGCATATGTTGTTGTAGATGAGCGTTCAACGGCTCCAGAGGATGACCAAAACGCGGATTCTCCAACATAGCATGATAGGCATGTACCACTGTCTGATAAAGTGACTCGCCCGGATCTTGTTCGATATGACGCGTGGACATCGTTATCTTCTTGAGGCTGCTCCCTTGAGGTATCGTCTCCAGTGGAAGATTGCCGGAGTGTTGATACGTTGTACCGGCATTCTTTAAACTAAATGGAAGTATGGTATAATAAAAATTTCCGAGAGGAGTTCGAAAAGCTATCTTACTTGCATCATGCTCGTACATCCTTATCTGGTTGTAGCCGCTACATCCATGAAGGAGAACATGCCGTGTCCGCTGGTTGCATCTACTAACATGTCGATGTTAGGTAGAGGAGGATCGTTTTTGGAGCATTCAATTGGGCGGAGAGACTGGGTGCCAGTCTCTCCTGCTAATTGCTAACAGCGGCGCCAGTATATTGTCTTCCCCTTCTGATCACGTCTTGCCTCGAAAGTGCGCTCCCTTTTGGTGTGAGCATGGGTTGAAGTTTCACCGGATAGAGATGGACGCCTCGTCAGAAAAGGTGTGTCGTGGTGCTTAGCCCCCAGTGATGCAAGTCGGTCTTCCTCCTGAATTGACGCCCACGTGGGGAGTGGGATGCAACGAACTTGTCTGATTCTTTCCGCGGAGCTTCTCCTGTATGTGCTGGTTTGGTTTCCCTTGAAGTCCGTCATTGCGGTAGGATTCCGTACGACCTTTCCTGGAGAACCTTGGATGTCCTGGTAGTCTTGAGAGTAATGAAGACGCTTCTGTGTAGATAAGGGCCGTCTTGAACTCTGAGTCCTTGATGCGTGCGGTGACATGTAGGTCACGGTCGTGACCTTCCTCTGGTTGATTGTAGCAAAACGTCTCCACGCGCTGATTCTTCGAGAGGTGTGAAAGTTTGCATAAACTTTCCACTAGAGAAACCGCTTCCCGATCTACTGGCCTTTGGTTCATGGTGAAACTGTTGACTTGAGGAGGATCGTTGTGAGGATCGGTCCCGGTGTGGGAGTCTCCATGACAGATCGCTCATATCCGATGTCGCTTCCGATCGAGTCCATTTAGGCCCGCGCCGCTGAAGTACCTTTTCCAGGTGCGTTGAATGCGTTCCTTTTTTGCTCCAGGGGCTGTCACGGCTCTTGTGGAAATCGATCAGTTAATATCTTAAGAAAAGTGAGTACCTCTTTCTCGAGTTGCGGCCATATCCGTTTGAGTCTTAGCAAGAACTTTCCCGCTTCTCCATCAAGTCTGCAATGGTAATGGGGATGGTCCTCCTCTCGTCCCTCCGGCTCCTCGTCCTGATGAAGGAGTGGAAGTTGTTGCTCTGGTGACTACTAGAGGTGTTACACTTGATGAGATGCCAGGATTTGCAGCTGCTCTGGCTCTGGTGATGGGAGGTGTTGTAATGTCACTGCTGAGTGATCGAATTGAACGTTCCCATCCTTTGTACTCACGTGTTCCTTGATTGATCTCTCCTTCCTCAAGCATTTCTTCACTTAGTTGAAAGGTCGATGCGGATTGAACAGTCTTCCGAGCTTCGACAAGGGTCTTGAGATATAAATCTTCCAGCAAGGATCCGTAAGATGCAGGCTCCATTTCTTTATCCGGTAGACGTTGTGGTACCCGGACAAGTCTTTTCCTCTCGTGGAGTTTCCTCGAGTCTTCGTCGTCACCGGACCATTGTTGTTCGTCTCTCCCGAGTCCCTGTGATTACGCGCTCTTTCTGCATCTCCACTAGTAAAGGTGTGACTCCTGACTAAGGATCCAGCGTTTCTTGCACTGTTTGAGTAGACGCCTGCCGATCCTTTTTGTAATTGCGCTGTTATATCATTCAAAAGGCGGAATGTCTCGCTCTGTCTTTTAGCGATACCGGCTTGATTTTCCAAGACATCCTCCAGCATTCTATCTACACTTCCCATGGTATCTGAACCACCTGTGGTTTCCGGATACATTGCGAGATGGAAACCGAAAAATTGAGAATTCAATTTTTGTGCAACCGATAGATCAATCTCCCACTGTGGTCGCCAATTGTTGATGGGTGAAAACTACTCCTGCAGAATTTGGTAATTTGGGGTGTGGATGAGGAATGAATTTAAACCTTCAAAAAAATGCACTGCGCGGTGAGTGCTTGTAGATTCGAGAGATCAATCTGTGCAAGTCCGGCCTAAACCAAGAAATGGCCGTTCCAGGACTTGTTTCTGTCACAAAGTGAAGGAGATGGGGTTGATCTTAGGGAGGGAAGCGAAGAAGGTGTTGAGATTGTGAAGGTGTTGGCTTGATTATGACTTATAACAGAAAGATGAGCAAGCTTACGGTTGATGCAAGCAGGCTCTGGGTGTTTGAATACGGTTTTTGTATTAACACTTGGTTTTGTTCCTCGAACTTGTGTTGTTCTGTTGTCTTTCCTTGTCTTTGAAATAGGGCGGAGAACCTATTTGTACAAGTCATTGAGCCTTATTCACGTCGTAGGTGGGAAGTGGAGGAAGTGGAGTGATGGAGTAGTGGAGTTGTGCGTCGGTGCCACACGACTAGTCTTGCCCACTTCTCCTGTTCATCTCTAATCGTCCATGACTTCCCGACACGTTCTTGTGATGGCGCGTTGCACGCCGCACGCCGTAAACCGCTGACCAATACCCCGTATGTATCCCCCGGTTTGTGACATGATTGATGTCTGGAATGTGTGGATCGTGGATCCACGAAAGATAGCATGTAATCGCCGAGTTGAATAACCTGTGTTATTCGGGAAGTTGATACTTGTGAAGTATCGTGTGTATTTTATGCAGTATCGCATTATGGTGTGGTAAAGTGATGGGTAATGACTCCTCACTAACCAAATAACTCCTGACCAGGGTTGTATAACCAAGCTGGTGAAGTTGGACGGATGAGATGATGTTTGAGACACTCATCTGCGACCGTTGATGAAATTAGGGTTTTTAAAGAGGTGCGCAAGCACTCTTGACTTGGTCGAAACCAACCATGGGAAAGGTTTTGAAGAGGACCGACCGGGCATGTGTGTAGACAACATGCCGGTGTGCACGTCCATACTTCACTTTCCCAAGAAGGCGCGATCTAAGCCACTCAATTTGACCGGTAAAGAGGAGTGGTTGAGATCGATTTGCGATAGGAGTTTGATGCCGCAAAGAGTCGCGCACCATACCCTTTTCCGGCGTGTTTTCCAAGATGACCTGACTTGGTCGGTCTTGGCCGGTTAGTTTGACGTGAAGGTGGTAGGCTGGTGTTCACACCTATACCGACTATCCCATGAAAACGTGATATAAGCCGTTCAAATCATCCGGTGAAGTTGAGCGGTCGAGATCAGTTTGCAATTTGGGAAGTGTAACCACGCATGTTTGAGCGGGCGTTTTGGATTAGCCGGGCATGATATGCCTTGGCCGATCACATGAGGAGGTAGATGGGCTCACGGTGGTCATGCTGGTGTGACCGACCCTTGCTCAATATAATCTGTGACCCTCCATTCGTGCCGGAGAAGATGGACGCGCGTGATGGCTTGAAACCCTAATTTTGGCTTTCAAAGCCGCGCGCCATCCCTTGTTTGGGTGACGATTCTGTCACGGCCAAACAATGTTGGTCTTGACCGATTGGTCAAGTGTGTAGTCGGCCCACGGTGATCGTGTTGATATGCTCGAGCCCTTTGAGTCTACATCTACACCCTCCATCTATACCGCGAAGATGGATGGTTGAGATTGTTTTGCGACACATGTAATATGCCGCAAACCCTTATTTAGGGTTTTCCATCCATAATGCTTGGTATGAACGTCTCGTGGCAAGCAAAGGCCAATGGCCGACCATGCGGGGTCGACCGTGGGTATTCCATACCTGCTTGAGGGTGATGGAATTGATCTGGGGTCATCCAATCATGCTTATGGAGTTGGATGACAGATCATATCCGAACTGATACGGTCGGTCTTGGGATGCTCAATCGGGCTAGTATAACACACCGAGAGGGGCTCAATCGGGCTAGTATAACACACCGAGAGGGCTCGGGCTAGTATAACACACCGAGAATCAGCCTGTCACGGGTATTTCGTACATGGTTTCATTATAGTACTTGGAGGTTCGTGTTACTCAGAAGAGTAACACTCGCCCGTCATGCCACACCGATAATGATTCATTATAGTGCTTGAGGTTCGTGTTACTGTAAGAGTAACACTTAGTCGTCATGCCACATCGATAATGAGTACTGGAAATACAAGGCTGATATGAAATTCACAGGAAGGGATTGTTGCTACATGATCCATTCTTGGTGAATTAAGTGAGGGAATATCCAGCACTTATAAATGGCTTTATCTTTTACAAGATGTCAGCGCGTGATTTTTATGGTTTTTTACAAATTTAACCTTGAACGAAAATCCACCATCAACAATCGGTAATAAAGTGAAAATGTTATTTTACCCTTATTTTTTAAAGTTTTTTAAAATCAAAATCATTTTTTTTTTTACATTAGCAATTTTTTTTTGCTGCTCAAATTTGTATGAAAAGTCGTCATGATATTTTAAAAAAAATGGCGACTCTAAATGGTCGTTAATGTTTCAATGATGACTCCAAATAGTCGTTATTGTTTCAATGACGATTCTAAACCGTCATTGTTTCTTATAAAAGAGTCATTAACTTCTTTGAAGAGTCATTAATGGCGGAAATAAGTATTCAATACTGTTTGTATGGGTCTTGGGGCAGTACTACGCTAGTATGTGAAGATAGTATTTGTCTTGTTCACACAAATGATTCTTTTGGTCTAGTGTTTGTGCCTGGAAACTGTAAGGTACCAGCATGTTAGAAAGTACATTTCTATACCACCTCACCCCCATGCCCTAATTTATGTGCAGCTGCATTTACTACGAGTGGTAAAAAATTTGATGCTCTGGACACTCTATAATTTTACCACTGTGCTACAGTGATATCGACATATACTAAAATCTTTCAAAACAAAATACTACCTTCATTTCTAAACAAGAGATACTTTCATTTTTTTCTTCAATATGATCTATTTTAAGGCTAAAATAAAAAAGTAGAAAAAAAAAACGGTAGGGAGTAAAAGAAAACCATTCTAAATAATAATTTCATAATTTTCTGCCCCCAAAATTTATTGATAGAGTGGACCAAATATTAAAGTGAACACCAGATACACAGCTTTATCCACCACATGGTTGAAGTTGCATACTTTTAAAAATGAATATCAACATCTAACAAGTTAATTTTTTACTCTACCGAAAAGATATCTTCCAGAACAAAACACACATAATACAATAGTCATATATATCTCACATTCCCACCACTAAGCAAAGTTGTTACAGAGGGTTATAAAATTCCTCATAGAGGTTCCATAGTTTGTGTGTCCACCAATAAAGAATGTTTTGTTTTACATAAATTTGAGTGATCTCGTAAAATTTATTAGTAACCACCCGCAACTTTTTTGCCCCTTTGGTTTTAAGGATACTACATAACATCTTTATTGTCAAACCTTCTGCGCGAATGAGAGTGAGATTTTATCACCAACTAGCTCGTGTTGGCTGAGATCCGACTCTCTGTTTTGAGGTTAGCCGATTAAATCTGCAATCTCATAAATTTTTTAGAATTTCTCGAAAAAATTCTATTTTATTTCCAAGACAAAATAATAAACACAAAATTGGTTAAAAAGACCAAAATCAATAATTCCTGGGTGAAAAAAACATTTAGATTTTGATACTGTTTAAATGGACAAAAATATAAAAATAACCAGGATGTAAACAGTTTCATCCTACCAATTTTCAAATTCTTTTTCTTATTTTTAATTTACATCAGGATGCATCCAGTTTCATCCTCACTCTTTTTTAAGTTTAAGCCAGGATGAATCCAGTTTCATCCTTGCTATTTTTTTTGTGTCCATTTCACCCATAATAATTTTTACTCGTCCATTTGAACCATGTTTTAAAAATTTTTAGACAAATGACCCATTTTCCGAATAATAAAACGTTGCGTTCGACTTTTTCACTTGTATTTTCTAGTTTCAAGATGCATTAATGTAGCCTAGCCTTGATACTTGGAAACTATGAACACAACATGACACAGATTTGCTTTTATGACCACCTTAACACAAAAACAAAAACGCATCTTTAATTTGAGCTCAAGTTTAAGCTTTTTACTTTAGAAAATGCACAACAAAGAATGTCCCTTAGAGCAACTGCAGTGGGCGACTAAACCCATTTATTTGGTCTCTCGAACCAGCGTAATGACTGGGACTATCGATCAAATCCCGAGACTAAATCAACGGTGGCGATTATATTTGGTCACTGACCAAGACCAAACCCAAATTTTAGTCGGCGTTGATATAGTGTTCGACCCACACCAGGCGTTGATATAGTATTCGCCCACACCGGCGGACGTAAAGTCCACGCCTTTACGCCACGTGCGTGGTTTATAACCCCGCCCCATATATATATATATTTTTTTAATTTATTGTGGGGCGTGGTTTATACCACCGCCCCACAAAACTTTTCAAAACAATTTGAATGGGGCGAGGTTTATACCTCCGCCCCATTGTATTTTTTTTATTTTTTTTTTTCTAAATTTTTTTTTTTCGAAACCTCCCCGCACCAGCGAACGTATAATCCACGCCCCACCACCAGGCGAACGTATACTTCACGCCTCACACTGTGCGAACGTATAATCCACGCTCCACCAAATTTAGTCTTCCACCCGTAGCGTCACACACCGAGACTAAACCCAAATTTTGATCTTTTTTCCTCTTTGGTCTTTGGTTATACTCGCACCACTGCATTCGCTCTTACACATTACTGATGAAATGAAATACTATAAAACATAAAGCTTCTTCTTTCTTGTCCCCAGTAGTATATATTCTTCGAAGATTTACATTTTATTCTTCATACTTTTCGATCTTGCTTTTGCCTTGGCTTTTCCCTACATACTTAATGGCGGTGGGACTGGAGAGGAGGTCTACTCTTCCGCTTTGCCATGGTGGGGCCCGTGAGGTCTACTCTTAAAATTAAAATCAATCATTTCCTACACTGAGTGCAATTAAGGGATGACACCAATGCTCTCATGAAAAGCTGTAACAGAGAAATCCACATTGAGTGCAAGGCCTTGTTGGGTTGGTCTAAGACTCTGAAAAAACCCTCTCAATCCAACTGCGCCTCCTCCGATATCTGAGCGACTAATAAGACAAAATAAGGTCACCCAGACATAAAATGAAGCCATCACTTATCTTCGATATTTAAAAATGACAAATATACCCCACAATCGGTAGATTGGATTACATTCGGTAGTTTAATTTGGTCTGTCTCTTTGTTTTGCTACGAGCCCAATCGGTTAACTTCGTAATCGGTAGTTCTGGAGTAAAGAATCGGTAGATAATCTCACAATCGGTAGGCCACGTGTACACCATTTGTAGCTAGTCTCACAATCGGTAGTGTCGCTATACACAATCAGTTGTAATAGTATTATACTACATTTCCCGATTATGAAGTTGCTCCAAAATTGAAATTGATAAAAAACACAAGTTTCCGAATTTGGGGAACTAATATAATCGGTAGGCTAGGAGTTAACTTTTCAACCGATTATGAAGTTGCCCCAAAAATTGAAATTGGAAAAAAGCGCAAATTTTCGAAATTGGGAACTAATATAATCGGTAGGATACGAAGGTCACCAAAACTAGCGATTTTAAACCCCATGTTAATGGGTAGACAAGGAGAAAATGTACTGTCCGATTATAAGGGCTTTTTTGTACGGAAGAACTGTGGAGTGAAACCACCATAATCGGTAGTAAACATTCATAGTTTTACTTCCGATTATAGTGAAACCACCATAATCTCATAATCGGTAGTGTCCGTTGTTATTTGCAGATCGAAATGTTGTACTCTTTTCCTTTGTCTGGTTTTTATCCCTTTGGCTTTTCCCGAGCAAGGTTTTAACGAGGAAACACCTACGAGTTTATCGTTGTTCTGAGAACTCATGTTTTCCTACGTTCAGATTTTGTCCTTATGGATTTTCCTGACGAGGTTTTTAATGAGATAACAACTTAGAACGGTGAGCATCATCTAAGCGATGGATATTCATAGAAATTTTTGGCGGAATTAGTGATAGGATTATCACACTTTACTCTTGAGTCAGGTTTTTACCGCACACGATTTTCCCGATAAGTTCTACAAGAAGCCAAACAAGCTCGCATCGATAATGTTGTTGTGAGATTTCAGCTGTTCGGGTTTTGTCCTAAATGATTTTCCCGATACAACTTCAGAAAGGGAGAAATTGTGACAACCAACACCGCACTAAGGACCCAGGTGTCGTACCCTTTCCCTTCGACCAGCTTTTGTTCTAGTTGGATTTTTGTGACAAAATTTTAGCGAGGCAATATCTTAAACGTGGATCATCCAAGGGGAGTGTTATAGAGCAATCGAAATATGTGGCTGACCCACCGACTACGGAAAATATGGGGACCACTTAATCAATTATATCTCTTGCATGAATTTAAAGGATTATCATAATCCTCGTGTTGACGCGAACCTCAATAGTCAATACGTGTCTTTCTATTTCACCTGTTCCTCGGCTATATATATAGCCACAATAGTTACGAACTAAATAGGAGAAATATAAGTAGGCGAGAGGAAGGATCCCCTCACACTTTTATTGTGACTCTATCTCACATGTTGGACGTCAGTTTTGTGAATAAAAATCAAATCGTAACGGATTTGAAGCTAACATTTTGGGGATATGTTCCTCTTATCAAGTTCTACATGACTACCAGAAATGAGCACATTCCGAAATATAAAACCTCACAATCTACCGATATTAATTTCGACGGCCAGAAATCCGTTGATTTTCAACGCTCATTTTCAAAGTAGTAGATGGTGCTGTTATATGTCTCGGAATACGCTCATTTTCGATAGGTATGTATACCTTGGTAATAGGAACATATCCCCAAAATATTAGCTTCAAATCCATTACGGTTTGGTTTTTATTCGCAAAAATGACGCCCAACGTGTGAGATAGTATGATAATAAAAGTGTGAGGGGATCCGTCATCTATAAGTAGTATAAGTAGTGGGGAAAAATGGTTTTGGGGTCTCACTTTTAAAGACCTAATAACCAATTGGAAAACTATTGTTGATAGTATGTAAAAACATGTAACTCTAAAAATGTGGACCTTTGGTCTTATTACATTTTTCTTTTATACAATTTTAATCTTTTCCCTGAAAAAAAGAAGTGTAAAGATTGATAATTTGAGAAATGAAAACAGAAACCTAATAAAACTTCTGCCTTTCCATTTTGCTAGCCTATTTGTTCCTTAGGCAGTTTAGTTTACGGAAAATGGGTCATTTGTCCAAATATTTTTAAAACCTGGTTCAAATGGACGAGTAAAAATTAATATGGATGAAATGGACAAAAAGAAATTAGCAAGGATGAAACTGGATTCATCCTGACTTAAACTTAAAAAATAGCAAGGATGAAACTGGATGCATCCTGATGTAAATTAAAAAAAAAAAAAAAATTTGAAATGGGTAGGATGAAACTGTTTACATCCTGGCTATTTTTGTATTTTTGTCCATTTAAACAGTATCAAAATCTAGATGTCTTTTTCACCCAGAATTTATTGATTTTGGTCTTTTTAACCAATTTTGTGTTTACTATTTAATTATTGTTCCCTATCAGTTCGTTGATCTATTTTATACAGTTAGTAGTGTTTAACTACCATGAACTAATAGGGTCAAGCAGCGCCATTTTATCGAGCAGCATCATTTTCTAAGATATATAAAGCATTATTAGACTTTTTTTTTTAATAGATAAAGCAGGTATTAACCTGAAATTACAGGACCTGACAAATTAAGAACAACAACAGACTGCAAGTGACTTTCAAACATGACCAAGTGAAAAATCTTCAGTAACAGAGTCTCAGTTAACAGAATCACGTATACCAGAATCCAGTGATAGTAGCAACGCCCGATTAGACACGGGAGAGACCAGTAATAATAGTAACAGTAACACCCGCTTACATACGGGAGAGTTTGGATCGTTGAGACATGATCCACAACCCAAGAACAAGTTTTAAATTTCGTCTGAAACACATGACCTTCCAAGGATGATTTATCCAAAACTTTGCCTGCCGGAACATACATAGCTCATAGGAAAAAACGTTGGAGCTGCAGTTCCTGCCTGTAGAGTTCAACACCAAACTTGCGGCGAGTAACAAACAGATAATGACCCGAACATAAGAAACTTATTACATAGACTACCACAAGACCCATCTGTGAAAACACCATTGCAGATCTGAAAAACCTAAAGCTAAAATTAACATCATACAAAAGAGTTGATCTGTTTGAAAATAGATCAAAGATAACCCCTAACAGAGTAATCAGAGGATATCTAAAGCCGATATGCATCGCCGATCTTAACATAACCGCCGGAGTTGATGCTGAAACTGCAGTTTGCTTGAAGGCCATAGATGATAGTGCTGGAAATCTTTGGTCTCTTCTTTTCATCAGATCCCAACCCCTAATCGCACTACCAACCCACAAACCATACAAACAAATCCAAAATTGCAACAAAGCAAAAACTGAAACATGAAGAACAGGAAATAAAACATTACAAAATGGGAAACTAATACTAGTAACACAACATACATAAGGATGGAGATCGATCTGGTAACATGGCTGCTCAGATCTGCTCTTAAAGAGCCGATCTGAGCAGGCGACGACAAGAAAAAAGAGGGTTCTCGTTAAGAGCAGGGAAGAGCAGGGAAAGCGCAGGAAAGAGAAAAAAGCTCTCAAGCTCTCAAGCCATCTATGCTTGCACAGATCGAGACATCAAAATAATAGAAACCTAGATCGAGACATCAGAGCCTAAAGCATTATTAGACGTTGTAATACAATTTTTTTGTTGGACGTGGACATAAAGGTCTTTATGACACATTTGATAACTCAGATTCATTTTTGTGGCCGATTTTTCTGTTTACCTACTACACTCTCTTGAAATCCTGGCTGAGCTTTCGCTGTACTGACATGTTGGTGATCAAGTCTAATTATGTTTATCTTGAGTAGGCCTGATCAAGTATTCATCAAAGTGCCTGCCATCAACCAAATCACTCTCCGGAGTGAAATTCTGTTCCACTGCGTTGTACGCATCCATCATGAAAGACGAGTTGCAGCGGCGAAACGTCTCCACGTAATCTTCTGGACTAACACCAATGTGTGCCTTCAAGGTGATTATTTTTTTTTCTTTCAATTTTAACACTAACTAGTTTTTCACCCGTGCGATGCACGGGTCTGATTCTCGATTATGAAATATAAGATGTTTTAAAACTGATTTCTCATAAAACATTCGATAATCCAATCACCTTTAAAATTAATAATAGGTTTTAACAAACTCATAAAAAATTAATCCAATAAAAGAAAAAGCAACTAAAGTGTCATGGATTTTGTAGTCAAAAATCAACAAATACTACGACAATTATTAGAGCTTTATAAATTGCTAAATGTTATGATGCTCCAAACCTTCTTCAAATTTCCGTATTTATTAAATATTTCCATATTAAGGTAAGATCAACATCAGGAGAAGTGTTTGATTATGTCATGAGAGTTTGTTGGTACCTTAATAAGGTAAGATCAACATCGATCAGTGATTTAATTTCTTCGATAACTTAATGACTTTCTTGGTTTTCTATCTCTTTGCCACACAAACCTAAAAATAATTTTACATGGAAATTATGAATTATTTTAAACATATAAAAAAAAATTATATATAAAGCGAGTGTATTTACAGGGTCGTGTCTCCTTGCCCTACTCATGATCTATGCCTTCTCTTCTAAATTCGTGAATTATAATATCTTATGTATTTTAAACTCATAAATGTATTGGGTTCACGTCAAATAGTTTATACAATCATTGCATGTGTGCTTGTAAATTCCAATCCATTAAAAAGAATATGTGTTTCGCTTCAACGCAATAAAATATTTTGGATTAAAATAAAGTATTTATTTATAAATTGAGTCAGTTTATGTACGTACATTTTGTGTATGTATGCCTCGAAACAATATGTACATAGCGAGTCTAAAGGTCACATAAAATTATAAAATTATAGGATGAACACGTGCAATATAAAGTGAATTATACATTGCTTGAATGATTATATGTATGGATATATATTCGGGAAAATATAATATGAACCCGTAATTTCATGCATTGGGTGACTTCACGTGTACCCGTCAATTGATTAATTTCGTGCAGCTTAAATTATGCGGCTAATGAACATGAACTCTCAGTGTATATACAATATACATAGTGTGTTTAAGCTCGTGAGTTCACGAAAATATCCAAAAATACTAAAGCATTCGTCACGTTAAACAATGGACAAAAAATCATAAGAATTCAGGCCAAATATATCTGCAAAAATCTCACATGGGACCAAATTCGAATCTCCGATACACAAATCATTTTCGTATATAAATTAGACAAACAAAGTATAAAAATATATCATCTTTTTTATCATCTACATTTAATAAGTTTCTCATCTCGGCATTCTTATTTCCATTCGATCGCCACCCTTAATATAGATGTTGGATATATAATATGTACACAACATAAAAAAAAAAATGAAAAAAGTTTAAGGAAAAACCAAGTTGGCAAACTTTAGCATCGTTTATGTGTCAAGTGTAAAGTTGTACTGGCTAAGCGGCAAGCAAGAGACAAATATAGGCACTTGTCCCAATTAATCAACCTACACGATTATTACACGTTGGAAGGGCTAATATTTTCCCCAATTATTTTCTCGTCAGCCGCTCACACTATATCAATGTTTTCTCATTTTTTACTGGATGATCCTGGTTTTGGCAAGATATTTCCTTGCTTATCGTACACAACACACATATTTATGCTGGTTTTAGCAATGTTTTCTCATAAACACACCATGAAATATTTTATTTATGCTGGAACACCATTATTACTACATCCACAAATATTGACCAACCCTTCTACAAATATTGTCCCAACAGAAAGTTAGTGAATTGATTCACCGCTAATGCAAATCAGGTATATAGGTTTTGGTCTATGGTTGAGAGAATAATCGATGTATTTAAATTTTTCTGTGAGGGTAGTACCGTTACTCTATAACAGAAACAAGAGTACCCAGCAGCACATAATCTTTCAAAATCTTTACCCAAAATTTAAAATGTATACTTGATATGAACGAAAAATATTAACCTTTTAGTATTACATGGTGGACTTCAACTTTAGTCCTCGAGAAAAAAATGTATAACATAACTAATTAAGCTCATTTGAACAACTAAGGGAAGGAAATTTTTTACAAAATCATATCTAAAAAAAAGGCAGTGATTAATTACAACATCTACTAAGGTTAAACACAATCCTTAAACAGAATTATTATACTTGATGATACGGGTAGACAAAACTCACCTTTATTGTCCAACCAAATATGTATTTGATCCAATCAAATCAATCATAACGTTAGATTCCAACCAATATCTGTATTAATGAGATAAGATGTGTATTATTTACCATCCTGCAAAAAATGTTGCTTTACGCAAAACCTTATCCTTCTTGTAAATATGCATAGACCAAGATTCGAATGAGAAATAAATTTAACAAATTCTTCATGCCATCATATTTCTTTCCATGCGAAGATCTTTTAGGAATCATCCATATCCTTGAAAAACACTTTTTTGCTTTTGCTCACCTTCTAAATGGTAGGAAGTCATTTTTACGCTTGGATCAGATCATATCTTTGGATATCAAAGTCCCAGATTCTCAAACAGGATTTTGCTGCAGTACTTCATTGACATCCTTTCCCCCGTCCCCGGATCTGTTCGAGATCTTGTTTTTTGTTTCCATCTGATTATAAGCTTTTTGATGGAGACCTGTCTATGCACTTGAAAATATACTGAAACAAAAATCCTCTCCCATTGCAAACCTCAACATACGTGTGTGCATCCAATGGAGTAATCAAGTCCATCTTATTATGAGAAATGACCCACTGGTTAGATAAATCATCTACCTACCGTATCCGTATGAGTATAATACACATTATTCTTTCCTTTGATAAACTGGATAACCATTCACATCCACACAATGTGGATTTTGAACTCCTTTGGATAATGTGTTGAACAATTGTTGTCTCTCAGATTTTTTTGGTCTGGTTTGTTAATTCCGCAAGGTCCATGAAATGAACAACAATTTTTTATGCCTGTCTACCTCTGAAGTCCTTTTCTTTGTCAGGTATTTTTGCCGATAAATACAATTTATTTTCGAATGATTCTGTGCCATCAGGAAAGTGTTTTTTTGTTGGCAATATAATTTATCCTGGAAGAAGCCTTTCTAAGTACATTCACAATATATCACCATTTTTCCATTTTAGAAAATACAAAACTGTGACGTGGAGTATTATTTTGGTTCTACATAGCCCTGTGATAATCGGTTGATCTACATTATTATGAATTTTGACTCCACATAGTCTTGTAATAAGTTCATCTTCATCCTACAGAGTCAAGGAAACGTAGTAAACACAAAACTATCAAAGTGTTCATATTAATTAGAAAATCCAAACTACATACCAAAATGTACAATTTGGTTACACGTATAACTTCTAACTTGGTTCAATGTAGGCCGATATTTGCATATATTAACCTAATCTTGCATCCTATCTCATAAAAAGAAAGGAAAAGAAAACTGATTTGCAAATATGCTTGCAGGTGGAACAACAGAAACAATCGATCATCTGACTCTTTGCATCATAAAACAAAAAAAGCACACTAATCTAGTCGATCTCATAACAAATATAAACATACATACACGGGCGTTCAAGCTTAAGTTGTAGTATTTTCCTAGCTCATTTCTTGAGTTAGATAACAAATATCACCACCCTGGATTTTTCAGAATGTATTTATCATAATTCCAAGTTACGCTATGATAAAAATTCCTATAGCTTCCAACCATGCAGATCACACTCCAAAAACGAAACCTCAAAGACGGATAAACTTAATAAAGGAAATAAAACAAACAAAACAATATAGAAAAAAGAAAGTAGAACGAGAGAGTAAAACATTCTACAAAACAAAAGGTTAACCATACACAACGCCCTTGTATTTTGATTTAACAGTTCCTACACCACAAGTAAAAGTAGATTTAAGGGTTAAAAACCATCTATTAACTCACCCATAGATCAAGGAGGGGTGCCATCAACAACTGCAACACAAACAACACCGAGGAGAGGTACCATCAACAACAACTGCAAAACAACAACAAAAATAACTGCAAAAGAGACAACATCAATTAAAAAAAAATAGACAACAAAATCCAGAGAAGAAAATGCAAAACCCTAGCAGAAGAAAAAGCAACGTAAAAAGAATGAAGTCTTGGCTTTGCTCGAGTTATTTATAAAGAGTGCAACTTAGCACATAAATTCCATAAAAGAAAAACGTTGTTTGGGAAAGAATACAAATTGAACACCCAAAAATATAAAGGTATGTAATTTTTATAATTTTCTATGGCTACGCCATATTTGAATAGTCATGATAGTTGCCACAACAGTTTTCTATAGAAAATATGCAACATATTCTAAGGGTTTGGGAATAGTTTATTTTCTTATTTATTGTTCTATGGAAAGACTATGAAAATCCATCTAATGTATTGTTGTTGCTTGAAAAAAAAAAGAGCTTATTCGTTTTTCTGTTAGTTTGTTCCATTCATTTTTGTTTCAAATAATCGACGTCTTTGTGCTAACGATTTGTATTTTTTGATTATTTGATAGTTTCTTTGCAAAAGAGAAACACCATTCGATTTCGATCTACATGTTAGTACTATATATGTTGTAATCCATTTCGTTCCAGTTCAAACCAGACTGAAAAAAATTCATTTGCTCGTCTGTTAAGACTTTATAGTTTGAAAATACCCGCACTGTATCATGGGTCCTACTTGTTGGGGTTAATATCAAATAAACACAATCATAAAACAAACCTACAAATTATATCGCATCTTTCACAAAAGCCAACAATCATATTTAGGCATTTTAGAAAAAAAACTACTCAAGTTTATAACATACATGATAGAAGCAACAATTTTTTTACTGTCACAGCAGGGGAATGGTCACATTTTACACTTGCTGAGATGAATTCTCTTCTACTTCTACTATCTCTGCAACAATCGAAGCTTCTACCATCCTAATCGAAAAAATCAGGGCTTAAAAAGTAAATAACCACTATTATATCGCATCTTATTTGAAAATTCTCAAATAAAAAAAAAAGATAAACTATATCACTTACCCGATTCAATGGGGATAACACCCGATTCAATGGGGATAACCACCGATAAAAGATACACGAATCTCTTATATTCATCAACCATACAGAAACAAAAGAAAAGATTATGGAACAAAGAAACTAATGTAGTTTTTTGTCACTGAATTACTCATAATTATATTACTTTAATAAACAATTAGAAGCAAGAAAATATAAATCACCCGACCATTTTTCAAAGGGGAGAAGCATCGCCAGTCGTCTGCACACACTTCCATCATATCCTGCAAAATAAATGTCAACCACATATCAGGCTAATAGTCAATGGTAAACATCAAAAAAAAAAAAAAAAAAAGCCACACCAAAAGAATGAGGCTTCGCTTTTGCTCAAGCGTTTTTATACAGGAAGAGATTACTAATTTTGGAATTTATGTCTTATATTCACTAAGAAAAAATTGTAAAGATGTTTTCTTCCTTAATATGTGTTAGTGTATTAAATGTTTGAAATTAATTACCAAAAAATATATCAAAATATATAATTTGGGTTTATCTATTAAATTCATTTTCGGAAATTATTTTATTTCTGGTTCAAATTAAAGTTTACTATTCACGGAAAGTTTTTTATTTACCGGATTTTTATTAATTTCATTTATTTGTGGGAACATTTTTGGCCAAAAAATATTGAGCAATTATTCCACGTCAAAGAATAGAATTTATTTATTTACTTTTTATTTTTATTGTAATGTAATGAATAATCTTACTATGAAAAACTGAAACAAAATTGAATTTTTTTATTTTGGTTCTCATCACGATTTTTTTTTTCTTCCTCTTAGAATTGATTTTTTTTTTCTTTTAATGATTTTGTATTTTGATCATTTGATAGGATTTGTCAGTTTTCCGGAGGAAGATGAAGTACAAATCGATCATCAACAGGTACTAATCATTTAAATCTGATGAATAACTTTTTTATTTTTATCTCAATCTTAATTGTAATTAAAATTAGTTTAATTATTAGCAACTTGAAACTAGAATGAGGGCTGGTTTAATTTTAAGAAGTGTAATTGGACGTTGGACATTTTTTTTAATTAACGATTTAATTCTTAGATTAATATCATGATGCGCATTTTAATCTTAATAGTTTAATCGCGATGAATAGCATAAACATTATTTCGTTTTAATTATTTGTTGTTGTGTGTTTTATGATGGAATTTAATTCTGATTTTGTAATATTTTCATTTGAATATATATCTGGTAACTTATAAGATTTTTTTTGTTTTTCTAATATTTTAGCTAGGGTAAAAGATATTTTCTTAGATTATTTTTCCAAAATTTTATAAAATTACCAAAAAATAAATTAAGGTGGGGCCAGAATCAACCAGAAGCTCCGATTAACCACTTCGCTCGAAAAAACTCTATTTTTATATAGAGAATAATTATAATAATACTAATACTCTTTTATCAAATAAATCATATAATAGAAAGAAAAAAAAGTTAACACTAATTAATAAATAATTAAAGATAAAATAAATCAAATAATACCTGAAAATGCATGCCATATCGCTACATTGTTTTCTAGCCCGATGAAGGAAATTAATCCCGAAAAATATCAAAAATGAATTCCAATCCTCACCAAGGGTGTTCCGTATCTCAATGCTGGTAACTGCATCATACAACTCATGATCACTTTGGGAAGGAGGATCTGGGTGGTTGCCATTTTCATAATCCTCCAATCTTGTTCTGTATGCAACCATCCAATCGGCCAAAGTGCACAAGAAAAACAACCATTTTGGAGCAGGAAAGAACATGGCATGGCGTGTGATACGTGCAGGATCTCCGTAATATGCCGCCGTCATCCAACCGATCGATATTAGGAATGTAACAGAAGTTTAAAAAGTGAACAATTTTTTATCGTAGGAAATACCATATGGTCCTAGAAATAATATATTAGGATGAGTCTAGTCCTATTGACCCAGTCATGTGTCTGTTTGGTTCTTTTTGGGAAAATATATTATAATTTGGTCCTACAAATTATTGTTTGGTCCTAGGATGATGTTATGGATGATGTAAATGTCATCCTGTAGTGGCACAAATACCCTTTTGGGACCACATATATAGAAAGAAACCCAAGAAAATATCTTATTTCAGATTTACTTTCTCTCTCCTCCTATTTTCAGATCTAGTTTCTCTCCTCCCCATTTTTTTTTTTTTTTTCTTTCTTTGTTCATGAAGACGATGAAGAATGACGAAATTTTTAGGTTTTTTTACTGTTGTGTATGACGAAGAAGAAGAAAAACATGAAGAAACACATTACTGCTGTTGTTGTTGACAAAGAAGAAGAAAAAGGTGAAGAAGAAAAAGACGAAGAAAAAGAAAAAGAAAAAGATTTTTTTTCTTCTGTTGTTCACGAAGAAGAAGAAAAATATGAAGAAGAAAAAGACGACGAAGAAGAAGAAAAAGACGAAGAAGAAGAAAAAGATATTTTCTGCTAAAGATGAAGAAGAAAAAGACGAAGAAAATGAAAAAGACGAAGAAGAAGAAAAAAATATTTTCTGCTGCTGTTGTTGACAAAAAAACAGAAAAAGATGAAGAAGAAAAAGACGAAGAAGAAGAAACACATTTTTCTGCTGTTTTTTTAGGTTTTTATATGGACTTCATTACTGGGAATGAAGTCTGTTTTTTTAGGTTTTTTTATATGGACTTCATTCCTGGGAATGAAGTATGTTTTTTTAGGTTTCTATATGGACTTCATTTCTGGAATGAAGTCTGTTTTTAAGGTTTTTATATGGACTTCATTCCTGGAATAAAGTCTGTTTTTTAGGTTTTTATATGGACTTCATTTTCTGGAATGAAGTCTGTTTTTTAGGGTTTTATATGGACTTCATTCATGGGAATGAAATATGTTTTTTTAGGTTTTTATATGGACTTCATTCCTGGGAATGAAGTCTTTTTTTTTTTTTTAGGTTTTTTATATGGACTTCATTTTCTGGAATGAAGTCTGTTTTTTTAGGTTTTTATATGGACTTCATTTCTGGAATGAACTGCTATAAGAAAATAAGTAAAAATTAAGATTTTTGTTAAAGGGAGAGCAAAAAGTGATTCGAGGAGCGCAAAAATCGTTGTTAACTCGCTAACAAGGACCTGTTCAGTATTTTTTTGGAACTCAGACGAATCAATCCCTACACCAAAATTAACAGTTTAACGCCCATCTCAAATAAACCTCCGCCACCACTGTCAATTCCACCACCATCACCAATACTACAAATCAGCATCATCACTTTCTTCAAACATCTGTATCTACCGTAATTTAGGAGATATATATATATCGTCTTCACAATATTTTACCAGTTAATAAGAAGCTTCATTGTAAAACCTAAATTTTTAATCAAGTTTAATTTTTCAATTGGAGATGAAACTTCATGGAAATAATTGAAGCAAACAGTAACATAATTTTTCTTCTCTTTTTAACCTAATTATTTTTGTCTAAATCTTCTAGAAATTTCTCCTTCAACTAGATTTTTGTTTAAGTGGAGGAGGAGAACAGAGATGGTTCAATAATTGAGCTCATCAAAGTATCTAACTGTTCTTAATAAGATTGAGGGTTTCACTTTGATTGATTCACATAGCTCCCAAATTATCACCCCCCAAAATTTCCCTATTTCGAATCTATAAACCAGAGCCGCTTGAATCAATAGGAACATACTTTTAAGATCCCATTGATTAGAATGTATCTGATTAGAATGCATTATGGAAGATAGAAGAATTAAACAATTAAAAGTAATGGAGAATCTAATTTCAGCATTAGTTCAATTGATTTTTGTTTGGTAAAAAGAATGGATAGCGACATTAGTGTGATTAATTAGTACGAATCTAATAGGGGTAGTTTGGTATAACTTTGAATAAAATAATGGATCAGCCCTAACCAGTGAGTTGATTACGATTTTTGCGCTCCTCAGATCACTTTTTGCTCTCCCTTTAAAAAAAATCAAAATTAACACGGAAGGGTATTTTTGTCTGTTTTATATTTTAAAATAATTATGGACCAAACAGTAAAGGTGTTGACCAAAGGACCAAACAGACATGGGCCCACTTAAAAAAGGACCAAACGATATTTTTTCCTTTTTTATCTACTAAGGACGGGACCCGGTGACAAAACGTGTTTGACAAAACAATCTAAGATTTGTTTTGAAACTGGGAGAAGACAACTTAAAGTTCAGGATTGATATAGGCTGATACCAAATTACTAAGGGATGATACCATTTTATACATGACAAAAAGCGATCCTGACCATTGGATCGGCTGAATGGTATCAGCCCCTGTAATTACGGTATCAACCTTTATCAATCGTGTTAAAGTTGATGCTTGTTTTGAAACTGGGAGCAATTTCTGCTTCAATTACAACCGCACTTTCTGCACTTTCTCATGTTAATAAATCTTAGGAAAATGATTAACTCACCGTGGAAAACCCACCGTGAATTCACAGAGAGACACTGAAAAAACTGGGCCCGTATAAATCCCTGGGTTGTGGGTCCCAGGGGTTTCTCTCACTCGGTAAAAAAAGTCGCGGTCAGTGTAGCAAAGCCGTAAATCTTATTACTGGTGGGGGAATTGAATGGGGTCAAGATCGTAAGAGTGTACTGAGTCACATATTTTGGTATCTTGACCCCACTAAAATATACTCCCTCCGTCCCACTAATAAGTGACCTAGTTAATTTTAGATTTTGTCCCACCATTAAGTGACCTATATCACTAAACAAGGAGATATTCCTAAATTTATCCTTTTAATTGATTATAAGAAATATAAGAAATATGCATAATTTGATAGTCATGTTTATATTCGTTACATAGGTGTTTTAAAATGCTTTTCAATGGTACGAAGTTTGCGAACATCCGTGATGTGGTTTGAAAGATAAATCATTTCAAAATTTCACTATTTATTATCCATAAGGGTATAATCGTAAAAAGTACTTAAAAATACTTTTCCCCTTGTTTGCCTTAAAAATTGTTCAAACTTGAACTAGGTCACTTAATAGTGGGACGGATATATTATCTAGGGAGGACGAAAAAAAAAATCAACTTTACTCTGTCCTCTGCTAGTCCCGTTTCAGTTTATGTTCACTCACGGGAAAGTGGTTTTAGGGATCGCAGTTGCATGAATCTATGTAAGTATATCTTCCCAATTTGTTGTTTGATTCTTAATTGCTTATAGATCTAGGGTTTTTTTTATTTCTAAAGTTGTGATTACTGATTAAATAGTTTCTAGGGATTGTTAATCTTTTTTTCTTATGCAAAAAGGGTTCAATTGAATAAACACATAAGAAGGTTCCATGTCTTTAATCCATATTCTTGTCCCTGATACAATTATCAATAATGGGTTATTGGGTTTTATTGATGAACAAACATATGCTTGCATGTAATTGCATTTATCTGTTTAGGACCATAGGAGTAATTGTTTATTATTGAGAAAACTGAATTTTAGCATCCCTACTTCTCAATTGGATAGACAGTTTAATCGAGTATAACAAGGATAATCTTCCAAGTCCTAATGTAAGGGATGAAGTTCGCAGAGCATATCTTCTACAAGGTCCGTGTCAGCCTAGAAAACATATATTTCCTACAACTATGTTTAGTGGTTTTCCAAGGAGATTCGGTAGTGATTGGTTTGATGAAAATCCTACATGGTTAGAGTACAGTACATCAGAAGATGCTGCATATTGTTTATATGTTGTTACTTGTTTAGACCAGAGCATGGAGAACAGGGAGGTGGTGATGCATTTATTAGCGAAGGATTTCGTAATTGGAAGAAAAAGTGTAGGCTAAAGGTTCATGTCGGAAATAATTTAAGTGCCCACAATGATGCTGTGATTTTATGCGAGTCTCTTTTGAAGCATGAGCAACATATTCAGAAATTATTCTCCAATCATAAAAGTGAAGCTCAAAAAGAATATATGATTCGTTTGATGGCATCTATTAGGTGTATTCAATTTCTTTTGAGGCAACATGTTAATAGTACAACTGCCATTGCACTAAAAGAAGCTATTGATAGATTTGTTTTCAAGGCATGGATTAAGCATATCTCAATTGCGAAGGCAAGGGTATGATGGGGCAGCTAATATGCAAGGTAAGTACAACGGTCTTAGAGCACTTATATTAAAGGAAAATCAGTGTGCTTATTTTGTTCATTGTTTCGCACACCAACTTCAGTTAGCTATTATTGCGGTTGCTAAAAAGCATGAAGATATTGCAGTTGTATTTACCTTAGTTAACAAAGTAGTGACCACAGTTGGATCATCACCACAGCGTTATGACAGTATTCGAGAAACAAACGCAGCCGTGGTTGCAGATGCGATAGAAAATAATGAGGTAGCTACTGGGAAAGGTCTAAATCAAGAAACATGTATTACGAGCTATTCGAACATTTAATTTCTGTTTTGGTGTGCATTTGATGAAGACCATATTGGGGTATACAAATGAATTGTCACAAGCTTTGCAGAGAAAGGGCCAAGACATAGCGAATGCAAAGAATTTGGTTAGAATATGTGTATGTACTTTTTGTAGAAAACATGATATAGAAGTTCCTAATATGGAAGATGCATACTGATGGGCGACCTAGAAGAAATGCTAACGTCAAGACAAATCTCTACTATTACCAAGTTGAATTGTTTTATGAAGTTATAGATTTGCAACTGGCAGAGCTAAACGAGACTAGCACAGAACTTCTTCTTTGTGTAGCTTGTTTGAATCCAAGTCGCTCTTTTAGAGCATTTGATGTTAATCAGTTGGTTCGCCTAGCACAGCTTTATCCGCAGGACTTTTCTACCGTTGAACTCATTATACTTGAAGACCAACTGGAGACGTATATCATTGATGTGAAGTCTGATAATGATCCAAATACAGCCCAAGCACAGACCTTGCGATTTGCCCATACCCACGAAAAATCTGAAATCAATTATCCATATCCAAAACAATTAAACGAATTCATTACTTGGCTGCCGTAGGCACAAACAAATAGACAAATAAACAGTTAAACAAACTTACCCAGATGCCAAGAATCATCAAAAGTGGTGTTTCTATTGATGTATCCCTTCAACTTCACAGCACAAATGCGATTTTGATTATTCGTCTGAATGACAACATTACTTGAATTCAAGTCGCCGTGGGTCACTCCGATTCTTCTAAGTTCTCTCAGACCATTTGCCATTGACCTATTAAGTGCCAAAAACAACAACTTGAGTACCAGGAGAGTCATGAGGATTAGTTCTGGGGCGCATGACCACCATGCGCAGATCTGCTTGTGAGAACCCCATTATCGGCAACCTCATGTTGTGTAGGGTACATTTAAACCCCTCAAAAACGTGAAAAGGGTATCCCTGAAATGGAAATAAACCAAAATACTGGACGATGTATTGAAGATGCGGAGTTTGAGCAACAATATCCACAATCACTCTTGTCTACATGCCATGCAACAATAGCAATCGGGCCAAAGTTGACCTGGGTATTCTACATATCCATCTCTCTGGTTTCCATGTTGCAACTCCACATTAAATTCATCCATTTCTACAAGACAAGAAAAAGAATTGTTTTTTCTTAGTACCACTGAGCAGGGCTGGTAAAAGCGCAAAACTTGCGAACTAAAAACTTGCGATCTGACAAATTTAATCTCAGATCTCAATAACAATCATCTTTACAAACTAAAAACTTGTCAAAGAAACGCCCTTAAAACGGAGATACTACTACAAAATTAAAACTTGTAAGTAAACTTACAATTGAGAGGAAATACCATAATGCTGCGTCTTCGTTCAGATTTCCTGGAGCATCTCTACCACCACCGGGTTCCCATACAAAACCCATTTTCAGATTTCCTTGGCTGGTTTTAAAGAGAGAAAATGAAATGAAAAATTCCTTTGTTTAAGAAAGGAACAAACATAATTCTGAAACGAAAGTTATCAAATTTTTGAAACACAAAATCAAGACGGACCTGATTTTGATCCTGGATAAATGAGTTTCGAAAAAGAAGAAGAAGAATGTGTTGACGAAGGACCTCACTTTGATCTTGAATTAACAGTACAAATACAATGACAAAGCAGAACTAGAGAAAGATGATGAAGATACTTTGATCTTGAATGAACAATATAAAAGAGTTTCTTCCTCAACCTAGGCTAGAAGAACTTCTTTTAGGATAGTGCACTCCCATAATAATGTTCGGTTGTAGGAAACCAAATTTGTGTGGTTGGCTAGACATGTTGGTGTTTCTCATTATCAGTTTAGTACACCATGATATATAAATTATTACGCGAAGCACGAATAAGAAAAAGTCGGGTCAATTATAGCTGTTCGGAGAGTCTTCGGACTCCAAAGAAAAAACACACCGATAATTATGGACGATGGACTCCAGCAAAATACAGGGCCGTAATCTTGTTTGCAGGTCGATTTTGACACAGGGCCCAAAAATTGACATAGGACCCAGATAAATCACGGTGGTGGATTCAAAATAACTTTTTGTCTTACGTTTCCAAAATAATATTAACAATAATTGAAGCAAGTACTAATTAAGGGTTTCCCTATTTCTCTTCCCATTTTTTCTATTTCCCATCCGCCATAATTCCTATCGCCAGTTATACTATATACCATCCAATTTAAATTTCATATATTCTAAATACCATCCATTGACTTTTTATTTACACCCAATAATAAAATGTAAAATCACCCTAAAGCTAACAAAAAAAAAAAAAAAAAAAACCTAAGTTAAATCGCGTTTTCGTCTCCAACTCCACCACCGACCATCTCTTTCACCCCATCTCCATGATTATCACCACGTTAGGATGATTGGTGTGTGATATTTGCTAGACTTTAAAGATGGTGGACGAGAGAGACTAAACCCTATCGTGCATATGGTAATATAGTATTTGATTAGCTTATTCTTACACATCCAAGAACAGTTCAAGTGCAATTGGTGTAGTACATTTTTAAGGTTACCTTGCTAATGTGATTAACTAATTAACAACTCAAAACCATTGTTTATAAGGTAGGGTTCTAGTAAAATTAACATAATCTGATGAATTAGGGTTGAGATATTTTTTCAAAGTTTTCCATTAATGGATCTTCCATAATAATGGTTTATTGACTAATTGCCTATAGTACTATAATAATAATAGGAAAATGAATTAGGGTTTTTAACTTGATCATTTTTTGTTTTGCTTAATGAAAAAGAGGGATTGAATGATTCATGAAGAAGATCATAGTCAAAGTTAATTTGACTTTTAATAGGTGGTAAATAGGAAAAATTAGAATTCAAAAGTGAATTGATTTTAACAATTGTGAAGGAAAATGGGAAATAGGAAAAATGGGGATTGGAAATAGGGAAAACCCTAATTAGAGCAACTGCAGTCATACGACTATAACTAAAGACTAAAAACCAAAAAAAAATAAAAAAAATGGGTTTAGTCCGTGGTGAGACGCTACTACGGTGGTGGAGTAAATTTGGCGGAGCGGATGTATAAAGGTTCGTCTGATATGGGGCGTAGGTATAAAATGCGTCCGGGTGGGACGTAAGTTTAAGTAACGCCTGATGTGGGACGTAGCTTAAATTTGCGTTTGGTATGGGGCGTAATTTAAAATATCGCCTGATGGGGCGCAATTTAAAATTGCGCCTGATGAAAAAAAAATAAAGAAAAATCCAAAATTTTCAACTTTATGATGGTCGGTGAAGAAAAAAACAAAAAAAAAAAAAAAACCAAAACCAAAACTTTGAAACATTCAAACTTTGTTCACACATATGGGGCGTACTCTTTATTTGCGCCTCATTAAGTGACGGGCGTAATTTTCAATTGCGCCCGATGGGGCTTAACTTAAATGTTCGTTTTGGTGTGACGCAAATTAAAATACCGTCCGTCGGCGTATTTTAAATTACGCTTCACACAAAGCGCAACTCTATATTTGCGCCTTACGGCAGACGCAAATAATAACTCCGCCCCACTCCAGACGTAACTTGTATTTGCGTCTCACGACGGGCGTAGTTTCAAATTACGCTCGACCAAAACCAAACTAAAGACCAAATATGGTTTGGTTTTTGGTTTTAGTCTAGTTTTTGGTCTTTAGTCCGTTCGATAGCGCTTGGTTTCTCGACCAAATTTTTAGTTATACTCGTCGAATGTGGTTGCTCTTAACCACTAAACTCAAAATAGATATCAACAGAAGTAATAAGGGAGAAGAGAGAACTTCTTATTCATTTAAGAAATTGGGATACCAAATACATAAGCCTAAGAGCAACCACAGTCACGACCAAATTTGGAGACTAAAACCAATTTTGGTCCAGAAGTGAAGCGTAGTGGGATGGACTAAAGTTATATTTGGTCCGGATATCTAGGGTTTGAGACTAAATCTAGTCGCCAACCCAGACTAAATCCAATATAGTGGGGCGTAGGTATAATGTGCGCGAGGGTCAGGAATGAGTATTATGTCCGTTTAAAGATGGAGCGTTAGTGGAAAGTGCGTCTGAGTGAGACATGCTTATCAAATCCGCCAGCTTAAACGTACTTTATACATACGCCCCAAAACAGGCGTTCTTATTGTGTGCGCTCATCATCGGACGCTCACTATACTTCCGCTGGACTAAAAAAATAGTCTGCTACCCGCTGCGCTTCGACTAAAAAAAAAAGCCAATTTTTTTAGCATTTAGTATGGTTTTTAGTATTTAGTCAGTCTCATGACTGTGGATGCTCTAAAAGGGAGCTATTTATACAAGTCTTAAGGTGTTAGCTTGTATACACCACCTAGTGTTAGATGTCACATTACATGTAAATAGTTATGTAGTAATAACACCTCTAGCTTGCATTCAAACCATGCAATTTAACACCCACTAGCTTTAGGTGTTACTCCGATACAACAAGTAGCTTACTATTGTTAAGTAGCTTATACAAGTTGCTCATGCAAGGAGCTTGGTGTAACAATGGTGCTAAGTGGATAGCCACCATATCAATGCATATCCCATGCATTTTATAACACTCCCCCTTGGATATCCACTATTTTAAATATTGCCTCATTAAAACCTTGCTTGGAAAACCCATAGGGAAAAACCAGAGCGAAGGGAAAAGAGTACAATACCAAAAATTTCAAATTAGTGGTTAATTTCCAAGTTAATATACCAAGATTGTGATTCGCGTACGGATGTTATTTTTAAGGATATTAAGTTTTTCTCTTCTAAGTTAGCTACTCGTATTTTTAATTTCCAACCTCGTTTCTCTGAGATAATTTCAAACTTTCCCCTTCTTATGTGAATTTTTTTTAAATCAAAATAGACAAGGAATGGTAAATATTGAAAAAAAGAAAACATACACATTTTCTAGTTCATACTTCGTACAAACATTATAAGCCTGACTAAATTGGGGCCTATAAAACTTAATTGGGGCCTATGGATTTTTTCATCCACCCCATAGAGAATGATAAGGGGTGTCTAAGTTTGATGAAACTACCATTTTACCGTCTATAAAATTTTGATACTACCAATGTATCCTCATTAAATCCTAATAACAAAAAAATAAAAAACTAAATCAAATCAAAATCACTTCCATTTCCATCAAAATTAAGAATTCAAAATCAAACGAAAAATTAAGAATTCAAAATCAAACGAAAAATTAAGAATTCACTAAAATAGATAATTTTTCGTTTTAGCTCGAACCAGGTACTTTTTTATTAACCCGATCCCCCAGAGTAGGTTTCCATAACATGTAATCACTCAAACAGTCCAATTTTTTTAAATCAAAGTTTTTTTGATTTATAACAATCGGTCTACGTCAATGCACTTGTAAACAGATTTCATTTAGAAACGGTTGTTGTTTATGCCCACAAAGACCGATTGTTGTGGAAGGCATTCTTGTCGGAGGAAATTGAACCAGAACCACATAGCCCGATTCTTATATGGAATTTTTCTGTGTTTTTTTTTATTATTAGAATCGGTTAACACGATACATATATAAAAACCGATTCCTGTTATGCAATGTTAGGAATCGGTTTATATATATATATATCGTGTAAACCGATTCAGGTTAACCAATTTTTTTTTAATAAGTACTCGATCATAGATTAAAAATGAAAATAGTTGTATATACTTTTACACAATTTGAAAATGAGTATAACATTATACTCGAATTGAAAACGAGTATAACTTTATACTCGGATTGAAAACGAGTACAACTTCTTAAACGATTTGAAACTGATTATGAAGTCCTACTCATTCTTGACTCGGGTATAAAATGAATTTTAATTTTATTTGATGTTTAAAAACATAGAATTCACATATAAAAAAAAAAAAATTTACCCACAATCGGTTTATGTTCATGTCCATATAAACCGATTCTGGATAATCAGTTGATTTTCATGTCCATTTAAACCGATTATGGGTAGAAGCAAGTTTCAGAAAATCTCTGTATGTTTTTGAGGTTACAATCGGTTGATACCAATGACAACATATACCGATTCTAAATCGGTGTTCTTCAAAAAATTCAAAATTTCAATTTTTTTCATGTTCAGATGATTCGTTAACCCAAGTTAATTTAAATTTTTAACACGATGTTTTAATACTAATCATCCGAATTAACACTAATTAATTAGTGTTAAATTAACCATTAAAAAAATATTTGGTTAACTTCGAAGTATCTCTTTTTTGTCCCGTAGTGATAAGCCCCAATAAAATTTTGTAGGCCCCAATTTAGCTTTTATTATGAGTTGCTATCTCCGTACTGTTTCCTTTCACATTCAAAAGCTGAGGAGAGTGGAGGACCATTATTGCATGTGACCATCATTATCACTTTATCTGATGATGATGACGTCATGATAAAGTAAAGTTGGACTCTAGTCTAGCTGTGTCTGAAAAGACCAATGATAATAGGCTTTGCACATCACCAAGTGGCAGGCATGCATGCTTCCTCTGAAAAGACCAATAATAATAGGGTAGACTTGGTATTTAGTGGTCGACACTTTTCCAAAGAGGACGGCCTCATTTAAGGAAACATCCAGAGAAAGAGAGATGCATAATTGCATGTGAGTATTCCAATTCCCATATATATATATATTTTGATTTTTCAATTTACTGACACGAACCAAAAATTCACTACTAGATGCACCGAGGGCATAATGTTAGCATTTTAAAAATGACGCATTCGTAACATAACCAATTACTGTCGTTTAGGTGGTTTACTGACTGAACCTGAATTCACTACTTTATGCGCACACATCTAATATGAGGAGGGAGCATATTCGGTAAACATTTTTAAAAATGACACTTTCAAAGCTATTAGATTACAATTTAGCTACTACAAGCTAATTTAGCATATTATTTTATTTTATTTTACGAAAAATGGGTCATTTGTCCAAAAAAATTTAAAACACGGTTCAAATGGATGAGTAAAAAATTTTATGGGTGAAATGGACAAAAAGAAAATGGCAAGGATGAAACTGGATTCATCAGGCAAAAACTTAAAAAATAAGAAGGATTAAAGCTGGATGCATCCTGTGTAAAATAAAAATAAGAAAAAATATTTGAAAATGTACAGGATGAAACTGGTTACATCCTGCCTATTTTTAAATTTTTGTCCATTTGAACAATATCTAAATCTGACTGTCTTTTCACCCAGAAAATTTTGATTTTGATCTTTTTAACCAATTTTGTGTTTATTTTATTATCTTCGGATTTGAATTTCGACGGTTGATAACGTGATTAAAAACAGCCAAGCGGTGGAGTGTCACTGGCATTCTAAGTTTCTGCTTAAAAGAAACGGATACACGCAAGCAAGAGTCTATAATAATAGAGGATTGGCAAGAAGAACATTTTGAACAAATTGCATTATTGCTTTCCCAGGCTTCTAGCATGCGGTGTCTTGATTTTGACCGCTCAAACTGCGTGCGTCATGCAAGCCGTCATAGTACAGACTTTGCTTGACAAGATTACTTTTGTCCCATTATCGTCATTTGATCTCGAACTTCGTAGTTTTTTCACTTCTTTTTTTTTTCGTTGGTATTTTTAGGTGCGACCCAAAAAGAATTATGGGCGACACTAAAAGATAAAAAAAGTTACCCAAATGTAAATTTAAGTTATCCATTATCTTTAATTTTTCGAAATGACCAATATGCCCTTATATAATCGGGAACCTACATCATAATCGGTAGGTTAAAGGTGAATCGGTAGGTTAAATTGAAACTATACCTACCGATTATTATGTAGATACTTCAGCTAATAATCCCTTTTATAATCGGTAGCTTATCCAACTTGTAAGACTACCGATTATAAGGAGCCCCATATTCAACGTTGGCCAAATTCCATAGGTTTTGAGGGGTGCGAGCCAACCATAACCACTTGGCTTTGAGTGTGGATGTAGCCATAATCGGAAGCCTAATAGGTTACATACACTACCGATTATAAGTTGCCCCAAAATGAGTTTTTTCGAAATCCTTCACGTAATGAATTTTGAAATCTACCATAATCGGTAGGGTATATAATTATATAACCCGCCGATTATAACGAGCCCTGAGATCCAACCTTTGTCATATTTCATAGGTTTTGAGTGTACACGGTTGACCATAACCACTTGGTTCGTATTTTGGATGCAGCGTTAATCGGGAGTTAAATATATTACCAAACCATCCAATTATGGGTTGCCCCAAAATGAGTTTTTTCTAAAATCCTTCATGTAAGGGAATTTGAAATATACCAAAATCGGTAGAGTTAACAAATTAACAACCTACCGATTATAAGGAGCCCAAGATCGAACCCTTGCCAAATTCAATAGGTTTTGAGTGTACAGAGCCAGACATAACCACGTGGTTCGTGATTTGGATGTAGCCATAATCGTAAGCCAAATAGGTTCCACAACCTACCGATTATAGGTTGCCCCAAAATGAGTTTTTTCTAAAATCCTTCATGTGATGAATTTTGAAATCTACCATAATCGGTAGAGTTTATTACTTCTTACCGTCCGATTATACGATGCCCCAAATCCAACATGTGCCAAAATCCATAGGTTTAGAGGGTACAGAGCCAGGCATAACCATGTGGTTCGTGATTTGGATGTAGCCATAATCGTAAGCCAAATTGGTTCCAAAACCTATCGATCATAGGTTGCCCCAAAATGAGTTTTTTCTAAAATCCTTCATGTGATGAATTTTGAAATCTACCATAATCGGTAGCGTTTATTACTTCTTACCGTCCGATTATAGGTTGCCCCAAAATGAGTTTTTGCTAAAATCCTTTTTTGCAAAATTTTGAAATCTGCCATAATCGGTAGATGATAAAACTTATAACCCTACCGATTATAAGTGGCCCCAGATTCAACCTTTGCCAAAAACTAGAATATTCGGTAGCCAAAACAATAATCGGTAGTTTCACAAAATAATCGAAAGCAAACTCTTGTAATCGGTAGGCTGGGGTCTATATATTAGTGTTTAGAAAAAAAAAATTGACTCATTGTGAGATAACTCCCGATTGAGTGAGAGAAGAAGAAGTGGGTATATGTTGTCAACTTCCGATTGTTACCAACTTCCATAAACATGGATGGGTACGAAGAAGGACGAGAAGTTGTTGAAGTTCAAGGTTCACTACAGTTTAGAGATGACGATTTGGGGTATATGTTGAATGATCCAAACTTTGATGGAGATGAAACCCTAGACGATGCTCTCATGGAAGAAAATGGATAATCACCCGAGATCGAAGTATTGGATGACAATGCCAAAATGTGGATATCTCTTAGAGGACGCTTTGAATTGCGTGGTACATTTCTTTGTTCCTCCTAGGTATGGACATTCTTTTACGTTTACACCTACAAGGACGGTTTGCGATGAATCGGTTAAAGATAGAAGAATTGTTATGGCATATGTGAATGAGATGCATTTTATCGGTTTAAGAGTAAAGAGAGATTTCCCATTACCTCCGTTGGGTGGTTGGAGTGATTACTTCCCAACGAATCATTGTAAAGATTGGTTGAAACAATATGAGACCAACATGTTGGATTGGGATCGCGTCGATGAAGGAGGATTTTAAAGTAAGGCCTCTTTGGAATTGGTTCCCTCGGATGATGAAGATGAATGATTGTTATGTTTGAAAGATGTATTTTGGAAAGCCCTATTTGTACATGTTTTTTTGGAACTTTTTGGAAAATACTATGAAGTATAAAGCTATAATCGGTAGTTATATTTTTAATATATCAACCGATTATACAAGCTTTTGTAAACAAACTCAATCAATATTATAATCGGTTATTTACTTTTGGAATTTAGCTTTCGATTGTAAGGCTGACAAAACAACTGGAAAAAAAATTCCAGAATCGGTAGATTACATATTACATAAACATCCGATTGTCACCAAACTCTGACAAAAAAAAAACTAAAAAAATTTCCCAGAATCGGTAGACAACATATTGCATAAACTTCCTATTGACAACAAACTCTGACAAAAAAAATGAAATTTTTTCCCAGAATCAGTAGACAACATATTGCATAAACTTCTGATTGTCACCAAAGTCTGACAAAAAAGCTGAAAATCTTCCCAGATCGGTAGACAATATAAAATAATAACTTTCGATTGTAACCATCAATCAACATTTATACTGTTGTGACGAACTTCAGGAACTCATAACTTCCATCATAAGTGAATTCTTCATCCTTTTCCACTAAGTATTGTCTTTTTGCGAGTGTCTCCTACATAAACAAACATAAAATAATGTCAACTTTGTTTTAGTAAGAAAGATTAGATACCCAGTGTTATTTAAAAGAATAACCGAGCGTTATACTTACAAATTGTTGGATCGACAAGCTTAAGTGACTAGTGTTAAACATCCTCTTTTGTATCGTTATGTAATCATTTACCCCTTTTTGGACAAGTCGGAAACGATCATGAACTTATTGGAGTGATCTTTGCTTTGGATTTCCATACTCTCGCACAAATTGGCTATATACCCTCGCCCAAAAGACTTGGTGTTAACCTTCTGCTATGACATCTTCACGTCTTGTTTCACGATACCATGTATTCACAATGACCAAATCTTCAGCTGCGACAAACGTTGCCATGCTTGTAAGTTGAGATATAGAATGAATTCACAAGAGTAGACGATGGAAAATCTATTTGTAGAATACACGATGATATATATGTGTTGTTTGGTGCATAAATAAGAAGAGTTTACCCTCCTTATATAGATGAGAGTCCCAACGTTTCTTTTTTTTTGAAAATATGGCCGTTGATGCGTACTTTTACAAGACTGTACTGAAATTACGTACAATTATTACACACAATCGGTAGGAAATGTTTGAACAAAGCACCCGATTATGCGTAATCGGTAAATATTTATTGTTATGTATTTTGTCAACAGAGTTCTCAGTTTCATTAGAGTAGTATAATCGGAGGTTTATCAATATGTATTATCAACCGATTGTGTGTGGTTTTCGAGGCACGACTAGTTTCTTTTGAACGAACTAGCCGTTGGAGTATAATCGGTAGTTAGATCAACAAATTAAAACTTTCAATTTTCATAAATATTTTGAAATTCATAATAATATCACCTACACATCATCATAATTTTACATTGAACTCCCGCAATTCTATTACAAGGTATTGTGATTAGCGTCGTGGACGTGTTTGGACGAGTCCTAAACGGATTAAATCTTTCCATCGCCCTAAGGATTCTAAAATGAGCTTCATAACTAAGCTTGATCTTTTCCATCTCCTCCATTCCCGAGAGATCGTTCTATAACCTCATCATTGGTTTCACCCCTCAATCGATATTGATTCACAAGATAAGTTAAATGGACAAATTCTTCGACGTGTATCATTTATTGAACCAACTCGGCAGAAAAGATCAGCAGAGTGACGGTTGTTTGGGTTACCGAGTGTCGGCACGAGAATTTTTTTCGTGAATTTTCCCCAAATAACTCATACTCATTATGCCTCCTTGCCTACGTTCTTCTCCTCGTCTCGGATAGAATTGAACATAGCGCCTACATAAAGATAAATCTTCTTCAATCGTGAACTCCGTAGGATTAATGAATGGTTGGGCCATTATGTTGAAGATGATGTTGGAGAGAGTTTAAAGGTATTTGTGTTCCATAGAGAGTAAAAGGAGACAATCCTTATATAGAGTTTAGAGTTCCAACGGCTCTATTTTGTTAGAACAATTGTATAATCGGTAGTCAAATGAAGTATTTTCACTTCCGATTATACTGATTGCCTCAAATTTTGTTTTTGCGAGAAATCTCAATTTTTTCGAATTTGAGAACTATATTAATCGGTAGTTAATAAGACTTCGATTATACTGATTTATACAAATTTTGTTTTTGCAGAAATCTCAATTTTTTCGAATTTGAGAACTATAATAATCGGTAGTTAATATGACTTCTGATTATACAGTTGTCTCAATTTTTTTTTTTTGCAGAAATGTCATTTTTCTCGAATTTGGGAACTAGAATAATCGGTAGTTAATATGACTTCCGATTATTAAGTTGCCCCAAATTTCTTCCTTGACGAAATCACCAATTTTGGGAATTTAGGAGCTACTATAATCGGTAGTCTAGTGAGGTTCTTGTTCCTTCCGATTGTTATAGAAGCAAGATACGCGTTTGGCACAAAATCGATGTTAATCGGTAGTATAATATCGTTACTAAGCTTACGATTTCTTTATAATAATCGGGCACAAAATAGCTTCTGATTATGTAAGGGCATTAACGTATTCTCCGCGTTTTTGGACATCCCTTAACGGTGTATATGGGTTGGGAATAAAAAAAGTCACCCCTAATTCTTTTGGTTGGGTCATTTGTCCAAATATTTTTAAAAACATGGTTCAAATGGACGAGTAAAAATTAGTATGGGCGAAATGGAGACTAAAAAAATAGCAAGGATATCATCCAATTGATAGATTGAAAAATGCATGAAAATCACATTTTGAGGGGTTTCCAATTGTGAGTATTTTCTTATCAGGTACTGCTTTAGATTGATAAGTGCGAGATGGCTAATTTGCTGGTAGTGTCATCTTTCATTTGACTGAGTAAGGAATCAATGAATGGTAAGATCAGAGTAAACTTCATACGGTGACTTCTCAATGAGAGTCGCGAAAGACACAAAAAATGCTTTGATACATGAAGGCTACATGTTTAATAGCAGAACCAGCTATTAGATATAGCCATAACAGGGGACCTATGGTGTTGATAGTGAAAATGGTTTGATTATAAAGTAAGCACGGTCTTGCAAACATGAAGAACCTATGTGCAGTGTGAGTACTTATAATTTGGTCCAACCTAGTATGAATCTAGGTTGACCAGGATCATCCCATTCCCATTATTTCTTTGTCATTTCATTCACATGAGTTCAAGGTGTTCAACTCTTGTTCACTAACTTCAGTGAAGTTTCAAGTTTTACTCCCTTCAAACCCCCCAACCATTTCAGATCTTTTCATACTGGAAATGCACCCTCTCCACTACATATATTGTCCTGTTTTAACAAAAAATGGCCCAGCATAACGAAATCAAAAATATGGATATCCTGAGCCACAACAATCCCATGCATGATAATATATGTTATCAGATCTGGACTAATCTAACAGACTTGTATACAGAAGGCGAGGGATCAAAAAAATATTGCCCAGATACTGATAGTTATGAAAGCAGATACTAAATGGAATTCATTGTGCATTCTAGAAACAGAAAAAGAGAAGGCACAAAAGACTAGAAATGTGTAGGAGACCCCTGCTTACTAAGCTCTACCTAAACTCAAAAGAACGCCAACAAGAAAAAACGACTTTTACATATGTTTCTCAAATCTGCAGAAAAAAATACCCTAAAGCGCACAAATGCTATCATTTTAAGTTCTTGAAAATAAATGTTATTAGCACGTTTTCTTATATTTATACAGCATAGCAGAAAGTGAGACCAATCTAAAATCATAACGAGGATAGCTAAAAAATGATGCAGTGAGTAGATAGATTTGTGCCTGCACTTACAAAGGAATTGGATAACAATTCCAGAGAAGGTATTCGAGTGTATGCAAGAGAAATTTGGGTGTAGATAAATCTTTTGTCATGTGTTGTACTTTCTAAAACTTTTATTCGCACAGACCTTTCACCTATTATTCTGCATGCATATAAGCTTGTACTGACACCATGCATAAAACCTTAACAGACACCATGGACAATCAAGTGAACTCGAGCAATGCATAAATGGAGGAAAGAAATACAATTGTCTAGCTTATGTATTTCATACCTAATGGTGAACATACCTTAAGCATAATCCTCCAGCTGCATAATCCGAGTGCTTTAGTTTCAGTTCATTGTAGCCTGCAGTTAACTTGGATTTGCATAAACCATAGTCCAAGCTTATATAAATGTCTTCCCTGGCTTTCGTGGTAGTGCTAGAATACAGAACTAAACATTTTTACTTACAAAGATAATTCAAGAAGGAAAATATTCAATAAGCAGATAGAAACATCGACAATTAGTGCTCGTACCGAAATTTGATTAAGCGACAACTCATTGTAACTGAATGAACAAAATCTATTATAGTATGTGTGCCCACATTGTTTTACATGGGTAGAAATCTAACAAAATTTTGTAAAAAAGATCGACAAGTTACAGAAGGAGACTAAAGAAACAAGTAATTTTCTACAGCATATCTGATCATCTCCTACGAACCTTTTCTTAACTGTTCTAAAACACCTAAACTTCCATTCTCATTTCTTCCACTATCTTTAATTTTATACAGAGACTTCTTGCATTGTCTCCTGTCAATTTTGAATAACCAAAGAACCACACTCTATGTTAGATGAAAAAAATTCTCTAGGGGAAGGAAGGTTAGAACTATGTACAGTGTTAGAAGATATAATCCTAATTTGTGCTTTACAGTTGAAGGTAATCTTTGGTTTCTCAAAAGTAACTACCGAAGCATGGTAATCAAATGTTCAGTCACAAAGCAAATGGCAGATTTTTATGTATGGGACCTAAAATCAACCTGTTTCGCTTTGTCATATCATTTTATGGAACCTCCAAGGGAACCATCCAATATCTCTGGCCCAACCGTCCAATATCTTTGGTCCCGTCGATCCGATAGGCATTTCTAAACTTGGGATGAGAACCATTAGACATTTCCTCTGGATGTCCAAGCTGATGCAAGAGACTGATTATGGTCACGGAATGCAGTCGGGTGATTACCATACCCATCTCTCCTTGTAAGGGTTCATTTGTGTGCACCCTTTCCTACGTGTGTGTCTGTGTAATATATATGCACTTCATGACCTATTTCATAGTCATCAATATATCAGAGTAGCTCCCTTGTGGCCATTCTCTTGCATCCTCACAGAAAGCTTACCAATTAGATAACCTTGGCGGTAATCTGCAAGCCTGTGGCAGCAGTGTAAGCTTCGCGATCTTTGGGCACAGGCAGCGGTGGGAACTTGAGTTCCATGTGGGAGTATGGAGAAAACCATCTTAGCTATGTTTTGCACTTTTCTTTGTTAGGTTAACACCCTTTGCCTTCTCCATCTCAGCTTCCTTTTCGGCTTTCTTCTTCTCCATCTCCGCCTGTTTACAATTCTCCTCGTGTGCTTTTCGGAACAACCTCACAAAGTTGAGTAGAGTTGCAGTAACTGCAGTTCAGATAAGATGAGAGAGAAATCAATCCAAGCATCAGCAGTAGAAACGACAAAACAATGAAGGACGGTGGGAAGCCCACATATCATACTGAGGTCGGGAGAAAAGGTGAAAACTCTTGAACTAATATATTATATACTAACATTTATTTATACCGACCAACATATTCTTCCACAGCTATGAGTTTTAGAGAAAAGAGAATAGTAATGGATCCAAGAATGTTAATGAAAGTCTGAAGATACGTTGCTGCGGAATTAAGAAGGGCGGCCCAGGATTAAATATAGAGTCACTGAAGTCCAGTAGCCGCACAAATAAGTGCAATCTATATTCCATCTTGTGGCACACAAGCAAACAGAGAGTGATCCATCATTACAAATCTGACTAGCACATAATTAAATGATAGTAATGGTATGAACATCAGAATTGCATTTGGGTACAGAGTACATCAGGCAAAAGGTTCGGGATAAAGCTAAAAAAGAAAAAGATCATGCACACCTGATCAGGTTGGTTTCAAATTAAATCTACTATATATGGCGTCCTAGCTCACTCAGTTTAAATTTAATGATATATGATTGCCAACAATTTAGCTTGCCCTCCAATTGAAAACTTCTAGTGGAACCAAAGAAAGGTTTTGGGAATGACGTTCTGCTGAGGTCTTTATATTTTAATAACTTTCAAGGAGATCTTTCTAATTGACCTTCATTGCTGAGTACAAAATGCACATTGTTATTATTTATGCCACTTTAAATTAGAAAAATCCCTTCAGAGACTCCTCTAAAACAAACATTACCCAACCCAAACTTTGTTTTACTCTCTTCCCATTTTTTACAGTATTTTACCACCCAGTAATTCCAGTTCTTTGCGGAACCATATTTCACCTGCTACTCTTTAGATCCAGAACAGCTAAAAAAATGGCCTCTGCCTATCAAAACGAGAACCTCACAGGAAAAGAAAATAGTAATTCAAATCAATGGTAGGTCAAGGTTTTGTGAGCTTTATAAAATTCCCAGACCGTAACAAATAGCTCTATACAAGCAATCCAGGTATCAGAGAGTCATAAAATTCGGAGTTCGTAACATCTAAACTTTACCTTGCTCAAAAGGGCAACGGGCAGGGTCTTCACCAAAATAAAGGGCAAGAGCATCTGCATTTCTACCCTGTCCACCAACCAAACATCATTACAACGAAACACATCAGAAAGACAAGGGCAAGGGCAACATGAAAAATCAACGAGACAGTTGAAATTAGTTAACATACCACTCCTGCGTATAGAGACGTTAACGAGTTAACGTCTTTCTCAGCTGTACCAATGAACTCTTTCAATGTCTAAACAACAACATACATAGTTAATTTGTAAGTGAAACAATCACAATCAACAGTCATCATAATTTGTCTTTAAAGCTTCATGCAAGCTTTTGGGGGATCAAGTACTTGAATCATACTCTACCTATCCCATAAAAACATAATGCTAGGATAATTTCCAGAATTAAATAAAATCATTTGTTTTAGTTATAACATGGTACATTAAGATAAAAGATAAAGTGACATTTAAAATACCTTGCGGAAACCTTCTGTCACAGGACCATCATTTGCAGATGCACTGAGCTCCTGTTTAACCTTTTCTAAACCTTTGACAATGGCTTGCATCTCTTCTGCTAAGGACTTCAATTGTATCTGTGTGGCACCCAGGTTGCAATGTTAAGGCATGCCAATGACTTGTTATTTAAATAAATTATCTGAATCCAGTTTTAGGAAATTGTGATTAACCACGGAAAAATTACAAATATTATGAACCTTTGATGCTGCCTCCAGGCTGAGAAGATCCTCATGGAAACTTAGAAGTCCCGGAGACTTGGTGGCAAGTACCTGTTATTAGTAATTTCCGATTAATAACAGAAGATAAGTAATCCACGCAAAAGTTAAGTAGAAATAGATATCAATGTGTGTTGAGTGTGAGACTCTTTCCAGTTTCAGAAAAACTCAAAAAAGGTAATTAAGGCCCACATCAGAATAAGTTCTGGGAGGTTACGCTGCTGGTTCTTATCAAGACAAATCAAGGTAATGATTTCCTCAACAGAATTTAAAAAAATATATATATCTCCAACATGTAGACCACCATATGAGAAGTTCTAGAAATTAGACACTGGTGAAATGAAGCACTTTCTGAAGAGGCTAGAATGAAGCTGCATTTAGCTGATTTTACAAAAAATATTCCTCAGTAACTTAAGATCCTCAACAAGAAGCAGCACTGAATACGTTTCCTCAAGGTACCAATACTTACATGTCCAATAAGCAGTCAACTGCTTATATGATTATCAAAAAAAAAAAAGTCAATTCTGGTACTCCGCCATTATTCTTCTGTACCATTAAGATCCTATTTGTGGAACCATTCGTTTCCACTGGGCTTCTGTATTATATGCATTTTGACTTCTAAAAGTTGAAAATAGTGTCCCATATTTGAGCAAGCTGCATATTGCGCATCTACTCATCCTAGATTTTTCAATTCAAGATCCTTTCTTTATAGATCTTTGGCTTCAAAATGACATGGAGTCTAGATATACATAACTATGGCCTACGCAAATGCACCATTGAAACGTTGAGTTTTGTTTCCAAAGCTTTGGTTTCCATCTGACAACTATAAGTGAAGTCAAAGGAATCTTGTTTTAGTTTTAACTTCTATCCAAGTCAACTTCAACATGAGAAATAAATGTATACCTTACAAAGAAAATGCATGAGTGTCATTTTACTATTAGAAGCACGAGTATCAGTAAGTTTGAGAAGACTGTCCAATCGAAATCCTATAGCAGAACCTGCAAATGCTAACAACAAATTAAATTTTCTCATAACATATGCTTTTCCACTAAATGAAGATACAGATTCAAAAAGTTTGGAGGCAGTTAGGTATGATTAAGGATACCCCACAGTTAAATCAAGTAATTAAACAGCCTGTAATATGAGCAAGCAAGTGCAAGTATAAATATCACGGGTTATGATATACAATACACGAAACGTAGTGATAAAGAAACACACATGGTGCTTATCATTTGTTTTTCTTCTAATAACAAGCGCTACCCAATACTGAAGTTTCCAAACTAATCAGGTAAACATGAAATAATGAATAGAATGCTCTAGCATGTATCGAAGTCTTATCAACTAGAAAGTTTCACTAATTTTTTGAGAGGACTGTCGAATCCACTTGTCAAGAATCATCTTAATGTTGTCCCTAGAAACCCCACATATAGGAATGATATATCAGAAATAGTGAATCGATCCTAATCCATGGCATACAATTAGGAGGGAGTCGAGATAAATTAAATTGAGATAGTTTCACATATACAAAGGAAACAATTGGTAGCACTGGTTGAAGAGCTGCAGGTGGAAGGTTCTTCTGATAGAGATCATCTATGGAATCAAAAGTGAAAATACTTTGACTGAAGACTACAGAAAGACAGGTTGTAAGGTTCAATCCCATTAGAGATGATGCCAATGGATGCCCAGATTGAATATAAAATACTTCTACATCGGAAATGATCACAAAAAGGGTTGAATTTGCAACTCGCTTCATAGATAAAATGTTCTGGATGACGCTAGTCCCCAGACGCAAGTTAAAATGCTATATCAGAAGGAGAAATACATCAAGTGGAAGCAAGTATTCTAAAAATTAATCTACACCATTACATCACTGACACCTCGATTTCCAATTCATTGTTCACAGCCCTTTTGCATTAATATATTATTCCTTCAGTTAAAACCACCTAACACATCCTCCTTGGAGAAACATGCATGGAAGAGTTGTTCAGTTGCACAGATTACGTCATCTAAATGCACCATTGCTCTATCGACTTTGGTTTCAGACTAATATAGCAAAGTTACTGTTGTAAAGAAATTAATAAATAAGTCTCTGAGTTGTTCCGGGGAAACAGGATACAGAATTCTAAGAACTGTGAAAACCGAAAAGCAGAAACAAACTTGCCTCTAGACAGAGAAGCAAGACTTGAAGACAAACGATCAGACCATAGATTCGGTTCTACGGAATTGAATGATTATCAGCTGTTAATATGCAACTGTGTTTTTTTTTTTCTTTTTTTTTTTTTTTTTTTTTTTTGCAACAGCCAGAGAAGCTAGACATAGGAACAATACAACAAACGCAGAAGCGACTTTCAAAGCAACAAGTGAACGTACTTCTGTATCACAAAACTATCCAACGAACAGCAGGATTTGAGAACAATTATGAAATTACGTACCCCTTGCAGTTCCTTGATTTAATGTATTCCCAAGCCAAAGAATTTTCCTCATGATATCCTTAAGCTTCTCAGAATTTCTAACCTGTTATGCAATACGAAATTACAGAATTAGTACAGAGTAAATAAATTCAAAACGAACACAGGTTCTGCAACCACTTGTACAATACCTCGTCACATGCAGAATTCACAGTCGTTAAACTCTTTCTAAAATCTGTAGTCTGCGAAATAAGTCAGAGAATTAAATTTATTGAGGGAAAAACTGATCTGTAAGTTCTGATTGGTCAATTTCCAGATGATAACAAGAATAAGTGGAAACAGTATCTGACCTGAGCACCAAACTGTATCTTGAAATTAAAAACTCTTAACTTAGACTCCACCCGTGGAACTTTCATCAACTCCAAATAAAACTACAACGTCAAAAGCCAGTAACTAGCAAAATCAATTTTTTTAATTATTCGCGAGAATATTAAGACATGCACTGAGTTATCACTAAAATGTCACTGTGAATAGCGTACGCCTAAACATGAACACATGAGGTCACCAAAGCACTTTATTTATTGCACGCATGACCCCAAAGAATGTGCTATATACTCAAATAATAAAATAGGAACCAAAAGAGAACTGGTGTCTTTTTTTGTGTGTTTTTTCCTTGAGAATGGTGTATTTTACTAAGAGTGGTTTTGTTTGCACGCCCCCCCCCTTGTAAAGAACAACGCCTTGCCAATCTCATTTAATGCCAAAACGTTATAATTCACACAGATGTTATCAGGATACTAATAGGTGAAAATTCCTCTAAATTGAGACTACCTGTCCTGCTCCCATGGAGGTCACCCAGATTCTTTATTTATCTATATAGTTGTTTTTCCTACGCATGATTATCATACATGATTTAGCTAACAGATCCCACTTGAAAAATTTCTTGAGTAGTGTCTCTGTTTTCTTGTCTCAGTACAAGAAAAAACCATGAAAATTCAGGGAAAGTACCAAAATGTTAGATATAAAATACAGGAAAACTAATAACGAAAATGAAAACAGGACATATGCCTACTTCTCTATAAGTTCACATATGAGACACTATGTTTCTCCTTCACCAGCCCACATGAGAACAAATCTTATCAAATACCTCATTCAAACACAAAATTCTGCCGTTAGGTCAAAACTCAACTGTGGAAGCTGATTTTTTTTTTTTTTTGTCATTGTATCCATGTTCATACTAGGCTACTACCAAACATAAAAAATAAAGAACACATACTACAGTAATATTATTAAAATGATAAAACTTAATACAAACCTGTTCGCATTTTCCGAGATTTTCCCTGTCACCAGTGTAATTCTGCCCATTAAAAGACAAAAACAAATTAGCACAAAGGAAACGAGTAACTGAACAAAATGTTTAAAAGCCTATGAACGCAACAGAGAACCTTTGTAATGTGAAGAGTCATTATAAAGAACGAAGCAAAATAATGTCAAGATGAAGTATATACTGCACCTTAAGAAGTTCCATCTCCTCTTTCGTTGGGCAAAACTTAATAAGATTTTCCACTTGATCTGCGTCTAAAATTGATTCATCTAGTGCCAGTGCTGCAGGCTGTAAGCACACCGCAGATAATCAGGATAACTCAAAGTGGTAGTTATTAAAACTAAAACAAATAAGAGGTGGTTATTAAAAATCCATGGACATTAACTTAGAAAAGGTAGTATTTTGGTCTGCCTTAACAAGGAGTAACTTGCTCAATTGAAAAATGGTAGTGCTATCCTTGTATAGGTGATCTTATCATCAAAACTTGAGGTCATTGGGAACAGGGAAAATTTCTTTGTCGTCTCTTTAACTTGTATTAAGTCAAAATCAGATAAGAACAGTTATCCACCGTAAATTGAGACCAACCCTTCCGTATTTGAGTGGTGCCATCACTCTTATAACTTGGTGACTTATGTTGATCTTACAACATATTACAACAACACTCGATGCATACATCAATGTTCTTCACAGCTAGCTTACCATCAAATCAGAAAGTGGTATCTTAACTTTTGTGAGCATGATTTCGCAGTTGTTAGCCCGACGAAGGTCAACCTGAAGGGAACCATGAAATTAAAAAAGCATGTTAAGCGAAGGGTTGGTATTTGATAAAGACAAAAGTAACAGAAGAAGAACATTAGGTGTGCCTTTACAAGTAAGAATGCATCATGCATTTGGAATACTACAACTGAAATTACTACCTAAACTTTGAAGGATGGTCCCTAGAAGCATATCAAGTTACTACCAAGAAATCCTTGTACACAAACTATCGTCCTTCCTTTTCTTTAAATAAAAGAAAATGACCACATTACACCATGCATGATCATTTAGAACTAAGCATGTTTTGAGTAAACAATCATTTGGATGAATTACCAAGGTGACTTTGTTTGGTTTGGATCCAGCGGAATTGTTTTTCTCTCCAGATTTTCCTCCTTTGCCAGCTTTATTTGGAACCGCAGCAGAGAAGAGTTTTTCAAGTTCTGACAAATCAAACTCAGATGCACTGATACTCCAAATAAACATTAGTAAGTATGAGTTGCAGTGTTCACCAAGAATGACGACTTCGAATAAATGCAAAAATAGACTCTTTCATACTATTAGCTACCAAATTGAGTGACTCAGTAAGCACCCAAATCTAAACGAAAAACAAGGCAATAATAAGAGTTTAAAAATTTAAATTTCAACCTTTTTTTAACCCAACCTAATACCTAAACACTGTTCAGGATGTAGTTTGAAGCCAATTAGCAAATAAGCACAGTATGTTTCTTAAATCAAAAAAAAAAAAAAAAAAAAAAAAAAATGTCTGATCATAAAGAAGACAACCAAATCACATTCACAGTAAAAATTACCTGTCAAAGGCTAAAAATAAAAGAACATGAATACTAGTCTCAGAAGAAACGTCGTCACGAATGATTTGCCGTCATATGCTAATCTTTTAAGATGGTGATCTCACTATCATGCAGGTCAAGGTGATTGTATATAGCCCCATAATGGGCACTCGTGCAGTGAACAATAACAATTCTATTTACATGTAATCACATCAGGTATTTAGTAGTAACACCAAGAAAAAACCGTAACACTACCTTTGAGGTTCCCCATGTTTTTGAAATTCTTCCCATAAGCTCCCTTTTACTGCTCGTGTGACCTTACTCCAATGCAATGGTTTTAGTGATGCTTTACGAGGTGCTGTAGCTGCAGGGCGTGCAAGTCCACGTCCTCCTAATGAACCTCTTGGATTCATATTTGAACCGATTGCATTTCCTGTGGCACCAAAGGGAGGGGTGGAGGTACAGCACCACCTGGAGGTCTTGGTGGAGCAGGAGCACCTGGTGCACGACCTGGAGGAGGAGGAGGTGGTGGCATGCCAGGTTTTAGAGGAGGTGGTGGTGGTGGTGCTCCTCCCATAGGAGGAGGAGGTGGTGGTGGTGCTCCTCCCATAGGAGGAGGAGGTGGTGGTGGTGCTCCTCCCATAGGAGGAGGTGGTGGTGGCGGCGCTCCTCCCATAGGAGGAGGTGGTGGTGGTGGCGCTGCTCGCATAGGAGGAGGTGGCGGTGGCGGCGCTCCTCCCATAGGAGGAGGTGGTGGAGGTGGAGTACCATACCCTGGAGGTGGAGGTGGAGGTGGTGGCCCACGCATAGGGGGTGGTGGAGGTGGAACACTGGACATAGGAGGGGGTGGTGGTGGAGGTGGAACACTGGACATAGGAGGAGGAGGTGGTGGAGGTGGAACACTTGACATACGAGGAGGAGGTGGTGGAGATGGAACACAGGACATAGGAGGAGGAGGTGGTGGAGGTGGAACACTGGACATAGGAGGAGGAGGTGGTGGAGGTGGAACACTGGACATAGGAGGAGGAGGTGGTGGAGGTGGAACACTGGACATAGGAGGAGGTGCTGGAGGTGGAACACTGGACATAGGAGGAGGAGGCGGTGGAGGTGGAGCTCCATGTATTTGTGGAGGAGGAGGAGGTGGTGGTGGTGGTGCCATAGGAGGATCTGATAGAGGTGGTGTTTCGTGTACTGGAGGAGGAGGAGGTGGAGGTGGAGGTGGTGGATCCCTTTGTCTAGGAGAAGGTGGTAAAAGTTGTAATTTGTTTACTGGAGGAGGTGGAGGTGGTGGTGGTGGCGCTACATGCACATGAGGAAGAGCTGGACCATAAGCATAGGGAGAAGAATGTAATGGTGGTACTGGTGGTGCTGGTGCCCTGGAGGGAAGAGAAGGTGGTGGGGGTGGGGGTGGGGGTGGGGGTGGGGGTGGAGGAGGTGAGGATATATGCACAACATGTGGTGGAGGTGGAGACGGAGGAGGCAGTAGGGATACATGCATAGAATGTGGTGGGGGTAGGGGAGGTGGAGGAGGTGGTGACACATGTATAGAACGAGACGGGGGAGGGGGTGCTGAAGGTGGAAGTGGTGATGATACAGGGGGCGGTATGACATGCATTTGGTGAGGAGGAGGGGGAGGGGGTGAGCCACTTAGTGAAGGAGGTGGTGGGGGTGGGGGTGGGGGTGGTGGAATTGAAGCTGAAATTGCAAGTGGTGTTCTTCGTATGAGAATAGGGGGTTGTGGAGCTTGACGACCATGCATAGGTGGAGGTATGGAGGGGGGAGGTGGTGGTGAGGTTACCACAAGCATAAGCCCATTTGAAGATGATCCAGCTCTCAAAACTGATGAAGAAGGTGTCACCGACACAGAGGATTCAAAAATACCTTGCTTTGGAGGAACTGCAGGGGCCATGGAAACTACTCCATCTAGCTGGGAGAGAGATGCAGGACCATTTACATCTCTAACTAAAGAGAAGGCTCGAGGTGGTGGGGGTGGGGGTGGGGGAGTGGGTGGAGGTGGAGGTGGAAGCTGAGGCGAAGAAACAAAGGACGAACTTCCACTACGAGGTGGAGGTAGTGGTGGTGGTGGTGGTGGAGGAGGAGGAGGTTGCGGTAGGGGCTCTGAACATATCGGTAGTGTAGTTAGGTGCTCAGATGAAAGAGGTGGAGGAGTCATCTGAACTGTTTCATCTAAACCAGGAGTTGGAGAAACTGCGGACAGAAGAGAAGACTGGAGAGGTCCAGATGGATGATGAGTCCACCTTGGAAGAGGTGGTGGTGGTGGTGGAGGAGGAGGGGGGTGAGGATGAGAAGCACATGTTACTGCTGAGGAAGGAGATGGTGGCGGCGTGGAGAAACCAGCTATATCTTCTGCAGAAACGGATGTTGTCACACTAACAGCTTCATCATGTACATTCGTCAAGCCTACTGGAATTACAGGAAGATCATCCGACGTCTTACCCATACTAAGGTCTTCTGGAAGTGAAGCAACGTCTACTAAAGCTGCCTCACGAAATAATGAAGACTCGTTGCTTAGAGGATCCCTATGTTGTGCAGTATTAGGTGTTGATGATTTTATATGAGCCTCCCCTGGTTCCTGGTGTTGAATATTTTTTATTTCAACCATTGCATCTGACAGTGGTTTGGAATTCCCCTCTAAAGTGAACGGTGAACTCTGCCCATGATCAGTTTCCAAGTTTTGATGATTATCCGGATCCTGCTCTCCCACACTTGACACAACCTTGCAGTGCACATCGCCTTGTGTTTCCTTTTCGCATTGTAGATCTGAGCTTGCTGTCTTAGCTTCAACATCATAAGTGCCATCATCCGCAGTGCTGTCATGAAGTATTGGAAGCTCAGGAGCTTCCTTCCATTCCTCTTTGTGATTCTCTTCATCCAATTCGTCTTCTTGAACATTAAAGCGATCAGTATTTATTTTGTCTTGTATGTAATTGCCATCACCTAACATGCGCTCTTGCCCTGTGACAGGCTCATTATCCGCCTCTCCGTCATGTACATCGATTTCATCCAATGTGCTTTCTTGTTCTACGAAAATATCAATATCCCCTCTTGTCTCCATTACATCTACATTGCTGAAAGTATCCTCCACCTCAAAGAACTCCTCATGTGCACCTTCTGTCTCACCATCTTCTGCGTCTTCTGCGTCGCCCTCATCTGCACTAACCACTTCTGAGCTGCTGTTAGAACCAGCAGCATCGGCATCCGAAAAGAGTACCTGGTTCAGAGATGAGTATGCATTCAACTCCTACCATTTCAGAAATAGACACTATGAACGAAAAAGATTACCGCATACCTCTGCTTTAAAGTCCTTTGGGAACTGGACCTTGGCATCCCACAGGAGATCAATCTCATCACGGTTCAGAATGATAATACTTGATCGGATAAATGACGTATTGAACATAATCCTGAACATCATTTCTTCCTGTATCATTTCTTCATCCAAATGGAGGCATTCTAGAACGATATCCCCTTGAACAAGGCAATGAATGTCTAGTTTAGCTGGTGAATTCTGCAAGTATACTTTCATATCAATATTATCATTTTTTAAATAGAAATGGATTCATATACAGGTTCTTAATTGAGAAGAAAATACCTGCAAGTAGTGGTGAATGTACTTCTTTCTCTTGGGGGTTGAAAATAGAAGTTTTGAACTCCGCCTGTTTGTATCAGATAAAGGATCCTGGCCATAAACACGGACTATGGGCCTGCAACCCCTTGTACACTGAATATTGGGAAGGATCTAAGAATGAGACAGCCCAAAATTAAAGGCCTAACCGAGGAGGCCATTCTGAACCAAGACTTCTTCTAGTAATGTACTGGAGATATCTCATATGGGAAGGCTGTGGGTTCAAAGGAGAAAGGAGGTGGAGGAGCTCCTTAGGAGCTTGTTTGTATACCATTTCAAGTGTTTTTTTGCTCCCGGTGTACTGCTTTCTATGTAACAGGAGGCCTGCAAGCATGAATGCCAGCACAGGCCATCCACCTTTCTCACAATGCATCAGCAGTACGTTCTGTTGCCCTTCAATTGATAACCAGCTTTCACTTGATTTTAAGAAATGAAGGACTGTCTCCAACGGCAGCAGAGGACACCCTTCATATTGCTGGGGGTAGTCCATAACTGTCATGTCATATTCAGACAAAATATCTGCAACTTTGCTCCTCATTTCTCCCTCCCTGAAGTTAAATACCATGAAAGATGCATCAGGGAAGTGGTTTTGGAGCTGGGCCACAATACCAGCCATGTAAACCTTGTATTCAACTTCTTCCAAAATGTCTGTGGAGAAACAGCAGTCGAACACTGCACCAGCATATAGGCAACAAAAGAGGCTCAACTCAGTGTCACAAGCTTTTTGGTGATCAGAAGACGCAATGTTTTGGGCAAAATCAATTTTTTGGTAACAAACATTAGTGACACATGTTGTAATTTTGCTTCCAATAATTATCTGGCATGCATTCAATCTTGTGGTTTCTAAAAAAGCTGAATGTGGCATCAAAATGCAATGATTAAATAAATAAAAGAAGATGGTATAAGTAAATCACCAATGAGGTTGCTAACTTAAATGGAACATTTCAGTGATGATTAAAATTACCAGCCTTCAGCGAAAGAAAATACACTCCCCCGATACCGACAGTCCGGCGGCATTTATGGAGACTGATATTTTCACTTACAAGGAAAAGGGAATTAACAAGCTTCAACGTTTCAGAAGAACTCTACTATTACCTTCTAAGAGAAATAAAATGAGAATCATGTTTTGTCTTCTTCTATGTTCAGAAAAGGGAAACACTAAGTAAAGATATGCTGACTTAAACTGGATTAGTGAATCTCGAAAGAGACGGAATTAGTGTAAACTAAAGTTTCCTACTCTGAAGATTAAACCCGAACTGAAAACGCAAACTCCAAGACCTCCGACATTGTAACCCTTTTTCCTTTTGGAGTATATAGGATATCCAAATTCTACCCGCATAAGAAAATAATTTATGGGAAATTAAACTTGAATTTTACGAGTGCAGCTTTACAGCTTGTTAGAACCTAGTATGAAGCTCAACACCCTGTGGATAATTTAATGAAGTTCTACATATTTTGCTTACTTCAGCCAGAACATGTGTTTGTGTTAAAATTATCAACAATGTGACCAAAATTCGTGAAAAAAAAGTATTCCACCATCTAAGTAAATTCTTCCAATTCTATATATTCACCATATAAACATGCAAAAACAAAAACAAAAAACACATAATTTTCACTTAAAGCTTCAATTAAGCGTTGGTTCATGCAATTCAAATAGAACATGCAATTTAGCGACGAATAAGGTGAAGTTTTGGATCTAAAAAAACCGAAATTAATAAACAGAACATACCGTAAACTCTTTCGGAGATCTCAAGAAGGCGATCTGGTGGCTTCCTATAGAATAACCTTCTGAACAGCGCCATTCTCTGGCGCTGCTTCTTCTTCAATAGGATCCAACCCTATATTTCTAACCAACAAATCAAAACTCTCTCCATTTCCATTAGAGATCCAAATTTCAAGCTTAGAATCACAATTCTATCAAGCTTAGAATCACAATTTCTAAGATTAATTCATATCACATTTCACAATTCCGAGATTATCTTCTAATGATGATGATGATCATAACAATGTGGCGAAGAAAATTAGGTTAAACAGAAGAAAGCAGAAGTAGTTGAAGCAAAAAGTGAGAGACTAAATTGAGAAAAATTGAAAGAAGAATGAGAATGGATCCAATAACAATTGGGAAACGGAGGAAAAAAAATAAAAAAAAAATTAATTGGGGAATTTATTATCTCCGCCTTTTTATGGAAAGAAGAAGGTTTGTTTGAAGTGGGGTGGGGGGGACTGACTGAGATGGATTAATTGATTAATTAATGAGGAACAGAAAATCTCAGAAAGAACCCCGTTACCCCTGCGAAACTTTTGTTGGCTGGGATATACGAGGACACCGGATGACACGTGGACAATAAGTTAAAATACAACTCTGTTTTTGCCAAATGTAGCTCTTCTTTAGCGGTTTCATTTTGCCACGAGGGATTTGATACCCCAATATGGTTGGGGTGGGGACGAGGTGGACCCTGTGATGCATATGCACAAACGGAAATGCTATTCAGTGCTCTAGTCGCAGCACTACTTACAGCTCAAATCCACGTGTCCCAGTGTTATTGGTTAAGATTGTTAAGTTGTGACCCACCTTTTCACTAAAATCCTCAAATCTATGGTCTGGATGTGGCTGAGTGTTAAGTAGTGCTGCGACTAGAGCACTGAATAGCATTTCCGTATGCACAAATGAGTACATGATTATATTTTTTATTTTTTATTTTTTTGATAAAAGGAAACATTCATTAAGCCAAGCAAGAAAACATACATTGTTTATATTACGGATTTTTGAAAAGAAAACTTTTTTCCTATCCCTACTCCGTTTCTTAGAATCTACTTCCGACAAACCACACCAGGGCCGGCCCTGAGGGAAGGTCAACAAAGGTTGACTTCGGGGCAGCACCAAACAAGGGGCAACAAAATTGGTTTTTTCGTCTAGGTGGTGTGGTGTTAAAAACCAAAATGAAGGATTAAATCGTGATAACAATAAAGAAAAAGGACTTATTCTTAAGAGTTTTAGGAGTATATTGTAGATAAAGAATCACTTTAATGGCTTAGTGTTAAATATATAAAAAGTCTCATATATGTTTCAGAGACCCATCTTTTCCCTCGGACTCTCTGTAGGAATTTCGTCAGTATTTCTTCGGGTTTGACTTCTTACGTGCCCTACACCACCTCCACTTTAGCCACCGTCCCCACGTTAAGTAAAACTGAACCCCCAATTCAAATCATAACAAAGATTATCATTTATGATCTGTGATTAATTGTGAATCTAGTCTTTTGATTTTTAGTTAGTATTATGTTTCTTTTGCTATATGTTTTTTTTGTGTGTGGAGTGTTTCGAGAATGACAATGACAATGAAGATGCTGTTGATAATGGTATTAATGGCCATGAGAATGATGGTAGCTGATAATAATATGAATGATCTCAACGGAAGGATGATGTCCATGATATTGCTTGCCATTGCAGTCACAAATGCCTCAACAGAAAGAAGTTTTCTATGCTAAAGTTAAATCTTATCGCAGGGATTATTGGGACGGGGCAACAATTTTTCCTCTGCTTCGGGGCATCGAAATCTCAGGGCCGGCCCTGAACCACACTTAAATAAGATACTTTGCTAAACTAACCGTTATGTAGTTACAATCAAGGTTTGAAAAACGGGTCACGGCTCAGGTAACGGACACTAGGTGTGACCGTTATAATGCGTTTTCTCATGTGTGAGCACGTTTTGGGCCAAAAACGCGTTATATAGTCAAAAAACGCGTTTTTTGGACGGTTTTTGAAAATAAAGGGCGTTGTAACGGTTACATAGGAAATAAAAAAAATTGTTGATCTAAATTTCCTATGTAACAGTTATAACGTGCGTGAAAACATTTTAACGAGTCTAAAAAACGTTGTTACAAGGTATTTTAATTTTTTAATACTCCCCACGTCCCTAAATAGATGACCTATTAATTTTTAAATTTTGTCCAACTAATAGATGACCTATATCATTAAGAAATTCTAATACTACCATTTTATTTGATTATTGTTAGTATAAGAAATGTGTATAATTCGATAGTCATGTTTATATTCTTTACATAAGTGTTTTAAAATGCTTTTCACTATACAATTTACGAAAGTTTGATAAAATTCGTGTCGGTAAATTATAGCCACTAAAATTTGGTCGGCAACAATTAGCTAGGTATACTTGTCCCTTTATTAGATCGCAAAATTTCCATCAAATGCCAAGAAGTAGGCAGGGTTTTAACAAACGAGATGTTTTTCATGCATATTGCACTGTAATGCCTGATGGTAAAAAATTGAAGTGTAATTTTTGTTAAAAGGAAATATCTTATGGTATTTCACGCATAAAATTGCATTTAGCACAACAAAGAGGTACAGTTGCCTCGTGCATGCATGTGTCGCCTGAAGTGAAAAATCTTGCTAAAGTGGCACTGGAAGAAAAAAGAAAAGCAAAAGGCAAAGAAGAGCGAGAATCGATAACGAAGATTGAGAACAAGTATATCATAATGAGCCATGGAACCCGTGTGTGGTATAGATGAAGAAGAGCCGATTTTCATGCGAGGAAGAAGAACAAGTATCATCACACAAAAGAAAAAAACTGGGTTTTTAAAGAACCTTTTTGGACAAAAAAATAAGAATATTCATGCTTGGGAGAGGGTACATCGCACGGTCCCCTGCCTCTGCAGTAAATACCTAGGTCTACTATGCGGCCATCACAACCACCTAGGATGTCTCGGTGGATATGGGAGGACAATATAACCCTTCTAGGGATTCTCAACCTTCGATGGAAAAATTTGGCAAAAGCAAAACATGCAGGAAAAAGTCGATTCTTACGTTGGACGTTTTTCATGCCAATGATATTCCCTTTAATGTGGCTAACTCATCTCGGTACCACGAGGCATTCGATGCGATTGCAAATTTCGGCCAATCCTATAGAGTTCCATCAACTTATAAGTTATCGAATCCCATATTAACCCCGAAAAACAAAGGATTGAAAAAGATGCGGTGTCCGTTCAACGACATTCTTGGAGAGAATATGGTTGTACACTCATGTCGGATGGTTGGAAAAGCAAAAATGGCAAATACGATTGTAAACTTTCTAGTTTACAGTGGTAGTGGAATTACATTTTTGAAAAGTGTCGACATAGAACATAATCGGTTGACAACGAGTATTTAATTACTTTGTTCAAGCCCGTTATAGATGATGTCGGTCCGAGAAATATTGTTCAATTAGTAACTGATCAAGGATCCCAATTCAAAGCTGCAGGTATATATATATATATATATATATATATATATATATATTGGTAATATATTAATCATTAACTTCTTTCTATTTTTGTTTGAATAGGTAAGAGATTGGCATCAGAATATGGCACATTTTTCTGGGTTCCTTGTCTTTGCTCACGTATTGGACTTGATGTTGGAAGATATGGAAAAATTCCCCTTTGTTAAAGATGTGATCGGAGAAGCAAGACAAATTAGCAAATTTATTTACAATCATGGTTGGGTTCTTGCTAGATTTCGACAACATTCCCGCAGACGCAATCTATTGCGCCCGGCTTAACAAGGTTTTCAACGAATTTTATTGCAATCAAAAGCATCATTGATCAACGTAATGCTTTATCGAGCCTCTTTTCGGACAAGGAATTTCGAAATCGGATGAGGCAAGAACTAAACAAGCTAGACAAGTGAAGAATATTATTTCAAATGAGATGTTAACGACGGACGTGTCAAAATGCATGCATAATGGTTGGTCCTTTATTGAAAATGATTCTTTTCTTGGACTCAGACAAACCCACCATGGGCTATTTATTCCATGCACTTGCTACATGTGTGGAAACTATACAAATGGGTTTGGGATCAAATCGAAATACTTCTATCGTGGGTGTAATAAAGAAATGATGGAAAAGTCAGTTGAGTTCTCCTCTTCATGCTGCATCGTATTTTCTCAATCCTTATTACATCTTTAACTTGACAACTAATCGATCAATAATGATATTTTGAGCCGCAAATTTGTCTTACTGAAGTTATATCAAAAATGGTTAGTAGCCCGCAAGAACAAGCACAATGCATGCTAGAGGTACAAAATTACTAATATTATCTCCAAATATGTATAATTAAGTAATTTGAATTTCTAGTAACAATTGTACTTTTCTTTGTAGGCAGGAAGAATGCGAATGATGCAAGGTCAATTTGGATCACCATCAAAGACGTATTGCGGCTCAACATGGTGATCCGGTAAGTTGGTGGTTATCTTATGGTCTTTGAGTATCCATCCCTCCAAAAGATTGCAATAAAGATATTAAGTCAAACAAATACATCGTCGGATCGGGAGAGGAATTGGAGTGTGTTTGAAAGAATCCACACCAAACTACGTAATCGTTTACTTTCATCGAGATTAAATGATCGGTGTATGTCCAAGTACAATTTGAAGTTGTAGCAACAAAGAATTAAAGGTAAAGCAAGGAGACATAACATTGATGTTCACGACGTTCATAGTCTACCGAGGATGACAATATGCTTGATCGGATAGCGGGGGAAGATGAAATAATGGTTTTACCTCAAGAAGAACAAGTGGTTAAATATTTGCCTGGAAGAGGAGGCCGTTAATAATCCGAGCATGTCCTTCTACCATAAAGCGCATGATCCCGAAGTTCAAATCTCATACGAAAGGTTATCGGTGAGTGACTTTGTTTATGACTTTGGTAATCTTTCATTTGGGGACAATACACAATGTTATGAGAATGTGAATCCAACATATGATTCTCGTTACACTTCCGATCGCTCCACCATGGTGTTCAACATATGAACGAAGGATATAATTCTAATATTGATAATAATAATGAAGTAGGTAACAATAATGATGATACTGAAGGAGGTTATGATAACGATAATGATGGTTATTATGATGATGATACTTATGCAAACGAAGATAGCCAGTACCGCGACAACGATGACTATGATGTGGAAAGGAACTGTCGAGAAAATAAAGAATACTTGAAAAAAGGTGGTGGTCGTCGTTGGTTCGCATAGCTTTTTAAATGATGAATACTAGTTTAACAATCATATATTTTTTTAAATTTGTAGTTTTAATCCTGTAGTTAGTTTCCTTGTATCATTTAAAAATATTTAATTCAAAGTTTTCAGCTTTCAATCCAGAGAAGAAAAAAATCAAAAGAAATGGTAAGAAAGTTATTTACACGGTTATAACGTGCGTGATAACGAGGAAAAAAGTTCCAAAAACGACGTTAAAATGTTATTTAGAAGAAAAAAACATTCAAACTAATTTTAGAAAAACGGTTACAACGTGTATGAAAAGCGAAAAACGGTACTATAAACCGCCGTTTTTCCTATTTATCGGCCTAATAAAGGCACGGGGTTCGGGGACCCTCATGGCCACGATATATGGGTGTGACCGTTTTAACGGTCGTTTTTTCGGTAAAAACGGACGTTTTTAAAACCTTGGTTACAATCCCTTTTGATATAAAAGAAGGAAGTAAAAGCAAAAGAATTGGTGATTTCTAAAGCCTTAAGGATAAAAGCTTTACTTCTCCAATTGACTGCAAAATTTTTCCTCTTCATGCAATTGATAACATTGAGATTGTCATTTAGAAAGATTATATTGTCTACTCCTGCGTCTTTGGCCCATCTAGTGGCTTCTCGACAAGCTCTTGATTCTGCTTCTTCTGAACTTATGCATCTTCCAGTCCCTCCTGCAAAATTCAGAATAGCTCCATTATAATCGAACATGACAACAGCATAAGCAAATTTTAAAGTTGATTTGTTAAAGGCGGCATCAAACATAATATAATGAGAATTATTACAAAAATAACCGAAAACCGAAACCCATTTTCCAGTAGCAAGTACCGGGTTTGGGTAGGAGACTAGCTCCCAAAATATAGGACATAGTTTTTATGCCGGCCTGACCAAGCCTTGCACAACCCGTAGGCAAAAATAACCATCATTTCCAAATTTACGAGTTTGGATGAACACAGTCACAACTATACTTAGTATTAGACACTTGTTTATTACTACCATTAGTATTGATGTTAATAAATTGTTTTAAATCTTTCTTAATCTTTTTTATCAGGTCAATTGGATTTGGTTTTATACCATCAAAAGCCACTCTACATCTGTATTTCCATAAAAACCAAAGAAGATAAGCATATACTTCCTTAATTTCTTTATCCTTAAGCCACTGCACACATCAATCTTTAAAGTCCAAAGATTTTCCATTATAAAAGAGCGAGGAGAGGACATACCCCTCCGCATGCCTTGAGGAAAATTGACATTCTAAGAACAGATGATTAGTAGTTTCACTCACTAGTTTGTTACAGAGAACACATTGTATATCTATTGGTATATGTCTTCCTAACTTATCTTTAACTGGTAAACAGTCACTGCAAGCTTTCCATAAGAACATATGGACTCTAGGAATAACCTTAAGTTTCCAAATACCTATCCAATCTACTTTAACATTTAGATGTTTCTGTTACAAAGATAATTATAAGCAGATTTTACAGAAACCTCTCCGTCACGAGTACCTATCCATTTAATGTTGTCTTTGCCACCAACATTATTGGGTTCCATCGATTTAATCAATTGAATAGTATTATCGTCAAACATATTAGAAAGCATGTTAACTTTCCAAGTAACATTAATGTTTATAAGATCAGAGACCTTTTGGTTTAAATATGGGAGGATATCATCTCTAGGAACTGGATTATCATTTCCTTGAAGCCATTTTCTAGTCCAAATTTTTATTTTTTTCTCCATTACCTATGTCCCAACTATGGTTTTCTTTAATAATGTCTAGACCTTTACAAATACTAGTCCAAACCCAAGATTTAAACCTCTTCTTCTTATAATTTATATTAAAGGGTCTATATTGTTAAAATACTTACATCTAAGAATCACAAACCAAAGTTTATCAGGAAATTTAATGAGTCTCCAAGCTAATCTAGTTAGAAGAGCTAGATTAAATTTATGAGGGTTTCTAATCCCTAAACCACCGCTATCCTTACTGGTGCACATAGCATCCCCGGCTTTGATATACAAACCTTTGTTTTTTTTAGTTTTTTCCCACCAAAAATCCCTTTCTAAGGCATCTACTCTATCTAGCATTTTTTTAGGTAGAGAGAAGCACATCATTTGAAACATAAGCATGGCACTAGTAACAAATTTTATAAGGGTAGTTCTACCTGCTTGAGAGAGGAATTTTGCTTTCCAACCTTGTATTCTATTATAGACTCTGTCTAAGAGATTTTGGTAATTGAAGGATTTAGATCTATTAAAGAAAATAGGGGTACCTAAATAAGTGTCAGTTTTAGTAATTCTACAGACTTTTAATATCCTAGCTAACAATTTACAATGTTTATTTTGAACCTTTTTACTAAAGTATATACCAGATTTTTTGTAGTTTATGAGTTGTCCTGAAAAGTCACTAAAATTTTTAAGAATATCTAGCAAGTTATGAGCTTGTTGGATACTAGCATTAACAAAAATAAAAGAATCATCCGCAAAGAACAGATGCGAAACAGATGGGGAATTTTTAGTAACTTTTATTCCAACAATTTTACCTAGCTCTTCTTCATATATTAACAATCTTGATAAAGCTTCCATACAAATGATAAAAATGGCAGGTGATAAAGGATCACCCTGTCTAATTCCCCTAGTGGAAAGAAAAGACTCTCCTGGAATACCATTGACTAACACAGCATAAGAAACAGAGGAAATGCAGACAAGTAATAAATCACATAATTCTTTAGAAAATCCTAAGCAACTGAAAATCTTAATAATGAAGTTCCACTCTAACCTATTGAAAGCTTTGGAGAGATCTAATTTAATAGCCATGTGACCATTTTTCCTTTTGCTGGTTTTCATGGTATGTAAGATTTCATGAGGTACTATGATGTTGTCTGTAATATGCCTTTTTGGAATGAAAGCCGATTGATTTTGTGAAATGAGGTTAGCTAAATAGGGTTTAACTCTATTAGCTATAATCTTAGCTACAATTTTGTAAAGAGCATTGCTTAGATTAATGGGTCTGAAATCATTTGGAGTTTTTGGCGTGCTGTTTTTTGGAATCAAGGAGATAAAAGTATGATTCTCCTTTTGATTAAATCTCTTGTTCCTAAAAACTTGTTGAACCCAGCTGATTATACCACCATTTAGCTCATTCCAGTGATCTTGATAGAATCCTGGGGGAAAGCCATCATGCCCTGGAGCACCCCAAGAGTTCATACTGAAAAGCGCCTCTTTTATTTCATCCTCATCTGGAATTTTACAAAGAGTTTCATTGTCCTCCTGATTAATTTTATGTTCTAAAATTCTTTCAAAGATAGGGTCAATATCCTTGTCACTAGTTTGGTATATATTCTTAAAATGTTTTGTAGTAAGATCATTTAAGTTTTCCTGACCTTCAATCCACAACCCACTATCATCTCTAAGAGCATAAATATTATTAATTCTTTTCCTCTCGGAAGCGTTTTGGTGAAAGAATTCTTATTATGATCATTTTCTTTTATCCATCTTTCCTTAACATGTTGCCCCCAATATATTTTCTCTATAGCATACCAAGACTCAAGTTCATTATGTAAAAATTCCAGCCTCTTTTTAGATTCATAGTTAGGAACTCTTTTATTCTCTGTTTCTATCTCATTTAGTATACTAGTGATATTTCTGAAGATATTACCAAATTCTTTCTTATTCCAGATTCTAAAATCATTTTCTAATTTTTTAAGAGTGCCACAAAAGTCTAACTCTCTATTTTTACTGACTACTAAGGATTCCTCAACTAGGCTCTTATAATTTGTATGTTCTTGACAGCATCGCATGTACCTATATGGTATATTTCCTTTCTCCCTATTTGGCAAAGTTTCTAGCATTATAGGAGCGTGATCAGACATGACTCTAGTTAAATGTTGTGTAATTGATCTAGGGAAGTTTTCTAGCCATTTATGATTAACTAAAGACCTATCAATCCTTTCCTGAATGTTCTCATTTCCTAATCTCTTATTGGCCCGAGTAAAAGGTAAGCCCGTGAACTTTAAATCCACTAACCCAAGTTTCTGAATGCAACTGTAAACATAAGCTAAGATACTGGAGTTTGTATCATTACCTCCTTCCTTTTCATCACGATGCAAAATGAAATTCAAATCGCCTATTATAGCCCAGGGTTCATCTAGGCTACTAAAACTAGAAATAAATTCTCATTGTTTAACTCTTAAGTTTTTATCTAAAGCTCCATAAACAAATGAAATATTAAAACTTAAATTATCTTTAATGACATGAAAATTAAAGACATTATGCATAAAATATATGAGTTTTGCAGAAACTCCTTGATACCATGCAATAGCAAATCCCCCCGATTTTCCTATTGAGGAGATGATAAACCAATCTTTAACGTGCAATTTGTTAAAAAACTTTTCTATTGTTTGCATGTTAACTTTTGTTTCTGAAAGGAAGAGCATGTCTAGTTTATGTGTTTTACAAAGATGATTCAAATGGTCTTGTTTCAAGTTTGCCCTAATCCCTTGAAGATTCCAGGATATAACCTTGAAGTCATCCCCATATTTCTTGCCATGCATGACTATATTTATGAAGATCAATTTTTGATAAAAGGGTAATAGGCTATTAAAAGCACATTTCATGAATAAGCATATATGATAAGCAATATAGATAATGAACTTTTTAAAACCAACAAAATTGTAAATTTTGTGTTTGAAAAATCTATAGACAAACTTAGTAATTAAGATGACTATATAAGATTTGATTATCCATTCAAAAGAAAAGTAATTTGTAACTGAGTTATAAATGAAATTGTAACTAGATAGGTAGTTATAATAGTATACCTTATGAATAATAGGTTGCTGCACAGGGAGAGAATTATCAGAGCTAATATCAGCTTTGGCCATCTCCATAGTCTTCCCATCACCATTTTCATCTTCAATAATACTCCAACTGAGAGCATTTTCTTCCTCATTAGTAACTATCTCAGAAGATTTTCGAGGTCCCCCAGCCATATCCATTATAAAGCTACTTTCATTTTTCTTGATCATGATCCAAGAATCTTCATTCTTCCTATCCGTTACAGAGTATTGACCTAGAAGTCTAAACCAGTCTTCTTGCCTTCTTTTCTGTTTCAGTTCCTTCTGGATAACTCCACTATTATCAATAATATGAGATTTTCCTTTAACTAATCTTCTTATTTCTGCATTCACCCTATCTTCAAAGTTACTGCTACTCGCCTCATCAGAGTTTTCTCCATTACCACATGCAACTCTCCTTCTGTCACCAATAACACCAACTCCAGCCCTCTCTTCATTGTTGAAATTGAAACTATTATCTTCATCAATCCTCCTCCTTTTTGTACCTCTTCTTTGAGGATTTTCTCTATCAATTTCACTATCATATATTCTTATTCCAGCAGCAGTACAGGCTAGATTCTCCATTCCATTATTGTTCTGAGCGGGTTGTTCGAGCACATTTGTTTGCTCATCTTCCTCATTGTAAACAAACACCTTAGGGCAATTTCTATTGTATACTCCTCTTCTAGCTTTGCATTTTTCATCTGAATGAGCAGCATCAACATGCCAACACTTGAAACATGTACCATGTGGAATCTCCATAAAGAAATTTTTACCTTGATTGTTTCTCTGTCATTTGGATCAATAAGGATAACTTTAACTTCATGGATAAGTGTTTTTCCTTGGGAAATATCAGCAACAACATGAGATTGAAACTCTCCTTGATCATTCAGTGGACCAATTAGAGTAAGCACTTTTCCAATTTTATTTGCCACTTGCTGATGAGTGCCAAATATTGCATATTTATACACCTTTTTATTGGCATTTAACTCATCTTTTGTGCTCAGAAATCAGATATTATCCCAGATTCTGTATTTTCTTTGTTTTCAAGAATAAATATTTGTACTAATTAATTTTGTGTTTTTAGGTAGTAAATAAAGCTCGGAGAAATTAAGGAGCCAAAAGAGCAGAAAATTGGAGGCAAGCGTCTATGGAGAAAAAAGCCAAAGCCCGCGCGCGCAACAGTTGCAACCCAACAAGGAGCAACCCATCTACAAGACATGGGCCCAAGCTATCCAAGACCCGACCCACGACCCGGATCCGAGCCCGTCCTTTCCGAGCCGTTAGATTTGATCTCTTCTTCATCCAACGCTTGCTCCTTCTTGCACATCGTCCTTTGATGCATTCGCTCAACAGCAAAATCATCTACTCTTCATCCGACGGTCGCATCGGGCTGCGCATCGATCGTCCCTAGATCCTACGATCGCTTTAGCCTCCTCATCAAACCTTGATGCTCCCGCTCCACACCGAATTGCCCTATACCTATACCCATTCGACCAAACCCATTTTCATCTTCATTTTCTCTTTCTTCTCCGACACACTAGTGGAAATCACCTGTTTCGCGACCGACGAAGCAAGTCATTTAACTCGTATCTATGACTTGCTTTGTCGGTCGAAGAAAGGGTCGCTGTTTGAGCGTCTTTTTCAACTATGACGTGTTATCTCTGGGGGTCGTTTAAATTCTTATATCAACGACCGATTGTAACAAAAAAACTTTATGATTTGTCCCCAATCAGTCGTGGATATAAATCTTAATATATAAAAAATAGATTGATTGGTACATCTGGGCCTGATTGAATCAACGAAATTAAACAGAAATAAAACTCAAATGTCAAATGAAACCCAAATGAAACTCAAATTAGAATTCAAAATTCAAATTCAAACTCAAATTCAAAATTAAATGAACCCAGATGACCATTTATTTAAAAATTTCAAAAGTATTCATACAAACAATAAATTTAATTTACCAAGTCCAAAACAAAGGAAATAGACAACACCATCTTCACCTTGATTGAATGACCATATAAACTTAACTCCACCAAGAATCCAGTTTTTAGAGGCATTAAGAGTCTTAAAGGCTCAGATGCAGTAAAGCTTCAAATTCTGGTATGACTTACGTTTAAGCGTGCTAGAAGTAACGATGCCTCCTAACCTGTGCATAAACCAAATAAATCTTTGAGAACTGGGTTCGTGTGAGTATACTGATGGGATAAATATTTCGCAAGTCCAAGAGATGCATGATGGGTTTATGTGATTGACCTTTTGCAAATACACTAGCCTGCACTACATAGGGCATTCGAATTCATTCACGCTTAGGCTAAGAAACAACCAAAACATCTAAAAGAAACTGGATTCTCACATTATAAGTTCTAACTTAGCATTTCTAAAAATAGGTAAACGATAATGTTGTCTTACAATCATGCAGCTAATGGACACGAAACAGCAGCAAATATCGGCAAAAGATGAATTGAGCTCCCTACTCGGAAGTCGAACTTGCAACTACTGTAGGAAAAATCGGTGTAGGTATTAGAAGTTTAACTACACATATATATCTTGATTTTGAAGGCTAGACCATGGTTTAATAACAACGTTCAAATAATATTTTCAACGTCCGAGATGCAGTAAACTAAATTGATTGTGTTAATAGGCATTGACTACTCTCCGGTTCTGGTACAAAACTAACATATCAAGTAACCAATTGTCATCCTATCGCTATAGGTACAAACCAACATAACAAGTAACCCATTGTTACGCATCCTATTTTCCCAATCCCGGTAATTTGAACATATAAGAATTATTTGAATGTTGCATTTCCTTTAGTTAGTTACATTATAGAAGTCTATTTATCGCATTTGGGCTCCTCGAATCAACAAAGTGATAGTAAGCCACCAAAAGTAAATGCTCTTTATCAACCGGGGGAAGAAAAAGAAAAGAAAAACAAAAGCATAAACTTACAGTCTTGAAGGAATCTAACACAACTCCCGGATTAGTTGCAATTAACGATTCACCCAGCTAAACGCTGCGGTTGAATTAAATGCTAAGTACAAATATGAGTATTGCTAGACTACAATAACAAGACTTGAACCATTTGATTGACCATTCAGATTCTGTTTCTCTTTTCCTCCAAAGGAAAGACCGGTTAAAGAACCAAGTAACATATATAATTTAGACTGGTTAAAATACACTGTCTACAACACCGGTAACCACATCAGGGTTACCAGCCATATTACACTTGTAAACAGCAGCCTTTTGGAATAAAAACACCATAAAATGAGAGAACCATTACCATCAATAAGTTAACCGCCAACAATAACTACAAGGGAATCCATGAGAGTTGATTTATCATATTCAGGTTAAGACCATTCCTTCTCGGTGTGGTAAATCGATTCCAAGGTTTCCACGAGAAAGGATAATGCCATCAGCTTCTTGGAGGATTTCATCGAAATGAGTTAACTGAAAAAAATATCATCAAAAACACAAGTAAGTTCATATTTTGATGGTGTAATAGAATTTGGTGACATAGGAACTTAATAATAGAACATGAGAGATATAAATAAAAATATAAAATCACACAAGCAAAAAAAGATCAACTAACTCACCTCGATGTTTTCGATCTTAGCGAAAAACCGAGTTTGACCGATGTCACCTAAGGTGGAAAGAAATCGGCGGGCCTGCATATTGAAGCAAACATGGTGTCATTCTTTCATAAAGCTCTGGTGCATAAAGGACGTGATTAACTAAAACCGGTCATAGTAGAGACATGGTTGGTTAAAAAACATAGTAAGAAAGAATGCAACCTCCATAAGTCCATGAAGAATTTGAATAAAGTATTAGAATTACTTACTTGCAGTACATCTTCAAACATGTCGAGTATATGATAGTGAGAGAAAGTCAATATTGTTTTTAACACCCCATGTGCGTATGACCTAAAATAGTGAAAATGATGAGCTATCATAAAAGATATCTAAAGGATGCGAAGCATTCATAGAAGTATGCCCATAGGAAAAGTTCATGTAATAGACTTACAACGTCTCATGTGATATATCTAATGAACAAAGTTAAAACAATAATTTTGCATGTAGGAACCTCTCTACATCCTTTGCTATCTACCACGAACACAAAATAATTGCGAGATAGAAACAATACTTATTTCTTTATCTTTCTCAGTCAAGGTTGGCAAATCAATGTGAACTCGAGAGACATGTTGAGGTCGGGGTTCCACAAAAGCATCTCTGTTTGCTTCATTAGAAGAAGCTGTTTCGGTTTTCACTAACAGTTTTTAGCATGGTGCCAGTCTCCCTTGGATGATGACTGTGTAGAAAGCAGAGAACAATGAAATGAGGTTACAACCATAATGGATAAAATCGCATCCAGGGAACCTCATACTTGGGTTATAGGGATACTTTTTTTACTCTACTAGAGCTTCTTGTTTTTAAATGGACCTCGTGGGATCTTGCTTCGATCCTTTTCACCAAACACCACACACGTTTCTTCAACTCGTGCATAGCCTTCCCAGCAAAGGTATCAACTTGGTCCTCATATTTCTCATAGAGTACAGCCGACGGCAGTATCTAGCAACACAAACACCGTGATTTTCACAAAAAAAAGGTCAAAGAGATATCAAGCTCCCATAATGGATAATCCCACAACCCAACACTAACTAGTAAAAACACAAACCATATTATATAAGCAAGTAGATATGTGACACCAATAACAAAACAAAGCCGAGTATTTTCCAAACTTAACACGATATTAACATTAATTGGTTTCTAGATAGAATTTCACGACTACTAAAACACTTGTGATCGATTATGTTCTGAGAGGTTCACATATTCAACAACAACCCGGATGGTAGTTTGTCGAAGATATAATTACGGTCCAGAATACAAATCAAATCTCTCATATAAAACACAAATCTAAATATCAAATTAATATATCAAAGATTCTAGTAGTAATGAAAATCTCAACTTACTATGTAAGGAAGATAACATATGGCCGACCAACTCTTTGCATAACTAGTATTTAACTTAGAAGGATAACAAGAACAACAACCTATACATATGAACCAAATATAACAGATCCCCGAAATTGATCCCAGTTAGCTCCTCCTCTAAAAAATTCCACTGCGGGTTTCTTGCCATGACACCTAAGAATGACCCAACCGTAATAGAGAAAATAAAACGCTTATCAAAAAATGCAAACAATTCAGAGATCAATTAAAATAAACTACACAGGGAGATCAAATCGGTGAGCTAAATAGGGAACAAGGAAATCTTTCATCCATTAAAGAAAACCCATAACTTAAAAGGAGGAGTAAAATAGAAAACCCATAACAAAATTGAATGACTACTAACAATATTTATGCTTAAAATCAATCAAAAATATCCAAGATCCAAATATATATACTCTAAATAAACAAAGGAATAGACAAATTAAAAAAAAATAACAAAAAACCTAATTTGAAAAGTTGAAATCAGAGGAAGAAATGAAGTTAGAATTAACAATATCAACTTTATTCTCATCACTACCCGACCCATTGAAATATGTTCACTACAAAACACCGAAAATTCAAGCTATTAGATGCATGGTATCATAGACCATGTAAATATCGAAAATGGCGAGAAGACATTACCGGATTCGTTTATTATTTACCTTCAAAGAAGAAGAAAACCTCGAATACAGATCACTACGTGAGTAGAATGATTTGGTTAATGGTGGTTCTAGGGTTTATCTTTGCTCTTATCAGATCATGGATGAAGAGTTAATATCAAACGATTTTGTTATTTGACAAGGAGCTTTTACTCTTCCGGTTGGAAAGATTTGTGAAAGAAGGGAACAAGAGAGATTTTTGAAAGAAAAATAAAACGAGAGAAAGAGCTATGAGTGAGGTTGTGTAGGTGAGAGAAGAAAATAGATGGAAGAGATAAGGTTCTCTTGGTTTTAACGGAGCACAAGGGGTTAAGTAATCGCGGCCCTAGATCAACGAGAAGACTCGATCTCTAGAAAATCTTGACCAAACCAAATATGTGGAGAAGGGCTACCTAGAAAGTTGAACCATAACAAACGCTAGGTTCACCGGTCAGCCGGTCGTTGAACATGGAATAAAATAGTACTCCCTCTGTCCATTTTTATCTGTCCTAATTTTTACTTTGTTGTCCATTTTTATCTGTCCGCTCGTTTATAGATATACTTTTCCTTAAACTATCAAATATACCCTTTTTTTTTATAATTATAAAATCATTTTTAATATAAACTTAATTCAAAATCATAAATATCATCACCATATATAAGGAAAAAAAATCCATTTAATATTTTTTTATATTAATTGTCATTCTTTTTTTATATTTAAAAGGAGTAATTGATTATGGGTCCAGGTTAACATGGCTATATACATGGCAAAGAATTAAAAAAAATTTATGACAAAATCTCAAATTCATGGTAGAGTATATCTAAAGAGGAAATCATCTATAATTTCAATTTTTTTTCCCTCTCAAATAAAAATTCCAAAGGCTCCAAAGTTTTAGTGTGGGAAACCAAAATCAAATGGAGGAAATAAAAATTCTTAAATTTTGGAGTATAAGTTTGCTTTTATTTCTTTACAATATTTCCTAAAATAATAATACTATCCAAATTAGAATTTTTAACACAAATCAGAGAGAACCCATCTTCTTCACCTTCCTCCCATACCTGTTGCAGAACCACCACCACCACTCCATCTCCTGTCATCTCCCGACAGCATCAACAACCGCACTGCATCCTCCATTCCCTAGTTCGCACTATCTCCACCTTTAGCTTCTCCCACCCTAGAAGCTAGGGTTGAGGCAGTTGGGATTAGGGTTTTCTCTAACAACCCTGCATGGTCGATTCAGAGCGAGTAAGGGAAGAAAGAGGCTTGGGGTTCTGTCTATTGCAAGCTTTGAGTGTTTTGTGAGTTTTATATAGAGTTGTTCTTCATTTTGTTAGAAGGACAGTCTGTTTTAGGGTCTAGTTTTTGTAATTCCATTTGAACTGTTTTTATCATTTGCATGATGTTCTAAACACTTAGCTAGGGTGTTGATGAAACCCCTATTGATTATATGAAGTTAATTCATGTTTGAGTTTTATTCTTATTGTTTTGTATTGTATAAGGATGATTAGCCAATTGTTGAGCTAATTAGCCTGTGATAGAGTGTATTGTAAGAAGACACTCTATACTAGGGGTTAATTAGTGAATGCAATTGGCATAATCTCCACCGAAACCTCAAGGGAAGTGTAAGATTAGAATTTGATGTGTGTTACCTTAGTATAGGATTAGGAGGTGAATTCAATCACCCTAGTGCTCTCACCCTCTTGTTTACAACATATCTTGATCTGTAATACCTTAGTTTAGAGTCACAGCATCTTCAACTTGTCGTTTCGACACCAAACCAACCATATTTGTGTTACAATTACCTGAAATCAAGTTAGGAAGCCTTTGATCAACTTACGCCACTCCATTTCTCTGTGGGATCGACCTGTGCTTGCCCTTGCCTCCAATAGGCCTGTGCACTTGCAGTAGACATAGTCGTATGCATCTTTCTTAGCCTACCACTTGCTTCGCCACAAATCCTTTTTCTACCAAATCTCCTATTAAGATGAATTTGACCCAATAATCTTGAGCCGTAAAGTCTTCTTCTTCTACTCTAGCTTCATTGTTACACATTCTCATAGAAAGAAGATATCCTTGGACTCTGTTTGGTATTGAGTAGATATCAACAGAAAAATCAACAACATTTGAGAATCTGATGATGAATATCTTAGGATCAGTTGTCTTCCTTACAATTATTCTGCCAGTTGGAGACCAAGACATGTTTAATGCATGGACTACTTCTCCTGTCTTGAGACCTTGAAATTTTTTGTAATAACTCTAGGAAATTTTCTGTTTTCTATATCCACTGCAGCATTTCTAAGAAACTCAACATATTTCTTAACTGAAATTGAAAGAGGCTGAGTATTATCCTCTAGAATGTCAGTAAGATGTGTAATGTAGTTCCTAGTTAGAACATCAGACATTTCTCCTGGTATCAGAAGAAAGAAAAGATTATGGCTTTGTGTGTGAAGTGTAAAAAGAGAAGTTGTGGATTTTTTTTTGATTTTTTTTTTTTGTGTAAAGGTACAAAGAAAGGTTAACCTGATGGGGGTTTTATGAGGACTAGGCATAGGTTTTATGTTTTTATAGGTGTATTTCCTGAGGTTAAACGACACATATATGTAATAGCAAGGAGATGACAGAGATTTGGTATGATTATTCCTACGGATTTTTTGATTGCATGCAATCTTATAACTGTAGTTTCTGTAAAACTTTGCCACTTGTTCAAAAATTCTCAACAATTCTGATTTATGATGACTAAAAATTGTTTTATAGTTTTTAGAAGAGACATTACTTCTCAAGAAACATGACACTTGTAGCATAAGATCGATATACCCGAATTTTTGATAACTATAGTCACTGACATGAAGGATATACGATGCCAGCCTCTTTTTTTAGAAGTAATTCCCAAGTAATATCTAAACCTGAAAGTAATGATTACTTCTTTGAAAAAATACTCAGGAATTGGCTTGAGGGGTTTGTCCTTACCCTAGGAGAAAGATACTTTACTTGCTCTCAAGGAAAAATCCTTTTGCTGACTAGGGAAACACTCTAACACTGTAGCACTACCCTCCTACTCGGAAAGAAGCTATTGACCGGAGATGGCCTCAACTTAGCATTAGCTCCAATATTTGAACGCATGTTCATCATGTTAGGTATAACAACATTAGATTCTCCTGCACAAGAGTTAGTCAAGCAATTATTCATATGGAATTTGATTTTGTTACCAGTGTTTATCGGGTTTAGAGTTTTGTTTTGAAAAACAAACTCACACCTCTCTTTCCAAATTACCCAACAACCTATCATTAACATATTCCTCCATTTTCCTATTCCTCTTTGTTTATTATCACGAGTCGAGAAACCACGAAGAGCACCAATCCTCTACAGAACTGCAGTGTAGTCTTACTGCATCTATGTCTATATTGATCATTTTCCAGGAAGCTCTAGCATGATCACATTCCAACAAGTTACATCCTTCTTATCGCGGATGCCACAAGTAGTATCTGAAAATGTGGGGGTACCAAAATACACCACCAACTTTTTATTAGGCAACCTGTATGAATAAAACTCAAATACAATTCCGAGAGTTCAACTTAATGAATCTCAATCAGGAAATATATATAAAGAGCTTATATCTCTTTCTCTCACAATCAGAATGCTAACAGAGACAAAGTCCGTGAACTTGATTATCTGTGAGAGTACTTGGACGATTCCAAAGATCAATACCCAAGATCAATCAAGTCGTATCTAACAAACAAGGATGGATATATTTACTTTGATTTATTTACGCACAACCTCTGATATTTCAATTATAAAAATGAACAATATAATGCAGAAAAATAAATAACATAGACACCAGAAATTTTGTTAAAGAGGAAACCGCAAATGTAGAAAAATCCCGGGACCTTATCCAGATTTGAACACCAAACTGTATTAAGGAGATACGTACACTAGCCTACTATTAAAACTTCAGACTGAAATATAATTGAGATTGAATCTACCGTAACATCAATTCAGTTACAGTCACGCTCCTTACGCCTCTTGAATACCAGTAGGACTACTTTAAGACTTTTATCTTGAGTCACATGTGATCAATCATGTCTAGATAGTGTTTTTAGAGAGTTGTTCAAATGTCGATTATCTCATTGAAATAATTCTGATGCATCTGATGAAAATATTCTACATTGTAAGTATGTGTACTTGGTACGTGTACTGTATACTTGTTCGTGACTATTTTCATCATGGTATGTGTACCGGGTTTGTATACCCTTAAGAAAAAAAATAGGTTCAGGAATCCAAAGATCTTCTCTGGTTTGCATACTGGGTATGCGTACATTTCTAGGTTCACGAGTCAACAGAATTTTTAAGGTATGGATATCGGGTATGGTACCAAAAGTCATTGCCGAACTATAGCTACGCGGTACATGTACTAGGTACATGTCTTTGTGGCTCTGGACTTATAACAGTTCTCCTTGTATGTGAACTTGTATGCATACCGTCCTGTATATCCAGATTTACAGTAGTTATATATCTTTCTAATAATCAATTCGAAACATTCCCGAATAACATCAATGCCATATATAGTTGTTCCAGACTATTTTCAAATGATTAAATCTTGAATCATAATTTAGGTCATAAGCCCAAAATTGTTATTAACCAAATTCATCAAGTATGAACAAATGTTGTTAAGCTTAGTCAACATATTCGAGAATAATTAACAAGATAAACTTGACTCGAAATTTTTGTTATGCATGTAATGTCCTATTTAGTCATGCGACATTGTCTCATAGATAGAAAGGTGAAAACTTGAGTAATATGTGGTTCAGTCTTCACTTTACTTTTGTTGATGAAATTCTCCAAAAGCTTCGGTCGATCTTCGCCTTTAAACGGGTAGAACGCAGTGATGTCTGGTTCTCAACTATACACTTATATCCTAATCCGAGACTTGACTAAATGTAGACTAGAAATCAAGATATAGTTTTGATCAACTAAATTAGACAACAAGCTTGAGATAGCAACACTTGTGAGTTGGACCGAGTAATGCTCTAACATTATATATATCAGGATTCTAGTTAGCTAATCTCCACGTGGTAGGAACTATGTTATGTAGATATTTCCAAATAAACAAGATTTCATATGAGGAACCCTGCATTTCCATAGAGATTTCCATATACGAGAAGACTCAACAACCACTGTATTTGAATCTTTTGTTTCCATGATCTTTTTGTATGTACCTTTAACAGAGAATCTCTCATCCCTTGCTGGCTTCCATATCATAACTGAAAAAGCGGGGGTCTAACAACCACACCCAATATTTTGTTCGGCAATATGTATGGACTAACTCCAATATAATTCCAAGAGAATCAACTAAACAGTCAGACTCAATCAAGGAAAATATATCCAAGATTTATATATCTATTTCTCAATGTAATCAGCAAATTAAACAGATATGAATCTGTGAGCCTGATAATTATGAGAAACGACTTGAACGGTACCAAAGACCAATGTTCAATTGTCAATCAATTTATATCAACAAACAAAGGTTGTGTTAGAGCACTGCTCGGTCGAACTCGCAAGCGTTGCTATCTCAAGATTGTTTGTCAAGTTTAGTTTCCAAAACTAAAAGCCTTGATTTCTAATCTACTTATTACTAAGTCTCGGATTAGGATAGAATGTGTAGTTGAGCTTTAGACTTCATGGCGTTCATCAATTGAAGACGAAGAACTACTAAGGGGAGCTTGTGGAACTTCATCAACAAAAGGTATGTGAAGACTTAAACTCATCTATCACTCAAAAGTCTATCTACTCTATCTCCTATTTGAGACAAAAGTCGTATAGATATATAGACTTCATTATACACATTTGATATTTCGAAAGCTGAGTTTATCTCACTTATCTATTTCTCGAAATATGTGTTGGTAAGCTTTCGCTTTAACCAAGTTCATCTTTTATTCTTGACGAAAGTCAAAAGATGATCATGTGAAAATCGCCTGGTAACTTCTTACATGATTTGTGTGAGACAATCATTTGGTGTAGACTCGGAATGTTTCGTATTAATCATTTGATCACTTGAAAATTGCTTTGAAGCTAATAGTTTGTGTGAGACATCTATTGTCGTCTTTAGAGCTGGCAAACAAGCCGAAACCCGCGGATAAACCCGAACCCGGCCTGTGAAAACCCTAACCCGGCTTGGCTGGGTTATAAACAAGCCGGGTTATGGTTAGATAAATGGTGGCTTGTTAGTAAATGGGTTAACCCGTGCCCGGACTGTAAACCTGCAGGTAAACCCGTAAACCCGTGTACAATACCTTATTAATATAAGTTAGGTGTAATACTGACCGTCAGATCATCTAGGGTTTATCCTATCCCTACGCTTTAGGTATAAAAGGCCCCAAAAACCCTAGCTGACAGACAATTATCACTTCTTTCTTTTTCTTCTTCTTCTTCCTCTTCTTCTTCTTCTTCTTCTTCGTATTCTTTCTTTTCTCTCTCCCCACACCTTACTATCTTCTCCTGCGGCTGCGGTGCCTCCTCACCACCTCCGTTTTCTTCTTCGCTTTGGTTTTCGCTTCTTTTTCATCTATATATCTCCTACATGGTTGGTACAATGGTACTTTAACTCCAAGTAATGATTTTGAAGATTTGAGGCTATAAGTTGACAATTTTAAAACTTGGGTTTAGTAATATACTAATATTGATTTTGCATGGTTGATTGTGCAGGTTAATTTGAGGAACTTGAACTTCTGTTATATTATTTGTTGATTCAATTTCTGGATCTGGGTCAATTTTTATTTTTTTTTATTTAGATTTTGTATGTATCATTTAGCATGAAAATTGCTGATAGCCTGATTCTATAGATTAAGATAAAGATTTAAAGATCAAATTAATTTTTAGTTTTGCTGATTGGTTAAATTAATCTTTTGAAAATTTATATTTAGTTTTGGGTTTTTGGAGATATACAATATAACATTGAAGTTGCGAAAGAGAAAATTAATTGTAGTTGTTAGTTTTTGGGAAAATAGGGTATTTTTACTGTGATAAATAGGGTTGATTAAGAACATGAAAATCGTCTGTTGTTTAAGAACAAGAAGTTATTGTTCTCTGTTGAAGATGAAGATTGAAGAGATTAATGAAGGTTATAACAATAATTCGTAGTCTGTTTTCAGTGTGAATTGGATCTTGATTTCTAACATTTTCTTGTTTGATTTTGTGGTACCGATGATTTTCAATTCCATGTACAGTTAGGCCTATTATATTTTTTCCCCTTGTGAGAAGATGAGAATTAAATCTGTTGATTGAATTGAATTCGAAGTAGATGAATGTTAGGTTGCAGGGAAGGAGCTTTAGATGGCCTGAATGTGGCCGACAATAACAAAAAAACAGGGGAAACTCTGTCAAAATTCGTTTGTGGCGAGTTGACTCACCAGAAACCAGCTAACCCGTGAGCCCGCAAGCTTTACCCACTACGAGCGCGGGTTGGAGAAATGACCACCCGTGAAGAGTAGCGGCCCGCAAGCTTTGGCCTGTGTTAACCCGTACCCGTGTAACTCGTAACAAGCCAGCCCCGACCCGCCTGTTTGCCAGCTCTAGTCGTCTTCTAAGAATGTTTCAATGATTGAAATGGGAGTTTAGAACAATTGACCTATGATTGGATATAAGCACAGTATGCGTACTTCCATATGTGTAAGTCCAAGTACGGGAACCTAGTATGCGTACTGACAAAGTCAGTTGAAGTCCAGGAACCTTAGTGCATGTGCATACCTGAAAATACGAGGGTAACCAAATACACCACAATCTTTAATTTATCCACCTATAAGTCCTCTTACCGAAAGTGATTGTTTATGGAAAAAGTCGAGACAATACTACAAATCGGTATTCACATTTTGTGTGATCGTCTATGGATACGAGATCGAGACAATACAAAAATCAAAGTATGATTACTTTATAATAGGTTCGGACTTAACCAAACTCTATAGGATCACTATCAAGTAATACGGAGTTAACATTTGTGTAATTTACTTTAAATTATAATAAGAACAATTATAATTGCGGAAAGGAAAAGTAAATGACACAACAAGATTTTGTTAATGAGGAAACCTCAAATGAAGAAAAACCACGGGACCTAGTCCAGAATTGAATACTCTCAGAATTAAGCCGATATACAAAATCTAATCCAACTTCGTATAGATGAGACCAAGCAACTAAACCTATAGTTCACTTAGTTTCTTCAGTATCCATGCGCTTCCGACATTCAATAAGTGCACGTACTGGAACAATTCCTTTGGATCGTATTCCAAAAAGTAAAGGAACAACAAATCTGTTTGGTAACAACTCTCTTGATTCTTTCATATGAAGATATCTCAAGTCATATGCAAAGGCTCTTCCGTTTAACAAATAAACTCCTTTGCCAGGTCAGATCAATCTATCCAACAACTACCGAAGTAGCAAAGTTTAGATTTGCAATCAATCAATATAGAATCAAACAAGAAACTATAAGGTGATGACGATCTTAAACAACTAAAAAATCGAATAAATCCGATTCTAGTTGGATCCCAGCCGATCAAGGTTTGTACACACCCAAAGATATAGAAACCAAATCAGAAATCTTATTTGTCTTCAAATATTCTTTAATCTTCAATAAACACCCGCCCAACACCACTTGAATCTCTTGTGATCAATCTCACGCACAGAACGGAGTCTGTTAACAATGGATTATCACAAAACATCATTAGATATACAAACAGTTCTAAAGATCTCGTTTATACTTCGATCTAGTTTGAGTGAATCTTATATCAGAAGAGAAGATTCTCAAGAATAAACAAACTATGTGCAATCAAAGTTCAACAACTGTTAGTCAATCGAATCAATTGAAAACTAAGATAAACTTCAAGTATCTAGTTTCCCACCAACGGTACTCGTGGAGCTTCTTGATCCCACAGAAGTCTTTAAACGAGCAGTCGTAAGAGATTTCGACTAATTAGGGTACTTTCCTCTCCGGATAGATGACTCCACCAGAAACAACAAAAAGATGAAGTTTTCCTGGCTCTTAGGATAGTTTGCTTGAAATGCAAACTTGGGTATTTATAGACCAAGGATGTTTGGACGTCCAAAACCGCATTATTCTTAAGATATACAATAAATGCCCAAAATCGGTTTTCATAATTCCTGGAAATGCTCTGTCCAATGTTTCTGAAATCTCTCATAGAAAATATCCAATTTTAAATGCACATTACCAATTTTTATTTTCTAAAGATATGCATTTAATTGTTGGTAATTAAATCATATAAAACTAACAACCTTAATTAAAAGATTCTTAATTTATTTTGGATTGGGATCTCCTTGAGTTATTAAGGAATATCTTTGAACAATAAAAGATAAGAGTTACTGATCATGTTCAAAGTATGTCGACATCTTTTCTTTGTAAATCCTCTTTCATATTTACAATCTTGGAATCGATTATACCACCCTTCCAAACAAGTTTAAAATTGGTTCATCTGTATTCCAAGAAACCTATGTGATTGATCAAATCTCAATTCACTAATCATGGGTTTACGGTTTTACCAAACAAAACGATAGGTTCTACCTTATTCTTATGGTATTACTTGTGATCGGTTACACAAGTCACTAGGATCGGTTACACCAATTACTAGGACCGGTTACGCCAAATGTAAACTGAAAAGGCGAGGGTACCCAAATATACCTCAAGCTAAAACTTTTCCTACCTATAGTCCTTTCTCCGAAAGTGATTGTCTATGGACTGAGTCGAGACAGTACAACTAATTGGTTCACACTTCGTGTGATCGTCTATGGATACGAGATCGAGACAATACGACAACGAAGTATGTTACTTGATAAAAAAGGTTCGGACTTAACCAAACACAATAGGATTCACTTATCAAGTAAATAGGAATTAACGTTTGTATAATTTACTTTAATTGTAATAAAATAATTATAATACGGAAATATAAAGTAAATGATACAACAAGATTTTGTTAACGAAGAAACCGCAAATGTAGAAAAATCCCGGGACCTTGTCCAGAATTGAATACTCTCAGGATTAAGTGATGTGATTTTGAAGTTGTTTGTAAAGTGGTAGTAAAAGTTCGTTCAACTCGGACTTGTGTAGACTCGATTTCAGACTTAATAATAAAAAATATATACAAAAGATGTCACAAATATCGAGAGGTACTGGGACTTAGGATTTCACCATTACTCACATTCACTTGGTTCATATATGATTCTTAACAATTCTAGCTCTTTTGTTGACTCTTTTCTTTGCCAAAAGTAGATTTTGTAAAATATTAATTGTAAATCACAAGCATGGTGCATCTAAAGCTCTACGTCTAAGCATGCACCATAAAACGAAATCACAAATAATTAATAAAAATCGTAAATCAATTAAATCAATGCAAAAGTCATAGAGAATCGATTATAGTTACCAAACGATTGTGAAATAAGGCTTCCTCAATTATCCCAGTGATGGGGTTTAGCTCCTCATATTATTCACGTGCTCAAAATAGTTGTTCATAGCTCAAATAGGTGAAAAACAAGATAAAACTAATGATCCAGACTGTTTGCATCGTTGTATAAGCGTTACAAACAGCTGTTACAATGCTGTTATAGAAACGATATATGAAAACTGATGTAGAATTTAAGACTGCTCTCCGTCGGTCCAATGTTCTTCAGATTAGGGTTCTTGAGAACGACACTTATGTAGTGTCGTCTGCAACCCTTCTCCTTCTTCTTCACCCCGCCGCCCTGCATTCTCTGTAAGCTTTGTTTCTTCTCTGCAACTACCCGGAAATATCCCCCCAAGGTCTCGACACCCTTTTCAAACTTCCACAGCTTCTTTTTATACACCACAGACAAATAAATCCCGAAAATATCTTTCTCTGCCTTTCAACCCAAGTCTCGGTTTTTCTTTCCCTATTTTCTTCTTCTACGCGTCTTCTGATTTGGTTAAAACTCCTTTACAAAGATAGAGTAAAGTCGAACAGGGAATGTAATATTCTTTCAGTCCACGTAACTTCTAAAACCAACTCGACAAATCCCGAGTAAAACTCTCCTCCCTGTTTTAGCTTCAACTCCACGTATCTTCCTTCCAAATCTTATACGATCCTATTTGGATGTACCAAGACCAAACCAATCCATATCCAGGTAAACATCCGACGAAATCTCCAACAACTACTCTCCTGATTCAAGCAGAGAATCCCGTAACTCATCAACACTCTATTTTTCTTTCACCGGATTACGTGGCCCAATTTAATCAATTCCAACGCCCATACATGTCATGTCTGGTTCATTCAAGTCCATCCCGTCAAAATCTCCGGTTGAATCTCCTTAGAACAGCTCCGAAATCCAAACCCTAATATTGAACTTTGCTGCACAAACTTTCCCGCCAAAACCAATTATTTGAATTCTTGAAGACGAGTGCCCCTTATCCTGATGTCGGGTGCCTTTAACACCTGGGTGTCCTGGAGTGTAAATAACAATTAGGGTGCCCCTTATCAATGGTGTACCCCTTAGTAATTGAAGCGCCCCTTATCCAAATGAGGGGTTCCTTTAGTGATTTTCTCCCACGAGCGCAAATACCACTTTTCGAGCCAATTTTCCCGCAAAAGCTTATTTCTCCAAAAACACCTACAAAGACATAAAATACCAAAATAAGCACAAAATCGAGTACTAACATTACAGAGAATTGAGACTAAAATAGACACATAAATGCGTCTATCATTAAGCCGCTACACAAAATTACACCTAACTTCGTATAGTTGAGACCAAGCAACTAAACCTATAGTTCAACTAGTTCCGTCTGTATTCCCACACCTCCGACCTTAGTCACGTACTTGGAACAATTCCTTTGGTTCGTATTCCAAACAGTAAAGGAACAACAAATCTGTTTGGTATCAACTCTATTCAACCAAGTGATATGAGTTGGACAAAGGCTCTTCCGTTTATCTTAACATAAACTCCTTCGTCTGGTCCTTAGATCTATCTTATGTTCAATTACCGAAGTAATCGTTTAAGATTAAGCCAACAACACTATTAATCCAAAGAATTGTGTTGATGCCGATCTACTCAATTAATCAATCCAATCTGTCACAAAGATAAACCGATTATTAATTGGACTACTGAAACAAGTATTGTGCACACCAAAGATTATGAACCCACAAATCAGAAATCTTCAATATCTTCTTTGTTTTCAAATCTTCTTAGATCTTCAATAAACACCTGCACACAATCACTTAAATCTCTTGTGATCAATCACGCACAGAACGGAGTCTGTTAACAATGGATTATCACATGATCGTCTTTAGAACTAACAACAGTCTAAAGATCCATGTCGAAACTCTGAACTAGTTTGAGTGAATCTTATATCAGAAGAGAATATTCTCAAGCATAAAAAAACTAGGTGCAATCAAAGTTCAACCACCGTTAGTCAATCAAATCAAAGAAAACAAAAGATAAACCGCAATTATCTAGTTTCCACCAACGGTACTCGTGAGAGCTTCTCAATCCCAAAGAAGACTTTAAACTCGAGCGGCCGTAAGAGATTTCACCTAATTAGGTTACTCTCATATCCGAATAGGCGGCTACACCAGTAACAACACAACAAAGAGGAAGTCTGTTGTTACGAAGGATTAGTTTGCTAGAAAGGCAAACTTCAAGTATTTATAGACAAGGAAGTTTGGAAACCAAGGAATTTCCAAAACCGAAAATATTCTCAAGATATTCATTAAAGCACAAATTCGGTTTCCATAATTTTGGAAATGCTCATTCAAAAATAATGATCGAAATCTCTCGGAAAATCTCTAATTAGTAAATGCACATTACTAAATCTTATTTCTTTACAAAATGAAGTTAAATACCTTAATTAAAAGATTCTTAACTTATTTATGTTTCGATCCTGGGATTCTCTTCCCTTAGCTATTAAGGAATAACTTTGAACAATTAAAGAAATAAACATTCATGGCACGTGTTCAAAGTGTGTCGACATCTTAACTTTGTAAGTTCTCTTTCACACTTACAACCTTGAAACCGATTTTCCATACTTCCAAACAAGTTTAGAATTGGTTCATATGACTTTCAAGAACTATGCGATTGATCAAATAACATTCAATCACAATCATGGGTTTAATGGTTCTACCAAAACAAGTTTCGGTTCTACCTTCCATGTGAGTCTTGTGATATAGTCACACTAGTTTTTCAAAATTAGGTTGACTAGGTACTAGGATCGGTTCCCCCACATATATATGGTATCTAACTTATATGTGTTGCACATGTCCATAGGATCGGTTCCCCTTTGCCTAAAAACGTGTTGCACATGTTCATAGGATCGGTTCCCCTTTCTGCTATAAACCTTGTTGTACCTCATACAAGGATCGGCTCCCCTTTGTGATGTAGTGCACCTGTTACTAGGATCGGTTCCCCTTTCCCATATTTGGTCAGACAAAAAATCATAAACCCGATCATACCATCTCAGGTGATTACTTAAGATCGATTTCACTAATAAAAGTCATACCAATACATAAGTCAGGCCTTTGTGAATAGTTCTACCAAGAATACAACAAGTCATGAACGGTTATACTCAACCACACATATTGATTGTTCATAATATATGCAATGAATAACAAAACCAATAACGCCTGGCGATTTCCTTTTCGATTCACGAGACAAGTTTATGAACTTACTTCCTTAGAACACATGTAAAATATTGTTCCCTAGGATGAAATCCTCTCCTCATACCCATACATAATCACAATAGCATTCAAATGATTATGGCGATGTATTATCTACAAAGTTTAATGGTTAAGCAATAAACCTCGTATTGTATTCCTTAATACTATGTCTATCTAGAGTTCAAATATGCTTCGCAGTTTTGTTTTCAATATGCACGACTTGAAAGATACGTTAGGGAATGAAACAGTTCAAGTCAAATATCACTAACCTCAAGTGGATATTGTTTTCGTTGAAGCTCCTAGCTTCTTCACATCTTCAAGTCTTCGCAATACTTATAAATTCTCATTATCCTAATACTTTCAAGCTAACCTATATGAAGTTGACTCTAGTACATAATCAAGCGACTCTTAACATGAGTTTTGATTCACTAAAATATGACAACCAAACTTGACATACCAACGCTTGGTGGGTTCAACCGAGCTATGCTCTAACATAAACATTGTTTCCTAGGACGAAATCTTCACCTTTACCCATACACATAATCACAATAGCATTCATACGATTATGTCGATGTCATATATACAAAATTCAAAAGATAAGCGTTATACTTCGTATCCTAATTCCTTAACACTATGATCATGTGATCATGTCTTACTATTAGAGTATAATCATTCACAGCTTCGCAGTTATGTTTTCAATATATCACGACTTGAAACATACGTTAGGAATGAGACAGTTCAAGTCAAATATTACTAACCTCAAGAGGAAGGATGATGTCGACGTTGTTGCTTGATACTTCTTCACATTCTTCAAGTCTTCGAGTAATACTTGTATGTCTCATAATCCTAGACTTTCTAGTCTAACCTATACCAAGTTGTCTCTAGTACATAATCAAGCGACTCTTATATGAGTTTTGATTCAATAAATATGACAACCAAACTTGACATACCAACGCTTGGTGGGTTCAACCGAGCTATGCTCTAACAATACCCGTATGCATACTGGCGTAACAGTTCAAGTTCGGGAATTCAGCTGAGTTTGGATGTGTACAACAATATGCGTACCCGTGTGCATACTAGCAAAGTCCATGTCCGGCTACTTAGGTATGCGTACACGTTTGCATACTTGAGTGGGTTATGCTCTAAAATCAGTTTTTTCATGAACTAATACATTTATATAATAAGGAATGCAATCTTTTGCAAACCGTGGCTATAATGTTCATGAATTGATTCGAGTGAATCAAAACCGATTTTGCTTCAATTGTGTCTTATATACTTCTATGAGAATATAAACAATTGAACATATTTAAAACTAGTTTCATTTGAGTCATTTGAACTAGTTGTGATAAAAATGAATAAAGTTGAAATGAAAGTGTCCATATGGATAACTTCGGTTAAGTATTGTAAAATAGAGTTATATTTATTTTGGTCTTATCGAACCAGCGATTGTATTTTTAAAATCAGTTTAGCAAAGGAACTAAGGTGCTTAGTCGATTTTGGTTTGCTAAACTATTAGGGAAAACTGCTTCGGGCAATTGTTTCCTTGGTAACATATGAAAACAAAATTACTTTGTAGTTTCGGTTTTGATATTGGTTATCAAAAATGGTGTGTGGAACCCTCGTGCTTAACTCTATAGGTTGCAAGTCTTGTGAGATTTGTAAAATCCTTTCGGTTTGTCCTTTATTTGCTCGTATCTTTGTCATTTTGTGACAAAAAGGGGGAGACATATATGGAGTAAACAAGTGATACTGGTATTGATTTATATTGATTGGTATCACTAAGGGAAAGGACATTGGTGCTTAAACGTTTATCTAACTAAAGAGCAAAGCATAGACTAAGGGGGGGTAGCATATCATATGATACTTGTAGTTATATGGGCTACAAAGGAATAACAAAGACGTGTGGATTGATGAAATCTACCTATCTTACCTTTAGGGGGAGTATTAGCTTTGTTATTATAATGTCAACAACGACATTTATGGATTGAATGTATACGGGTTATTGTGATGTTGAATTCGGGAATCAAGCGTATGTGTAATGAATTCTTGTAATTTGTTTATCCATATGATGTAAGAGTTTTGTCACTAAAATTGACAAAGGGGGAGATTGTTAGAGCATAGCTCGGTTGAACCCACCAACCGTTGGTATGTCAAGTTTGGTTGTCATATTTTAGTGAACCAAAACTCATTTAAAGAGTCGCTTGATTATGTACTAGAGTCAACTTCGTATAGGTTAGCTTGAAAGTATTAGGATATGAGACATTACAAGTATTACGAAGACTTGAAGAAGTGAAGAAGTAAGTAGTTACAACGACGACATCATCCTTCCACTTGAGGTTAGTGATATTTGACTTGAACTGTTTCATTCCCTAATGTATCTTTCAAGCCGTGCATATTGAAAACATAAATGCGAAGCATAAATGATTACACTCTAGTTAGACATAGTATTAAGGAATACAATACGAAGTATAACTTTTATCTTTTGAACTTCGTATATAAGATATCGAAATAATCGTTTAAATGTTATTGTGATTATGTATGGGTATATGAGGTGAAGATTTCATCTTAGGAAAAAATGTTTTACATTCGTTTAAATTAAGTAAATTCATAAACTTGTTTTGTGAATCGAAAGGGAAATCGCTAGGCTTATTGGTATTGTTATTCATTGCATATCTTTTGAAACACCAATATGTGTGATTAGTATAACCGCTCATGACTTGTTTATGTTCTTGGTAAAACTATTCACAAGGCCTGACTTTTGTATTGGTATGACTTTTATTAGTGAAATCGATCTTAAGTAATCACCTGAGATGGTATGATCGATTTAGTGTTATTGGTATGACCAACTCTAGGCAAAGGGGAACCGATCCTAGTAAGATGTGCAACCGATCACAAGAGGTGCAACAGGTTTCTAGATATTGGGAACCGATCCTATGAACATGTGAAACACGTTTTTAGACATTGGGAACCGATCCTATGGACATGTGCAACAAATACAAGTTAGATACCATATATATGTGGCAACCGATCCTAGTACCTAGTCAACCGAATTTTCGGAAAGATAGTGTGACTAAATCCAGTACTCACATAGAGGTAGAACCGAAACTTGTTTTGGTAGAACCGTGAAACCCATGATTGGTGATTGAGTGTTCTTAATCAATCACAGAGTTCTTGAAAGTAAGATGAACCAATTCTAAACTTGTTTGGAAGTGTGGCAAATCGGTTTCAAGATTGTAAGTATGAAAGAGGACTTACAAAGTTAAGATGTCGACATACTTTGAACATGTGTAGTAACGTTTATCTTTTATTGTTCAAAGATATTCCTTAATAGCTAAAGGAAAAAATCTCGGATCGAAAAATTAGTTGTGAATCTTTTAATTAAGGTTTTTAATTTTATTTTTGGAAAATGAAAAGTAGTAATGTGCATTTACTAGTTGGAGATTTTCCAAGAGATTTTCGGTCAATGTTTGGACAAAGCATTTCCAGAAATTATGGAAACCGAATTTGGAATATATTCCATATCATGAGAATATTTTCGGTTTTGGAAATTCCTTGGTGTCCAAACTTCCCTGGTCTATAAATATCAAAGTTTGCATTTCTAGCAAACTAATCCTCAGAGCCAGCAAAACTACCTAGTTGTGTTGTTACTGGTGGATCCGCTTATTCGGAGAGGAAAGTAACCTAATTAGGCGAAATCTCTTACGGCCGCTCGGTTTAAAGACTTCTTTGGGATTGAGAAGCTCTGTTAGTATCGTTGGTGGGAAACTAGATAATTGTGGTTTATTATTAGTTTTCGATTGATTTGATTAACTAACGGTTGTTGAACTTTGATTGCACCTAGTTTGTTCATGCTTGAGAATCTTCTCTTCTGATATAAGGTTCATTCAAACTAGATCGAATTTTCGACGGGGATCTTTAGACTGTTTGAAGATCTAAAGACGTCTTGTGATAATCCATTATTAACAGACTCCGTTCTGTGCGTGATTGATCACAAGAGATTCAAGTTGATTGTGTGCAGGTGTCTATTGAAGATCTAAGAAGATCTGAAGACGAAGAAGATTTCTGATTTGGGTTCATAATCTTTTGTGTGCACAATACTTGTTTGGTTAAAGAGGATCCAACTATAATCGGTTTATCCTTGTGCTAGATTGGATTGATTAGTTGAGTAGATCGACATCAATACAATTCTTTGTGATTCAAAATAGTGATTGCAAAATCTAGACAATTACTTTGGTAGTTGTTATTAGATAGATCTAAGGACCTGACAAAGGAGTTTATTAGGATAAAAGGAAGAGCCTTTTATCGAACTCACATCACTTGGTTGAATAGAGTTGATACTAAACATATTTGTTGTTCCTTTACTGTTTGGAATATGAACCAAAGGAATTGTTCCAAGTACGTGACTTATTACAAGTTGGAGGCGTGGGAATACGGACGGAACTAGGTGAACTATAGGTTTAGTTGCTTGGTATCAACTATACGAAGTTGGTTTGATTTTGTATATCGGCTTAATCCTGAGAGTATTCAATTCTGGACAAGGTCTCGTGGTTTTTCTGCATTTGCGGTTTCCTCGTTAACAAAATCTTGTTGTGTCTTTTACTTTTCTATTTCCGCAATTATGATTGTTTTTATTATAATTAGAAGTAAAATACACAAACGTTAATTCCTATTTACTTGATAGTAATCCTATTGTGTTTGGTTAAGTATGAACCTTTATCAAGTAAACATACTTCGTTGTTGTATTTTCTCGGTCTCGTATCCATAGACGATCACACGAAGTGTGAACCGATTAGTTGTATTATCTCTACTCAGTCCATAGACAATCACTTTCGGAGAAAGGACTTATAGGTGGAAAAGTTTTAGATTGAGGTATATTTGGGTACCCTCGTCTTTTCATTAACGACTTGAAGAATTCATTGGGATTGTGAAGCCAGACCCAATTATTTTCTCTGTAGTTGTGTGTTCTGATCTTGTTGTATTCTATCGTATTGAGTACTATCTTCTCAAAGATTTGTTCGAGATTTATTCTCCGATAGGCAAGATAAAAAGTAGTCACGAACATCTTCGCCTCGTCGTTTGTGATTCCACAATATCATATGATTAAGATTATTGTGAGGTGATTGATATTACTTGGCTATTCTTCAGGAATATAAGTCTGGTGTATCGATTGGTTCATGTTCACCTTGATTTATCAAAAGACGGAACAAAACTCGTAGATATTTCTGTGGGAGACAAATTTATATATTCAATAGGCTTTTCTGTGTGAGACAGATTTGTCTATCAAGTCTGCGGCTTTGGGTCGTAGCAACACTTAGTTGTGGGTGAGATCAGCTAAGGAAATCAAGTGCGCAGAATCCGGCGTGGTTTTAGAGGTGTAAGGAACGCGACTGTACATTGGTCAATGTGAGATTGGTTATGGCTCAACTATATTCCAGTCTGAAGTTAACTTGTAGTAGGCTGGTGTCTGTAACGGCTTAATACAGTGTGGTGTTCAATCTGGACTAGGTCCCAGGGTTTTTCTGCATTTGCGGTTTTCCTCGTTAACAAAATTTATGGTGTATGTGTTATTTTTTTTTCTGCATTATATTTTCTATATATTTGAAATATCACATGTTGTGCGTAGTTCAATCAATTATAATCCAACCTTTGGTTGTTGATATAAATTGATTGATACTGGAACATTGGTCTTTGGTACCGTTCAAGTTGTTTCACATAATAATCAGGCTCGCGGATTTCTATTTGTTTGATTTGGTGATTATATTGTGAAATAGAGATACAACTGTCGGATATATTTCCGTTGATTGAGTCTGACTGTCTAGTTGATTCTCTTGGAATTTTATTGGAATTTGTCCATACAGATTGCCTAAACGAAATATTGGGTGAGGTTGTTAGACCCCCGGTTTTTCAGGTTGGATTATCTAATTGATTGAACTACGCACAACCTGTGATATTTCAATTATATAAACAAATATAATGCAGAAAAAAAATAACGTAGACACCAAGAATTTTGTTAACGAGGAAACCGCAAATGTAGAAAATCCCGGGACCTAGTCCAGATTGAACACCACACTGTATTAAGCTGCTACAGACACTAGCCTACTCAAGTTAACTTCGGTTTGGAATGTAGTTGAGCCCTAACCAATCTTACACTGATCAAGGTACAGTCGCGTTCCTTACGTCTCTGAATCCCAAGCAGACTCTACGCACTTGATTCCCTTACCGATCTCACCCACAACTAAGAGTTGCTACGACCCAAAGTCGAAGACTTATAGACATATTTGTCTCACGCAGAAAAGCCTATTCTGATAGATAACTGTCTCCCACGAAAGTACATATGAAGTTTTGTTCCGTCTTTTGATAAATCAAGGTGAACAGAACCAATTGATACACCGGACTTATATTCCTAAGAACAGCCAAGTAATATCAATCACCTCACAATAACTTAACTATATGGTAGTAGAACAAGTTATTTTGGAATCACAAAGAATGAGACGAATAGCTTTGTGATTATTTTTTATATCTTACCTATCGGAGATAAATCTCGAGAAAATATTAGAGAAGATAATACTCAATACGATAGAACAAGTAAGATCAGAACATACAACTACAGAGAAAATAGTTGGGTCTGGCTTTAGAATCCCAATGAAGTCTTTAAGTCATTAACCTATAACGGTTTTAGAAAAACCTAGGCTAAAGGAGAATCGACCTAGTACGCAACTAGTATCACACAAGAGGTGTGGGGATTAGGTTTTCCAGTTGCTAGAGTTCTCCCTTATATAGTCTTCAAATCAAGGTTTGATAGCTTTGAAACAAAGCAATCAATATTCACTGTTAGATGAAAACCTAATTTAAGATTCAAGCTAAGTTTTCTTAAAACCAAAGCAATATCTCTCCACCCTTAGATGGTCTTAGCTTGTTACACACAAATGAAATATACTTTTATTTAGATATGGGTAACCGTACCTAAACGTGTATATTGAGTTAGGTCAACAATAGTTAACTGAAGTTAGCCATATGAACACTTTTGTATTAACCATATTCATCTTACACTTCCAGATCACATATGTTGATCAATCAAACAAGAATGATAATCAAATGAATCTAATAGTGTTACTCATTGAGTTGTTCAATTGTTTATATTCTCATAGAAGTATAGAAGACACAATTGAAGCAAAATCGGATTTGATTCAAGAGAATCAATTCCTGAACATTTAGCCACGTTTTGCAAAGATTGCATTCCTTATTATATAAATGTATTTGTTCACGAGTATGAAATCATACTTAAACCGATTTTAGAACTTAACCTCATAAGTTTGCAAACGGGTGCGCAAACTTAAGTTCCGGACTTTGATCTTTTCCGACAGTTCGCAAACGTGTACGCATACTGTCGTTCCAGACCGAACTCAGGTGAAACAGTTTGCAAACGGGTATGCAAACTTAGTTCCCGGACTTTAACAGTTAAAACTGTGCGCATACAGATATGCATACTTGGTTCTCGGGCCTGAATCACACTTGCAACAGTTTGCAAACGGGTGCGCATACTGTGTTATATCCAGACAATGGTTAGTTGTTCTAAACTCCCATTTCAATCATTGAAACATCCTTAGAATACGACAATAGCTGTCGCACACAAACTATTAGCTTATAAGTAATTTTCAAGTGATCGAATGATCAATACGAAACATTCCGAGTCTATATCTAAAAATGTCTCACACAAATCATGTAAGATGTTACAAGGCAATTACATGATCATCTTTTGACTTTCGTCAAGACTTTAAGTCTCCACATAACTTTTTTTGATGAAGTTCCTCCAAGATCCCCTCAGTAGATCTTCGTCTTCAATCGATGAACGCCGTGAAGTCTAAGCTCAACTACACATTCTATCCTAATCCGAGACATAGCTATAAGTAAACTAGGAATCAAGACTTATAGTTTTGACACCTAAACTTGACAAACAAGCTTGAGATAACAACGCTTGCGAGTTCAAACGAGCAGTGCTCTAACAATAACGTCTTCCTCCTCATGATATATGGACATCTGAATGATATGGTTGACATCTTCTTCATTGAACCAACTGCGCGGAATATTCAAGTTCTAACTATTAGAATCAGGAACTGTTAGCTCAGATACATAAACAAGATTATTGTGCACATCAGAATATGGAACAAAAAGATCATCAATACCAGCTACCCATTTATCTTTCCATATTTTTGTCTTCCTTCCATTATTAACCATCATGAAATAATTTTGTTGAAGTATGGATATGCCAGCTTCAGGACCTTTCCAGAACCAGGATGAGTTGTGCTTCCTTGGTGGCAGATGTCTGAAATCTTCAGATTTAAAATACCTGGCTTTCAAAATTCTGTTAACCGAGGAGTCCAGTTGGTTATTGATTTTCCGAGAAACTTTGGTGAGTAAAGCATGATTTTGGGATTCTAGATTACGAAAAGCAAGACCACCATCACATTTATATTGACACAATATTTTCCAGGCAAAGGGACAATAACCTCAGTTGCTCTTAAATTCCCACCATAATTTCCTCTCAAGAGATTCAAGCTATTGTATTAACTTTTTAGGCATTTTGAAAGTGCCCATTTGAAAGACAGAAACTGAGTTTAAAACCGTTTTGGCCATAGTAAACCTTGCTGCTTGATAGAGAGTAGTAGGTTTCCAACTTACAAGTCTTCTTTCAAAATCCATTTTGATTTCTTTGAAAGCCTCAAACTTAGACCTTCCTATCACCAAAGGAGAGCCAAGATATTTGTCATTCTTTTCCATATATTTTACTCCAAGAATATGCCTCAAAGTATCACAATATTTCGTTTTCATGTTCCCACTGAAGTAGATAGAAAACTTATCAAAATTAATTACTTGTCTAGATTGCTCACTGAAATCTTGCATTACTTGCATAAGATTGTTAACACTATAGATATTAGCATATGTGAGTACTAAACAATCATCTGCAAAAAGTAGATGATTGGTAGTTGGGACACCTCTTTCAAGAGAGATCCCTTTAATAGTTTTGTTGTGGTGGGCAGCATCTAGAGTTCTTGTTAAGAATTTTACTGCTAAGATGAACAGAGAGGGAGATAAGGGATCTCCCTGTTTAATCCCTCTAGTAGGATGAAAGTAATCACATGGAATTCCATTGAGAAGTATTGCCATAGAAGTAGTGCTTATACACTGATGAATAAGCTGACACCAGTCTTGAGAGAAACCAAAACTACTAAGAACTTTGAGAAGAAAATATCATTCTAGTCGATCAAAAGCTTTAGACATGTCCAGTTTTTAAAGCCATCCATCCTCCTTCTCCATTTTTACTCTTCATTGAATGGATTATTTATTGAGCAATAATTGTATTATCACTTATAAATCTTCTAGTTACATATGCAGCTTGTTTTTTGAGCAGTAATTGTACTATCACTTATAAATCTTCATGTTACATATGCAGCTTGATATGGAGAAATTATTCTTTCAATGATAGGATTCATTCGATTTACAAGAACTTCAGAAATAATCTTATAAGAAGTGTTGCATAACCCTATAGGCCTAGAATCAACAGGGTCACAGGGTTTTCTTCTTTTGGGAATAAGAGAAATATACGCCTTGTTAAGATCTTTATGAATGAACTTAGTGATAAAGAATTACTTGACCATAGTGCATACCTCTTGAGTCACTGTATCCCGTTGTGCCTTGTAGAACCCTTCCGGAAAACCTTATGGTCCAGGAGCTGACCAGTTTTCCATGCTTTTCACAATGGAGTATATTTCATCATCTGATAGAATACAAGTAAGAAAACTATTTTATTCTTCTGTAAGTATTGAAGGTATGTCATTGTAATGGTGCTCTTCAATATTAGGGTCGATGGAGGTACTGATGTCTTTGAAATGGGAAGTGATTAAAGACAACATATCCTCTCTTTTACTGATCCAAACACCATCTTTATTTTTGATACAATCAATGTTATTTCTTGCTTTTTCCCAAATTGTCACAGTGTGAAAGTACTTCGTGTTGTTATCTGAGTCTTTGATGAAGTGATCTCTTGACTTCTGTTTATGAAAATCAGATTGTATCTGATACCTAAAGAGGATATAACCATTGTGTTTCAATTATTTTCGGAAATTTACTACCCCTTTTGAGCCTAAAGAAGTATTCAAGAAGATAGACGATTTGAGGGAGAGAATTTTACCTCCAACAACTGATGAAAGATTATTTCATTCTTGGGCGTGTATATTTTGATCAAAATTTCTAGTCTTGATTTTGCATGTGATGCGACTTTCTAGTTGGGATTATTGCAGAGCTCAGGTACAACATTAACTTGATTATCATGATGATGTTGACCTATTTGAGGACATAAAACCGAATAAAAAGTGATTGCATCCTTTTGAACTCTATGCTACTCTATGACAGTGGATGCCACTGGTGAGTATATTCATATGAACAACAACATTTGAAAATCTATCAATGTTTAATTGTTGGTTATATGAATGAGAATTGTGGGTTTTGAAAGAGCAATGGCCTGGGGTCATTTTGGTTTGGTCGTGCCTCTCCCCAAGGGATTAAATCTAACGACTAAAGACACCCATTTCCTTGTGACCATTGTGAAGGGGCACAAACAACTGCATAAATACCCATCTCTTTTCTGTTTTTCATTCACTGAAAAAATTTCATTGTTAAACCATCTTCTTATATTAAAAGTCTGAGAGTTTGTTCTTCATCTTGCGTTCGCTGCTTTCGACGTATTCAAGTGCTGTGTTACTTAGAAAGGAACCGTTGTATCCTGGGAAACCATCACCATTAACTGTTCAACATAGTATATAGGGTGAATTGCATTTTAAGGAAAGAGCGATCCTCGCCTCGGTTAGATAAGTCTGATTTCTTTCTCCTCACTTTTAATTCTTGCTTGGGTATTTGACATGTTTTCTGTTTTGTAGAATATATGCATAGAATCGCCAAAAACTTTTGTGCACATATAAGGTATGTTCCGTATTGAATACTTGCTTGCAACTGTTTTCTTAATTTGGTGATTCTTGTTATTGTCTTGGCCTATCTCAGTTCACGTATTGGTATAGTTGAATTATACATAGTACAATTGAAGAATCCATTTAGGCTTATCAACTGTTTGTATCATTGCCTCAATTAATTAATCACATAGTTGTTGTGCGTTTGTTTCAAACTTTGCAACTTTTGTAAGTACACTTAGTTGAAAGTAATTGAGCATATTAGTTTGAATAAACTAAAGTATAATAGATTTACAGTTGGTTGAATTAGATTTTGGACTGTAATACACAAATTCTTTGTACACAGTAAACTAGATACAACATTAATGAAACAGTAGTCAATCATTTTGCTCCAAAGTTTTAGGAAAATCTAACTAAGAATATATGAATTGTATACTTTAGGAAATCAACGAAAGAGGTTTTCCAGAAATGCTAGGTAGTATAAATTGCATACATTGGGTGTGGTAGGGATGCCATGCTGCTTAGCAAGGAAATTTTCTTATTGTTGAATCAAAATTCATTTTGAAAACCTAAAGTACGGAATCACTCTTATTGCAACTTTCCCAATGACTACCATAACTACAAATATGGATATTATCTGGCAGAAAAAATTTATTACACAATGGTTAACTTTAGTTCAAGCCCACTATCAGACTTGTGAAAATCACTATAAGAATCATTTTAATGTTTTTCGAATGGATGCGAGAAGGTCTATTGAACGTGTGTTTGGAATTTTGATCCTGAGAATGATTTACGAATACATTCTCCAACTGCTGAAGAAACAAAAAACATTAGTTTGCAAATGCAACCTTTGACTTATCCAAGGCCAGATGGCTATCCATCTGATTTCTAGCAAAAGTGGAATATAGTGGGTGAGGATACTACGAATATGGTTAAAGTTTTTTTTATACTGGTTTTCTCACAAAACAAATGAACCATAGTTGTGTATCCCTGATTCCTAAATGTAGTAATCCTAGGACCATTGCTTCTAACTTTTGATATATTAGTCTTAACAATGTTTGTTATGAGATCATTTTTAAGTTATTGGCTAGTAGGCTTAAAACTCGCAATGAACAAGTTTATTAGTCCATATCAAACTGTCTTCCTCTCACCTCGACATATTCTGATAATATATGAAAAGGAGAGGGTACCAAATACACCACCAACTTTTTTGTTCGGCAACCTGTATGGACAAAACCTAATACAATTGCAAGTAGACCATGTTAGAGCATTACTTAGTCAAACTTGCAAGTTTTACTATCTCAAGCTTGTTGTCAATGTTAGTTGCACAAAACTATAGCTTAATTTCTAGTATACTTAAGTCAAGTCTCAGACTAGGTTAGAGTATGTTAGTTGAGTATCATACATCATATAATAACACTGGAAGATTGAATACTGAAGATCAAACGAAGACATTTGGAGAACTTCGTCAACAGAGAGGTATGCGAAAACTCAACCATTCTATTTACAAGTATAACCATTATATTCATATGAGACTATGCCGTATGTCTTCAAGTAGATATTGCAAAGAAGAAATTTTGAGTAAAGCTTGTCTTGTTAAACATTATGATTCAAGAAATAGTTGTTCATATACTTGAAAAACTTAGTTAAGAACAATTTCTTGTTTATGAACTATTTTTGATTCAAGATAATCATTTGAAAATTGACCAAGCAATGGTGTTCATCATATATATATGGAAACCGGGAAACTTTGAAATCGATTGAAGAGAGCTAAAAGAACTACTGAATTCTGGATACAGGATGGTACATGTAACCAGTACGCGTACTATTGTCATATGAGTTCCGAAATAGGGGGTAGATAAGCGTACTCAGTATGCATACCACTTAGTTCTGAGTTCGTGTATTGGGTGAGGTACGCGCACGCAGTGCGCATAACTAAAGGGCCTGAGTTCGTAATTTTTCTTAGGGTAATGCCAATTCGAACATCTATAGTAATGCTAGATAGATCGGTGAATTTAATTAATTCAGTTAGCAATACTAATGACAATGGCTACAAGTTTCACATCATTGTTTCAGACACTAGTTGCATCACAAAATTAATTCAAAACAAAATTTAGATGGGTCCTCTTATCTTGTATACCCGTATACATGTTAAGGTTCACTAAAACAACAAATTCTTGCATTGGAAACAAGATTTGTTTGTTTTATTGCATTGAAAACAACAATTGTTTGCATTGGGAACAAAATTTGTTGTTTTTAGTGCAAGAAAAACCAATTTTTAGTAGAATAAGACAAAAAAAAACCAATTTCCAAAGACAAAAAATAATTTTTTATTAAACCTTAACATATATACGGGTATACAAGTTAACAAAAGCCAATTTAGATTATGTTATGTTTAACAAAATTAATTCAAAGTGGTTAATCAAACCATTGAATTGATGTCGAGGTCAACAAAGTACCTTCTCCATAACCAATGTTGCTTCCATACTTCAGAGACATCTTCTTCGACATCGTCGTTCTCGAGGTCAACAAAATACCTTCTCCAGTACCAATGTTGTTTCCGTACTGTGGAGACATCTTCTTCGACCAGCAAATGGTCTGTGTCGGGCAGGAAATGATAAGCATGAAAAGTCATTACCATCCCAAAGAAAGCCAACATGTACAAGAAATAAAACTTGAATACGCAAACCGTGACGGGGAATATAAAAGTGACAAAGGAGGAAAGCTGCCAATGCACTTTTGAAGCCAAATACTGGCAGCATGACCGAACCTCCAACGGGTATAATCGTAGCATATCATCATCACTCGAGAGAAATATCCAGCCTACCGGACCATATGACCATGCAAATCCTGAAACACAAATGCAGCAGGTGGCTATAATAAAGTAGTCATACTCATGGGAACCTCCTAATTTGATCCATATCAGCATTCCCAGCATGATCTGAAACCGAAAATTTCATTACATTAGTGATGCTCATACACGCAAAAAGAAGGCAAGTTATTCCATACTAGCTCTGTTTCAGGAAAAATGATATTTTCATTCATTTATTTTTTTGCCAAAAAAATAAGCCAAATTGAGAAGGTGAATATATCATATTTTTTCCTGGTATGGAGGGAGTTTAATTGAACAAATAATCGTTCTATTACCTGACCAATAAATAATTGAACTCCTCCGGCTATGAGGAAAATCCTTCTGCAACCTATTTTGACAGAGATTACACCAATGATGGTTGCAGCAACATTGACCCCTCCAATGATGGCGGTATACGTTAGAGCTGCACCATTTTGAAATCCCAAAGCTTGAAAAAGGTAGGGAGCATAGAAAACCATAACATTCATTCCTGTGAGCTGTTGGAACAAGGGGAGAGCTTTTGCCATCAAACGGTAGGGCTTGTTATGTGTTTGAGACAAAATTTGCTTCTCAGATCCTTTCGCAGACTTTGATGCTTCATTGGCGGCTAATAAATCTTTGAACAGTATATGAATGCCGTCGCTGGTGCCATGGAGACGTTCGAGCAACTGTTTGGCATCGTCAAATTTTCCTAGCTTAATCATGGACATCGGAGTGTCTGGGAGTAAGAAAGATCCGATGGAGGTGATAGCAGCAGGGATTGCAGCAATGCCTATGCTAACTCTCCATCCCCACCCACCTTTGATACTATTGGTGCTGCAGTTCACAAGATTGGCCACAAAGATACCAATTGCGATCATGATTTTAAAAGCAATATTCATGGAAGCTAAGTAGTTTCTATGAGCAAAACCCATTTCGGACATATAGACTTGAGCACCCTGATACATTAAGCCAAAACCGCAAGCGTACAGCATCATACCTATCGTATGCATGGCATAATTAAATATGTCTGTGGCGAGAGCAAAGACCACTGAACCCATGAACATGAGCGCTCCGGACCAGATCATATGCCTCCTCATATCTAGTCTACTGAAATCATCTCTTCTAATATGTATCGCAAAGATACCCCAGGCGTAGAGAGTAGCAGGAATGAAAGAGATGAGAATGCCGTAAATGGCCACGGACCAGTTGTAAGTTTCTGGGAGGAATTGGTTCGCGTATCCTGTCCCAAACATAATCCCTCCTACAAATCCACCACAATTCATTTCATAAACATCATGCATTTGTATGTATGTAATGCTAAATTGCTAAGGCCTAAGGGGTATCTGAATCCTAAACACAAAATTGGTCAAAAAGGCCAAAATCAATAATTCCTGGGTGAAAAAGATACTTAGGTTTTGATACTGTTAAATAGCCAAAAATTAAAAAGATACTATTTAAATGGACAAAAATTTAAAAATAGGCAGATGTAATGTAACGAGTTTCATCCCGTCCATTTTCAAATATTTTTTTCTTATTTTTATTTTACAGGATGCATCCAGGTTTCATCCTTACTATTTTTTAAGTATAAGCCGGGATGAATCCGGTTTCATCCTTGCTTTTTTTTTTTTGGCTATTTTCACCCTTTTTTTTTACTCGTCCATTTGAACCATGTTTTAATTTTTTTGGACAAATGACCCATTTTCTCAATCCTAAACCCAACGAAATCATCAAAACAAGTAATAAGTACGTACTGCCTGTGATACCCAGAATATACCCAATCAAGAATGCAGAAGTAATACCAATAAAACAAGCCGTGAGGAAGATCAAAGACATCTCCTTCTTGTCGGACTTCTCAACATTCATTCTCATTTTTGACTTAGCGGAGGGTAAGTCTACTTCTGTAGGAAGAGTACTGCCATTTTTATGTCTCATTACAGTGTGGAATTTGACGATGGAAAACTGGAAGACTTGAACAAAGAAACAGATATAGGTTGGCCTAGGCGCCTAAGGTGGGATTTTTTTTTTTTTTCAAATTTGGATCAGTATAATTTTTATATATTTTAATTGATGAAGAATTATTTTCCGTCATCAAAAATAAAGAAGAATTAAGTTAAGTTAGATCAATAAGGGAAGAAAATATTTTCTCTTGCACGACAATATAATTACTAGTATGGAAATTTTCCATCGAAAAAATAAATAAATACTACAATGAGCGCTCTTGTTCGCCGGCTGTACCACATCTCCATGTTATGCAATCAAATAGCCATGTGTCACAGTCACACTGATTCAGAGCCTCGGTCTGCAGCTAAACTTTATCGCATTTCGTTTACGAAAATGATTGGTATACGGGCAATTAATCCCGGATGATATCCGGAGTGAGACACCGGTAGGATCCATTTTAGCTTTTTAGAATCCTCCCAACCGCTCGATCCTACCGGATTAGATTCTCCACTTAAGATATGTGTAGACCCTAGTTAGTAATTTTCCGAATCATTCCCGAATGATTCCCGAACATATCCGAACTGACCGAATCCGAATGATACTTCCGAACTATTTGAACTCTGAACCTAGTTCCCGGATTATATTGACCTTAGGATCCATTTTAGCTTTTTATAATCCTCCCAACCGCTCGATCCTACCGGATTAGATTCTCCACTTAAGAAATGTGTAGACTCACTGGTTTCGTTTTCACTTTACACTCACATAGTCTCATGGGCTTAAGAAATGTGTAGACTCACCGGGTAGCCTAACTGACTAACATCCATATCATCATATCTATCATCCAAATTATATTTCATAGTAAAAGAATCAAAGAAAGGAAATCAAAAATCATGAGAAATCTGGATCTGAGTACCTTTAAAAATTGATTAATTCTGATTTCCTTTCTTTAGATTTCTCGTTATTTCATCACTGATTTTAAAATCCTTTCATCTCTAATTTTCAAAAAAATGAGTAACTAATCTGCATATTTGATTCTCCATAATGTGTTTACAGTCTGATTTTTTCTCTATTGGCTTTTGCCTTTCTATGTGTTATGATTATAGCTTTTGCTGAGTATCATATTAAGCTTTTGCTTGCAGGAAGATTTTGTCTGATTATCCATGGTTTCACTAATGTTTGGAGGAAGAAGACTCGGTGCAAGGCCGATTCGTTATCCCGATTCAGCAAATTATCCCACTCTCAATCTCGGTCTTCAAAATTCAAATTTCGAAGGGTCAGTTATTTTAGGAATTTTTGTTATTTTGGGTTACTTGCTTGGTCAAATGCCAACTATTTCAGTCATCAAAATTCCCAAGATTCGTGTTCATTCTGTTTCCATAATTATAGACAGGATAATTTATCCTCTTCAATACTAAAATCTCTTCAAAACCCTAGCCATTATAAACCTCTTTCTACCCTCATCTTACAAGCATCTTTCAATTCCAGTAAACCCAAAATCTACAAAGTCATGGAATGAGGAAATTCTCAAAACGTTGGTGCTTTGGTTAATAAGTTTAAGCAAGCCTTACTGGAACTTGGGGATACAATAGAAGTTGAAGTTATACAGAAGGATAATGATAAGGTTGTTACTGAAGAAAACAATTGGGAAGCGAGTGCGATTGGTAAAGTCATTATTGAAGGCAGGATGAGCTATGACACAGTTCAGAGATTTATCAAATATACCTGGCCTTTCATAGCCTCAGCAGATATTAGAATCGTATAAATAGAGCCGAATTTGATGATCTTCAAGTTGATGAATCGGGATTTCTTAAACAAGGTAATTGAGCACTGAGACCATGGAGTATCAATAAACATTTATTGGTGGTTCATGACTATTCCGTATATGGTTTACCTGAGAGAAGCAATTGGGGTTTTCAACAATTACGGCTCCGGTTGAAATACCTTCTTCTGAACATATGAATGTGTCATCTGTTACTAAAATTGGAGAAATTGTGGGTGAAGTTCTGCCATTGAACCAACAGATGCTATGCCAATTGGGCCGATCCTGTCAAAGTGTGTATTAATGTGGATCTCAAGTATGCCTTTAAGAAGAGGAGTTAAGTGCATAACTAATGCGGGAATGACAAAGTGGCGAAGTTCTTCTTTGAGAGACAACCGGGTAACATTTGCTTGAATGTTATGTGATAAATCATTGTAAAGGGGCTTGCAAAGATGCAGCTAATTTCTTGGCAAAGGCTCATGAAAAGCCTTATTTTTTTGGTAATACTAATAATCTCAGAAAGAATGTCTCCAAAATCAAAACTGGAGATGCTCCTACTTCTATAAAGAAACAAGATAAGTTTGTTAAGGCTACTGTGTTTGTTCCACCTAAAGATGGAGAGATAATAAATATGGATTTCCTTTTTAAGAAGAGCCTAAATGAAAAAGCTGAAGACATCAGACTTGGTAAGAGGTTCAGAAGCTCCAAAGAAGACAACGACAACCATTTCAACACTGAGTCATCTTCTCAACATGGAACCATGGATAACAATGCAAACTTCCAGAATACTCAAATGGTCATCACAGCAGAAAAACAGACTGAAATTACAAATAAGGAGAATCAGGTATTAAACATTACTGAATCTTTCAATTTTGTCACATTATATCCCTTTGAACCTCAAATTTTTACTTCATATAGGCTAAATAAGTTATTTAGGTCTATTTTGCATTTTCAATCCTTTTATTTTCAGCCTGTTGACCAAGATTCTGTCTTGCACTACATCTTCCTAAAAATGAAAATTCTTTCATGGAATGTCTGCGGTTTTGGGAACAAATATACTAGAGATCACCTTAAAGAATTAGTGAGATCAGATAACCCAGATATCATTTTCCTAATCGAAACTAAGAACTATTCAGCCAAAATGAAAACCTATATTTCTAGATACAACTACCCAAAATCTTATATTGTGGATCCTATAGGTCAATCTGGTGGACTCTGTCTTATGTGGAAAGATGGTATTGATATTAAAGTACAAAGTAGTTACCTGAATATTATCAACTGCATTGTCAATATCGATGCCAGAACCAATGGCACCTTAATGTCTTTCATTTATGGTTCTCTTGATGCTGGAACTAAAGATGCTCAATGTGATTATTTGAATGAAGTTTCTACTTCTCTTAACATACCGTGGTGTGTTATAGGAGATTTGAATTTCATTATAAATAGAGAAGACAAAGAAGGAGGTAACCCAGTCACTCAAGCTCAACTTGATAAGGCTAACTTAATTCTTGATAATGCAGGTCTACATTCTCTGGGTTTTATAGGTAACACTTTCACTTGGACAAATAGGAGAAATGGCCAAGAAATCATATTGGAAAGATTAGATAGAACTCTAACCTGTCTAAATTGGATAAATATGTTCCCAAATGCTATTGTTTACCACATGATTCCCAATGCTAGTGATCACTGCCCCATACTTCTATGTACTTCTAGAAATGAGACCTCAACCCAAAAACCTTTTAGATTCAATAGAACTTGGTTTAGGGATTCCTCTTGTAAAACTCTCATTGCGAATAACTGGAAGTATAATGGTAGTGGGTCTGCTCCTTATAGACATGCTAAAACTCTTTTTGCAACTAAACAAATTCTTAAGAATTGGAACTACAATCATTTTGGTCATATACCAACCCAAATTACCAAAGTGGAAAATCAGATTAACAATCTGCTTGCTAATGGCCATCACATGACTTCTCCTAATGTTGTTGAATTGAGTAAAGATTTGAACAGGTGGTATGATGCCGAAGAAGACTACTGGAAATAAAGAGGTAAAGAGGATGCTTTCAGGTTTGGCGACAGAAACACAGCTTACTTTCATAATAAAGAAAACTTTAGAAAAATGAGAACTAATATTGATTGTATTCAGAATGACCTTGGTTTATGGCTCACTGATAGGAATGAGATTGCTGATAATCTTAAGGCCCATTTCTTAAAAATGAGTAGATCTTCTAATCCTCCAGATGCCAGTAATTATCTTCATTTCATTCAGCCTTGTGTGACTGAAGAGGATAACAGAATGCTGACTAGAATACCTTCTCATGAGGAAGTTAAGAATATTGTCTTTGGAATGCAACCTTGGACTACCCCAGGACCAGATGGGTTCCCACCGGTATTTTATCAAGAAATGTGGGAAACAGTAGGTAATGACACTGTGAGTATGGTGCAATCTTTTTTCCAGTGTTCCTGCTAAAACAAATGAATCACAATTTTACTGCCATAATTCCCAAGTATAATTGCCCTAAAAATGCAGCTAGTTTTAGACCAATAAGTCTTTGCAATGTAGCATATAAGATTATCTCAAAGCTCCTAGCAACTAGACTTAAGGGTCTCCTTGATAAGATTATTTCTCCCTACCAAATGACTTTCTTATACGCGGGCTTATTAGGACAATATTGTTATAGCCCATGAGTTGATTCACTCAATGAAAAATGCAAAGCTATGAATGGGTGGATGGCTATGAAGCTTGACATATCTAAAGCTTTTGATAGGATAGAGTGGCCATTTTTGCTAGCTACTTTAAGAAGATTAGGATTTTGTGATGATTGGTGTAAGATGATTGAACAATGTCTTAGCACTGTTTCTACTTCTGTCATGCTAAATGGCTCTCCTGGTGAAATTTTCACTCCACAAAGAGGTTTGAGACAAGGAGATCCTATATCTCCTTATCTTTTTATACTTTGTATGGACTCTTTTCAAGAGCTCTTATGGAAGTTTGAAAGAGATAATAAAATTCGGGAATGAAAGCTAACAAGTTTTGTCCTGCTGTGTCTCACCTTTTCTTTTCAGATGACTGCCTCATCTTTACTAGGGCTAATTCTAAGGGAGCTAGAAATTTAGCTACTATTATAGATCGATTCAGCCTTTTTCCTAAGACAATTTATCAACTATGATAAATCAGGTATGTCTTTTAGTCCCAAAGTGCCTAATAGTGTTAAAAATGAAATATCAAACATTCTAGGCATCAAGAAACTTGCCCTAAATGATAAATATTTAGGAGTCCCTCTTTTGATTCAGCAAAATAAGACCCAAACTTTCAGTGAGTTAATGGGAAGATATGATGGCAAGCTTGATCCCTGGCAATCCAAATTTCTAAGTCAACCTGAAAGAACTGTTTTAGTTCAATCAGTTATTAGTACTCTATCATCCCACCACATGTCTGTGTTCCCAATACCTAAAACCCTTACAAATAGGATGGACACTATTCAAAGTAAATTTTGGTGGAACAAAAAGAAAAATACTAAAGGTGTCTACACAAAAAAATGGAATAACATAGCTCTGCCCAAATGTTTAGGAGGTCTAGGTATCAGACAATATGCTATTATGAATGAAGCTCTCTTAACTAAATTAGCTTGGAGGATGGTCACCTGCAAGGATGCTCTGTGGGCCAAACTTCTTGAAGGTAAGTACTTCCATAATTCTAATCCTTTACATGGTGAATTTTCTGAACATGGATCCTGGGTGTGGAGAGGCATAACTAAAGGTTTAGTTCATGTGAAAACTTTCAGTTGTTGGGAAATAGGAGATGAGAAAGATATTTCTATTTGGAAAGATAAGTGGGTGTCCGGACATGAGAATTTACTTGATAGCACTAGGTTCTCTTCAAATATGTCCACAGTTAATCAGCTGTTAGATGCCAACAGTAAAGATTGGAATGTTAATACTCTTAAGGCCCTTTTTGATCAACAAACTGTTAATAAAATAGTTGACATTAGACTTCCTGTTACAGGTAAGGATACCCTTAGATGGGTCCCTGAAAAAAGTGGGAATTTTACAGTGAAATCCGCCTATAAAGTGATCTTGAATAATACTCTTGTTGGTTCAACAAGAAATAAAGATTTGAATTGGTCCCTATTCTGGAAAACTGATCTTCCACCAAGAGTGCAACACTTCATCTGGAAGTGTCTTAGTGGGATTCTCCCTACCAATGAAAAGCTATCTAGATATGTTCATAATGCAAATGTGATCTGTCCTCTTTGTAATAGTTCTGTGGAAACTATGCAACATCTTCTTATAGAGTGTGTAGCTGTTAGAAATATTTGGATGGCTACTGATTCTCTTCTAGCTAATTTAATTAATAATTGTGATATTGATGAATGGTTGTCCAATAAATTCAGACACAATAGTCAGAAAATGAATGCAGATGATCTCAAATGCTACCAGAAGGTTTGTATAATTATATGGCACATTTGGAAGAATAGGTGTTCTGTTGTCTTTGATAACCTCCATGTTAATGTAGCTAGCATATCTAACAGAATTCAATCATATTACCTTGATTGGATGACTTGCACTGCAGGGATTAATCAGAGAAGAAATGAGCATAATGTATCTCACAGGGCAAAATGGATTCCCCCAACTGAGGACTATATAAAACTAAATTTTGATGCAGCTTTCGATCAGTTAACAAAAAAATCTGGCTCGGGACTAATATTCAGAAACAATGCAGGTGAACAACATGGAATTGGATGCAAGCCAGGGAGAGCTTTAGATGCAGAACAAGCTGAAGCACTTGCAGCATACGAAGGAATCATTTGGGCACAGACTATGGGTAGCAGGAACTTGCATATCGAAGGGGACTGTCAAACTGTAATCTCTGCCATAAATGGAGCTAGGGAAGCGGTGAAATGGACGACGAATAGTATCATTGCTGATATTATAGGCATTCTAAATAGTAGTTTCAATAATTGGGTATGCACTTATACACCCAGAGAAGCCAATGATGTGGCACATTCTTTAGCTAAGTACTCTAAAACTCTAGTTCAATCTGTTAGATGGAGAAATCATGAGCAAATTCCAGAATGGATTACTGCAAAAATCCATAAGGATATGAACTCTGTTTACTAATCTATTTTTCAATGAAGTCATTTTCGTATTAAAAAAAAAATTATATTTCATAATTAAAAAAAAAAAATCTTAAGCTCTTACCTCCCATAACGTGCTAAACTGCCATGCTTATATATTGGTATTTTCATTTTCATTTTCATTTATTAGAACTTTTTATTGGAAACATTCATCCTGGATTCCATATAAAATTTGGTGTTATTATCATCAAAATTTGCAAACATGTCTTCTAATTCCCACTGACAAACCATCAGATTACTAGTTCTATTATTAACTTTCGAGATAATCCAAGTAGTTTTTTTCTTATTTAAATATAAGTAGCTCAGTTAGAAAGAACATTATAAGCTACAGAAGTGAATTGTTGACCATTAATTTAGGCAAATAAATGGCAGAAAAGATTTTTTTTTTTTTTTTTTTTAAGCATGAAAAATACAACGAATGCATTAAAAGGCTATTACATGTGGCTACTTTGTACCCACGGAATCATTAAATAGAATTTGGCTAATAAAATGTGGGATTTCCTCGTCCCATACCGATGTTGATAAGTTTCCTGCTAGGCTTCCGTCTACTGCATGATTTGCGAGACCATTAGTTGCTTGATTCCCTTCTCTATAGTTGTGTTGAATAGTACAATGAGGAACTTGGCGCATTCTCTGTTTGATTTCGGTAATAATTTTTGCAACATAGCAAGGAGTTTCAACATCTTTTTTAATGAACTACATTAGATTTTAAGAATCTGTCCCAAAGATCACTTTTGGCCATCGTCTCTCCGTTGATGTCCTTGAGGCTAGCAGAGTTGCCCATGTTTCAGCTACCAGTGCCATAGTTATTCCTAGAGGTTGTGCGAGAGCCATCACGATTTGAGCCGACGAATCCTGCTCCCACCATTCCCGGGTGTCCCCTAGTTGCTCCATCTATGTTCATCTTTATCCACTCCGGTTCCGGTATGGTCCATCCTGCTAATATCGTCGTTGTTGCTCTGATATTTGTTGGTGTGGTTCTGACTGGTTTTTCTCCAAGTAAAACCGTGGGCAAAACCTTTTTTTCCCATTCAAATTCTTTTTGTTGGTTTAGGGTTTGTTCCAAGATGTTGTCCAGTGGTGTATGATGTTGTTTGAAAACTATATCATTTTTGGACGTCCAAATGTTTCAAAAAAGAAAAAAGAAAAAAAAACATAAGGGGTATGTCTAGCATCCTGTAGAATTTCGGTAATGGTTATTTGATTGTTTATAGAGATATGGGAGTTGAGGTTAGTTTGGTTTATCGATAGGCGAGATACAAGTTGTTCTAGAAAGCTGTTGATATTGGGCAGTGTATAAGCATGTGTTGCACTGTTTCTGGTTCGGCATTGCACCAGGGGCATCAGTTGGAATTTGTGATGTTAGTGTGGTGTAATAATGAGAAGGTCGGGAGACCTTCATTTATAGCCTTCCACAAGAAAAGCTGAATTTTTGGTGGGCATGGTAAGTGCATGCCATAAGAATTTGGTGGTGGGAAGGGGGTTTAGGTGGTGATGTTTGTCTTGTTGTATTAGACAATTGTATCATGTGGCAATAGTGTATTTTCCGTATTTTGAATGTGGTCATAGGATCATATCTGGAGGCATATCCAGGGGAATGTGTATGTTTATTATGTTTTGAATAGCTTATGGTGGGAGGTGTTTCAGTTGTTCATGATTCCAGTTATGGGTGGTGGGATCAATAAGATCGGATACTGATTGGATTGGGTAGCATTGGTCCGGGTTAAGATTGTGATAGTGAGGTATCTAATTTGCTTGGATAAGTGTGTTTAAACCATTCCCGGTGTAATGGAAAATGAATTGATGTGGTGTAGGTATGATGGATTTCATTTGTTTCCATTGTGGGCTGGATGAAGAAGAAATTGTTAGAGCACTGCTCGGTCAAACTCGAAAGCATTGTTATGTCAAGCTTGTTTGTCAAGTTTAGTTGATCAAAACTATGGTCTTAGTTTCTAGTCTACTTATAATTGTGTCTCGGATTAGGATAGAATGTGTATTTGAGCTTTAGACTTCACGGCGTTCATCGATTGAAGACGAAGATATACTGAGGAGAGCTTGAAGGAACTTCATCAATAAAAAAGGTATGTGGAGACTAAAACTTATCTATCACACATAAGTCTAGTATATTATATCTCCTAATGAGACTAAGTCGTATAACTATATAGACTTTTATATTATACACATTTGATATTTCGAGCTGAGTTTATCTCAGTTATCTATATCTCGAAATATGTGTTGGAAGCTTTTTGTTTTAACTATGTTCATCATTATTCTTGACGAATTTAGTTGGAAACTAAAGTCAAAAGATGATCATGTGGAAATTGCCTTGAAACATCTGACATGATTTGTGTGAGATAATCATTTGATGTCGACTTGGAAAGTTTCGTATTGATTATTCGATCACTTGAAAATTACTTGAAGCTAATAGTTTGTGTGAGACGGCTATTGTCGTCTTCTAAGGATGTTTCAATGATTGAAATGGGAGTTTAAAATAATTAACTATGTCTGGATACAACACGGTATGCATACCTAGTATGCGAACTGTTTTGTAATGATTCAGTCGGAAACCTTGTTTGCGTACCTAGTATGCGGACAGTTGTATTCAGTAAGGTCCTGGAACCATGTTTGCGTGCCGAGTATGCGAGCGGTTCTACCTGAGTTGGGTCCGGACATTTGGTCACGTGCTGGTTTGCAAACGGATGGACAAACCAAGGTCAGGAGGTGTTGTTTGCGTACCTGGTTAGCGAACTCAGTGGTTAAGTTTTAAAATCGGTTAAGTATGATTCTCATGCTCATGAACTAAAACATTTATGAATTAAGGAATGCAGTCTTTGCAAACTGTGGCTTAATGTTCATGAATTGATTCTTGTATTAGAACTTTGTACGATTACGAATCAATCCGATTTTGTTTCAATTTGTTCATATATATTTCTAGGAGATAGTGAACAATTAAACAACTCTATGTGAAACACAATTAGATTCTTTTGATTATTTTATACTTTTATGGTTGATTGATCATCATATTTGATCTAGAAGTGTTAGATGAATGTGGTTAAGACAAAGTGTTCATATGGCTAATTAAATTCGGTTAACTGTTATTGAGCCAACTCAATATACACGTTTAGGTATGGTTACCCATATCTAAATGAAGGTATATTTCATATGTGTGCAACAAGCTAAGATCATCTAACGATGGAGATTGATTGCTTTATTATTAAGCAGACTTAGCTTGAATCTTAAATCAGGATTTCATCTAACGATGAATATTGAATGCTTTATTACTAAGATATCTTAGCTTTGATTGTAAGTAACCCTAATTTGAAATACTATATTTGTGAAGCCAGATCCAACTATTTTCTTTGTAGTTGCGTATTCTGATCTTACTTGTTTTATCGTATTGAGTACTATCTTCTCTAAGATTTGCTCGACAAGATACAAAAAGTAGTCACAAAGTTCTACATCTCATACTTTGTGATTCTGCAATAACTTCTTCTACCACCATATAGTTAAGTTATTTTGAGGTGATTGATATTTCTAGGCTGCACTTCGGGAGTATAAGACCAGATTATCAATTGGTTCATGTTCACCTTGATTTATCATAGTACGGAACAAAAATTCATATGTACTTTTGTGGGAGACAGATTTATCAATCAGAATAGACTTATCTGTGGGAGACAGATTTGTTTATAAGTCTTCGACTTTGGGTCGTAGCAACTCTTAGTTGTGGGTGAGATCAGCTAAGGGAATTAAGTACGCAGAATCCGGCGTGGTTTTAGAAGCATAAGGAACGCGACTGTACCTTAACCGGTGTGAGACTTGGTTAGGGCTCAACTACATTCCAGTCTGAAGTTAACTTGTAGTATGCTAGTGTACGTAGCGGCTTAATACAATGTGGTATTCAAAACTGGACTAGGTTAGGGTTTTCGCATTTGAGGTTTCCTCGTTAACAAAACTTCCGGTGTCTGTGTTATTTCTTTTCGCATTATATTTTTATATAATTGAAATATCACAGGTTGTGCGTAGTTCAATCAATTGGTAAGTCCGACCTTTGGTTGTTGGATATAAATTGTTTGACACATGGGCATTGGTCTTTGGTACATTTTCGTACCAATAGTAATTGACAACGTGAAACCACTGGGATACGTGCACTTTGTAGGCATCTGATAGACACATTTTTGTTTCTAATTTGATATCAATACTATATATTGTTGGCACTCGATTTTGTACTTATTATGGTGTTTTATGAGTGTGTGGGTATTTTTGGGGAAGAAACATTTTTTGGAAAATTCGGCTCGAAAAAGTGTTAAAAGGCACCCCGGAGTACACGTGTTATTCGGACTCTCAATGTAGGATAAGGGGCACCTCAGTCGGGTACCTGCTATTCACACCCCCAGTTTGGTTAGGGGGACACCATCTTCATCGTTTCAAAAATCAGTTTTGGCGGGAAATAGTAACAGCGGAAGAACACAACTTTGGATCGAGGTTTGGAGGTGTTTGAGAGAGACTTAACTTGATTGAGCTTAACAGGCGTTTTATGGTTGCTTGCTTCGATTATAATTTGTATTTTCTAGTGAGGCAAAACAGAGGCGAGAGGATACTCGGATGCTCTGTGAAGTTTTTACGGAAAGTTTGCACGAGTATAAAGCTTGTTACACTTCTTATGGAACGTGTATGGACCTGTTTAGAGTGTGCTGGTGTAAAATCAACGCGTGAGGAGATAAATTAGGGAACAAAATATTCCCGAGAATAATTTTCTCTGCTATCGAGTTATGGGAGATTTTATGGAGTTATGAGACATTAGTCTTGGTCCTGAGAGTTTATATATAGTGTTGGGGAAGTATATAGATAGAGAGGAGAGTTTGGGGGCGAGTTTGGAACACCACAGAGTAGAAAAAAATCGAGTGCAGAGAACTGCCATATCTGCTGCTAGGGCTGCACAAGGACCCGCCCATCGTACCCATTCCCGCCCGTACCCGCTAAACCCGTGGATTTTTAGTCCAGACCCGCCCATTGTGGGTGCGGGGTTGGTTATAAAAAAAAAAAAACCGCTGTCTGTGGGTGCGAGGTTGGTTTTAGCTTATACCCGCCCATACCCGCCCAAAAACCCGCAGATTATATACCATTAGATAAAACCAATCCTAGCCATCCATTATGAAACCCTAATACTAGTAGATAGGATAACTCATTCACTTTCAAAACTCTTCTCTCAGTTCGGCCTCTTCTCTTCTTCCTCCTCAGTTCTTCTTCTTCCTCCTCAGTTCTTCTTCTTCACCTAGAACGACAATTTCTTCACCAACAGTCCCACAACAGCAACAACAACTTCGAATCTTCACCAGAAATCCACACCAATCGAAAAATCAACAGATTCAACACTTAATCTTCATCTGTGAACTTCCTAGGTATGAAAATTTTGGGGTTTTATTTTTTCTCTCACTTAATCGAGTTAATGTTCATCCGTGAATTCTAATTATACAGTATTGTTCTTATTTTTTGTTTTGAATTGATTTGTTTCAATTTGATTTTCTGGAATCAATCGATGTATCTATATTTAGATCCAGATTTTGATCAATAGTTCTTCAATAGTTTGAGTTTTGAAAGTGAAAGTGAGTACATCCTGTGTGAGTTTAGATAATAAATTAGAGCTTTGATTCAATAGGGGTACATCCAGGTTTTACATTTTAATCTAACCTGATATTGTCTGTGTAAGTGTAATGATATTAAGCATAAAAAAATTTAATCTACTTTGAGTTGGTTGTTGAGTTACATGGAAACTGAGAATTATATTGCTTTGCTGTGAATCCATATATGTGTGAAGATTTGTAATTAAAAGTGTACCTGGAGTTGGTAGTTCCAGCCAAATGTCAAGTGAGGTTAATGGAAGAAGTTTAAATGGTTATGGGTATGATTCCTATGAAATTTAAATGGTTGTTCAATACTTTTCAGGGAGGTTAATGGAAGAAGTTTCATCAACTCAACCTTTGGCTTTGGCTATGGTTACTTCCAGCCAAATGTCAAGTGCAGCACCAGCCTCAGTAGCACCTCAATCTGAATCTAGTGGGACACCTCAATCTGTACCTGTTGGCTCTGAAACTGAAGTTTCAACCCAAGATGAAGGTATCGGAAGTCGTTGATCCTTGAGGATGCTAGGGGCCAGGGGGAGAGACTTGAAGATGACCAGGAGTTACTTGTTTAACTTTTAATCTGAATTCTAAACTTTGAAGTAACTTGTTTTTATTGTAAGACTTGTGGAGTTATGTTTGTTTTTTTAAGTTATGAAGAACTTAAGTAAAACATGTGTGTGTTAGTGTGTATGAATGTCTACTGAATGATTATAGAATATAAAGCGGGTTTAAGTGGGTTTAAACCCATACCCGTAACCCGTAGGGCGGGTAAAAAAAACCCGCCCACTGTTTGTGGGTGCGGGGTTGGTTATGAAAAAAAAAACCCGCAGCCTGTGGGTGCGAGGTTGGTTTTAGCTTATACCCGCCCATACCCGCCCATGTGCAGCCCTATCTGCTGCTGCTGAAGAACACGAAGAACATAAGACACACAGGAGACAGTCGTTCATGCTACAATATAAACGACTGCCAAGCGTGGGTCGCAGAGCTACAGCAACAAAGTTCATTATCATTCTCTGTAACAGTGTTTTGCAACAATTATAAACGTTGCAAACACCCGGTTTTAATTATTTTCTCCCATTTTTTATCATTTGTAAACACTTTGAGCAATGAAATCAACTTTTGAGCGTGTTTCCAACAAGATGAGCTAAACCCATCCTCTGGGGCGACGGAGGAAGCCATTATTTCAAGAATTATGTGGTAATATTTACTTTATTAATTTATGCAATATTTTTATATGATTAATTGCATTGATAAAAAATTGAATTAAATGATTTTTATTAATCAAATGTGTTTTCTCTTGATGATGCATGCTTAGTTTTAGACTCTTGATGTGTTATGCTTGCGACTAACATTTGATATTTTGGAAATCGGATTTTGACAATACTTTAGAATCAAATCAATTGTTTAAATTGCATGATATAAATTAATTTAAAACCACATAAGTATTGATGAATGGTGAAATCCTAGCTCCAGCCTCTCTATAATTTTCACAACATTTTGTATTTTGAGTTTGTTATATTTTTGCTTTAAAAATGAAGTCTAAAAATATGCTTTCACAAGTCTCAACGAACTTATTACTACAACATCATTGAAAATAAACATCAACATTTTCTTCAATAGCATAGTTGATGCACTCTCGCCAACTTTAGTAATGTCATTATCAAGCAACCTATCCTTCTTTGTGCATAATTCCTTCATGAACTTAGCATACCTTGGTATTATCTTGATGACCTTTATAAATGGGATGTTAATTTCTATCTTCTTGAAGATATCCATGAGTGCCTTATCTTGATCTTCTTTCCTGGACTTAGCAAAACGACTAGGAAAAGGAGGTGGAGTAGTGAAAGTAGGAACCAGTTCCTTAGATTGGTCGGTTGGTGTTGAATCCTCTCTTGGTTCGGTTTCCTCCTTATCTTTGATTAACTCTTCTTCATGATAACTTGGACTCTCCGTTTGTCTCCCACTTCTTAGAGTAACCGCATTAACTTTCTCTCTTGGATTCACAAATGGTTGTGAAGGGAGCGTTATGGATATTTGAGCTTTCATTAAGTTCATATCGGTCGCCAATTGTCCCACTTGAGTTTCCAAAGCATTGATGGCCGAATCAATCGTGAAAATGCGGGGGTCTAACAACCACACCCAACAATTCGTTTGGCAATCTGAGAGGACTTACTCAATATACTTTATAGAGAATCAACTAGACAGTCAAACTCAATCTAGATTAAAGTATATCAAAGAGTTTAATATCTCTAACTCTTAATTCAATCCATGATCGGCAAATAGAAATCTGCATGAGCACTGATTGAATATAAGAGGAGTTACTTGAACGGTACCAAAGACCAATGTTCAAGTGTCAATCAATATAAATCAACAACCAAAGGTTGGATATTCTAATTGATTGATCTTAACGCACAAAATATAATGCGGAAAAGAAATAACACAAACACCAGAATTTTGTTAACGAGGAAACCACAAATGCAGAAAAACCCGGGACCTAGTCCAGATTGAACACCACATTGTATTAGTCGCTTCTGGACACTAACCTACTACCAATTAACTTGATCGGACTGTAGTTGAACCCTAATCAATCTCACACTGATTCAAGGTACAGTTGCGCTCCTTATGTCTCTGATCCCAGCAGGATACTACGCACTTAATTCCCTTAGCTGATCTCAACCACAACTAAGAGTTGCTACGACCCAAAGTCGAAGACTTGATAGACAAATTTGTCTTACACAGAAAAGTTTATAGGATTGAATAAATCTGTCTCCCGAGAAATACCCAAGAGTTTTTGTTCCGTCTTTTGATAAATCAAGGTGAACAAGAACCAATTGATAAACCGGACTTATATTCCTGAAACACAGCCTAGTATTATCAATCACCTCACAATAAACTTAATCGGCTAGCGAAACAAGTTATTGTTGAATCACAAACGATGAGACGAAGTTTGTTTGTGATTACTTTTTTATCTTTCCTATCAGAGATATAAAATCTCGAGCCAATTATTTCAATTGCACCCAACACGATAGAAACAACAAGATCAGATCACGCAACTACAAAGATAATAATTGGGTCTGGCTTCACAATCCCAATGAAGTCTTCAAGTCGATAAGCTACGGGGTCTCGAGAAGAAACCTAAGGTTAAAGGAAAATCGACTCTAGTTATGCAATTAGTAACACAGAAGGTATGAGGATTAGGTTTCCCAGTTGCTAGAGTTATCCTTTATAAAGTTTTCAAATCAGGGTTTGCAATCCAAGTTACCTTGGTGACAAAGCATTCAATATTCACCGTTAGATGAAAAACATGATTCAATCAAGCTAATACCTTTAAACCGCTAGATCGAACTTAGCTTGTTACACACAAATGAAATGTACCCTCATTTAGGTTTATGTAACCGTACCTAAATGTGTACACCATGTTGGTTCACAAATAGTTAACCGAGGTTAGCCATATGATTACTCGCATATCAACCTTATTCATCTTAACCATAACTAGTTCAAATGACTCAAATGAAACTAGTTAAAGAGTTGTTCAATTGTTTAGAAAACACAGTTGAAATCAAATCGGTTTGATTCACTTGAATCAATCATGAACATTATAGCCACGACTTGCAAAGATTGCATTCCTTATGATTTAAATATTTAAGTTCATGGACTTGACTGATTTGACAAAGTAACCAGCTTAAGTATGTGTACTGGTATGCGTACTTAAGCAACCGGTTTTTTGAGTTTGTAAAGTTTCCAAACTCAGCAAAAATTTTCGGTTCAAAAACTTCCGCCAGTATGCGTACAGGTGCGCATACTTAAGGTGACTAGTTAAGAGTTTTGCCAAAACCAACCTCACCAAAAATTCTCGGTTTGAGAACTTCCGTTAGTATGCATACTTAACCTGTCTCCTTCACCAATTCCGTATATACACATATGTAAACTCTTGGCTTCCAGTTTATGGACTTATACAATAATGTGCAAACACACTATATATGCTTATATCCAAAGATGGTTACATCATCAACTCTTTATTTTAATCATTGAAACATCTTCTATAATGTCAATAGTCTTTAGGCTAGAGTTTTTAGATTTTTTTCTTTTTTTAGTTTTTTATTTGTTTTTGTTCTTCTTTACGTTTTTTTGGGTTTTTGTCTTTTCCTTACAGAATTTGGAATTTTGAGTGAAAGAAATTTTGCCAAAGATTTTGGTGAATACTTAAAGACTTGGAGTAAAAGGCAAAGAGAAAGGAGCGAAAGAAGAAGATTTTTTTAATTTATAAAAAAAAAGAGGAAAAAAAAAAGAAAGAAACATTTTTATTATTTATTATTTATTTTTTTATTTTATTTTTTGATATTATTTTTTTTAGACTTTCATTTATTTTTGGACTTTGGACTTTAAACTTTGGGACATTATTTTTAAACCCTAAGGAAGGGTTAGTTTAAATATAAACTGCACAGGGAAGGACGACAGTTATGATACTGTCTCGGCCCCTCGGGTTCGTACATGACATAGGAGTTGTGGCCCGAGTCGACCTTAACGGTTCATCCCCCGTCTGGAACGGGAGGTAAGAATTCTAAACACCTCCGCGAATCCCTGTTAGCGGGTTTCTTTGGATGATTTTGTATGCATATATGTTGAGGTATTGTGATGCTTTAATTTCCTAGTAAAGGGCAAGGCATGGCCATACAAGATAAGGGTTCGGATTTCAAAGACAGTTCTCTTCTTGCCCGCCTTAGGAAAACGATACCAAACGCGAACCCAAGCTTAAAATGCGGCTAGAACGAGACGGATAGGGTAACGAGCTTAATAGGAAAGTCATTCGAAAAATATTGGTTACTCTTTTAAGCATACTTGAAGTTCATGATGGTTTCGTGAGTTGAATGCGTAATCGCACCGCCTTGTAATGTCGGGAGGCCTTGGGTATCAAAAGCTATATCGAGCTTCCCTCGTCTCTCATTTAGCTTACTTTAACTCGAGATTGATTCCAGGAGGGTCTTCTTAAAGCGTATGTAATTCCCTTTTGAAAGATTAGAAGGCTGGTCTAGAAACAATCTAAGTGGAGCCATCATGCTTTTTGTTTGCTAGAAATCATTAGGTTTGTTGTGGTGGAGTCAGCCTTGTTTGTGTTTGCATAGAACTTCCTTTCCTTTTAGGATTTTTCTTTTTCTTTTGTTTTTTCTAGTGTATGCCCGAGGTTATTAGAGAGTGGGCTTGGAAAAGAGACAATCTAGGTCGATTGATTAGTGAAAAACCTAGTAATTCTTCTTGTGGAAGCAGGGAGCTCGAAGACTCTTCTTTTGAGAGCCCTGTTTTTGGGAAATTCGGTTTTGAGAATCTGTCTCTTCGTGAGGAAAGTACCCCTTAGTACTTCAATTTGTGCAACGATGGCAACTTTGAAAGATTACATGTTCCCAACTAGGACCAACCGAGCTTCGTGCATTAAATTGCCAGCCAATACGGCTAATTTCGAGATAAAACCTAGTATTCTTCAGATGATCCCTATATTCTTAGGAAAAGATGATGAAAACCCTTATTTTCATATTAGGGACTTTGAGGAAATTTGTGGGACAGTTAGAATAAAAGACCTTACGATGAAGTTTTGAAACTTAAGATGTTCCCCTTTTCCTTGAAAGACAAAGCCAAGACACTGGTGAACAACCTACCATCCGAATCCATTGAAACATGGCAAGAACTTATTGCTGCTTTTATATGAAATTCTATCCCTAGCATAAAGCTGCTGGTACATTAGGCGAGAAAATTAGTGCTAGTGTGCAACAAAAGGGAGAGTCTCTTTATAGGTTTTTGAGAGATTCAATGATCTCTATCCCAGTGTCCTCACCATGGATTTGATAAAATGAAACTCGTAGAGATTATTTATGATGGTTTAGACTATTCGACCAAAGCCATGGTCGAGTCTATGTGCGCTGGTGAGTTCACTAGTAAAACTGATGATGATGCTTTTACCTTCTTAGGAGTTGTCGCTGAAAAATCCCCAATGGGAGTCTTGTGTTGAACCCCCTAAAAGACTCTTGGTTAATAGAAGTAGCACTAATATGGTAGATACGAGTTTTGCGTCAGATGATAAGTTTGCTGCTTTGTTTAGAAGGTTAGAATCTTTGGAAATGGGTCAGTCTAAAAATAGGTCCCTTGTTGAACCTAATAAAGCCTCCCAAGTCTCTAGTTGTGGAATAGAGCCTGATAACTCATTTTGGGAAGGTCAGGTTAGTGAAGAGCAAGCTCATGTTGTCTATAACAATGCTAGGTTTGAAAACCGTCAGAAGTTTGACCCATACTCGAGACCTACAACCCTGGTTGGAGAAACCATCCTAATTTTCTTGGTCTAAGGGCCGGGAATCGAGGTCGATCTAGTAATTCTCATCCTCCCCCAGGTTTCGGTTATACTTAGAACCCTTCAGGTCAAACCCAGTTTCAGAACACTTCTGAGAAAAAGATCTCTACCTTAGAAGAAGCTCTTACTATGTTAGTAAAGAACCATGATATGTTATCAGCTAACCACCTTAACTTTTAACAAGAAACCAGGCAGAACCATAAGGATAATTCCCAGACTCTGGCAAAATTAAAACTTCAAGTCAGCCAAATAGCTAAGTATTTAAGTGAGAGAGAAGAAGGTAAGTTTCCTAGTCAAACTCAACCCAATCCTAGGGGGTCCATCAAATATCTTTAGTTGGCGAGGAATCATCAAACCATGTGAACTCGATAAAAACCCGTAGGAGCGGTAAAACAGTAGACAATAAGGTAGTCATGCCTAGTGAACATACTGTAGTTCCACCTTCTACTTCCCAAGAGGAACCCGTAACTGAGGAAACTGAAACAATCCCTAGGGAGTCCCAAGAAATTCCTGATAGGACTACCTTTGTGCCTAGATCCCCATATCATCAGTTGTTAGCCCTAACAAAGAAGGAGTCGACATTCAACGAGATAATGGAAACATTTAAATAGGTGAACATCAATATTCCGTTATTAGAAGCAATTTGGCAGATGCCTGCTTATGCCAAGTTCCTTAAAGATCTTTGTACACAAAAGTGTAAGCTTAATGTCCAAAAGAAATCCTTTTTAGTTGGTCAAGTAAGTTCCATTCTTCTGAACCAAACACCCCTTAAGTATAAGGACCCTGGATTCCCCACCATTTCTTGTGTGATTGGTAATCACACGGTCGATAAAGCTTTACTTGACTTAGGAGCTAGTGTTAACTTACTCCCGTATCATGTATACACCCAGCTAGATCTTGGTAAGTTCAAACCGACTAAAATGACACTATAATTAGCTGATAGGTCTGTAAAAGTCCCTCGTGATGTCATAGAGGATGTTCTGATTGAGGTTGATAAGTTTATTTATCCAGTGGATTTCGTTGTTCTAGACACCCAGCCTATTCAGGACCCTATTGCTCAAATCCAGGTGATTCTAGGTTGCCCATTTTTAGCCACATTCTAATTTGTCATCAAGCTGTAGGATTTGGGCTTATGAACATATCCTTTGGTAATATGACCACTGAACTAAATGTCTTTAATGTTACTAGACAAACTTATGAGAATGATGATGTAGAAGAAGTGAATATGATTACCACTTTAGTTCAGGATTTAGTTCAGTATAATTGGCATGACACTTTACTGGGAGATTCTTTAGATGAATTTGAGGAAACTATTCTCTTAGACCAGATGTGTGATCAATCTTTAGAAGAAGCCCTTGAGTATTTTAAAGACTCTAGGACCCGAAATCCAGGCAATAGTGTTAGGTATTTTTGAGAATAATGATGACCCTAAGTTTGGGGGTAGAGAACTAGAAGAATCTCTTGAGTATTTTAAGGACTCTGAAGATCCGGAAATTCAAGCAATAGTTAGAGGTTTGTCTGTGAGTAATGAAAATCCTAAGTTTGGGGGTAGTGATGGTTCTTGTGATTGTCATGTATCCCTAATTAAAGTCCCTAACTTGGGACTCGAGCCATGTGCGTCCGAGATATTACTCGAGTTTATTCGGACTCGGAACCCGATCCTCGATCATTGTCCGGGAGGTAACCCGAGCACTAGAGACCCGTTTTTTCGGATGAATCTATTTATCGAGACACATATATGAAGCTCAATCATGCGCCCCAAATAAACCCAGTTGTCTTGACAGAAACCTTAGATGAGAATGTGCTCCTTCTATTCATTTTTCTGAACCATGCAGTTGTCTGATATTGGTGTTAGCTCTATTTGGTCTTATGGACCCACAACTATTTCGGCTATTGGTGTATGACTTTGGAAGGTGAAGATCCTTTTTGAGTTATTTGATGTCCGGATGAAGACTTTAAACTTAGCACTCTTGGGAGGTATCCCTTGCTCATGCTACACGGTAATATTTTTCCTCATTTCCTTCTAGTGGTAACGGTTTCTCCTTGTTCATGTTTTTAATTTTATCTTTAGAACATTGAGGACAATGTTAGATTTAAGTTAGGTGGTATGGGAGAAACTTTTTAGTTGCAGTATCAACTCCAGAGTCTAGAAATTTATGTTTATTAAGGTTGGCACTAACCAATCTAAGTGGATGGGAACATCTTGGTTGTAGGAGTTGAGGAATCAATATGATTAGATGGAAACATCTAAAGAGTCTATTCATAAAATCACAGAGCTCAGGTGTTAGGAAAAAAAAAACATGGTAGTTTCGCCATATCTCGTGATGGAAACATCGAAAGAATCTTGATCACTTCTTTTTTTCTTTTTACCTTTGCTAGGGTGAAATAGAGTGACTGAGATACCAAAAAAATAAATAAATAAATAAATTGAGACCAGACCATTAGACCAACCGGAATAAATTCAATAAAGTCGACCACTGGTACCCTTGTATATGCAAGCTGAGTTGACCTAGAGTTAGGATTATCGACCACTAGTTCCCTTGTATATGCCAGTTGTATTGATATTAGTCAGACCGGTATCTCAGTCCATTAGGATAGGTTCACCTTAGTCAACATATATGTTTTTCTCTACATCCACCTTCTTAATCTTTCCATGTGATTGGTTGACTCCGGTTTATGATGTCCAGAAACTATCTGAGTAGAGCTCTGTCATTTTATATGAATTTTAGTATGCTTGAGTGCAAACTCGTGTACATCAATTGAAATTTCGCATCAGGGTACTTCCTCCTGTAGTCAATAATTATGCCAACCAAGGAGATTCTTTAGTGCCTTCCAAGGTTTTGCGTAGATAGCTAGGGTCTGGAGTAAAGGTTTTGTGGGTACACCTCTGGTAAACCCTCTGGAGACATCACTCCGCCGCCAGGGCCACCTAGCGGTTTAACGGCTTGTTGCACGTGCTAAGTGTAGTCATTTTATTTTCTAGAATAATTTTGCTCGAGGACTAGCAAATAATAAGTTTGGGGGTATTTGATAGACACATTTTTGTGTATAATTTGATATCAATATTATATATTATTGGCACTCGATTTGTACTTATTATGGTGTTTTATGAGTGTGTAGGTACTTTTGGGGAATAAACATTTTTGGAAAATTCGGCTCGAAAAAGTGTTAAAAGGCACCCCGGAGGACACGTGTTATTCGGACTCTCAATGTAGGATAAGGGGCACCTCAGTCGGGCACCTGCTATTCGCACCCCCAGTTTGGTTAGGGGCACACCATCTTCATCGTTTCAAAAATCAATTTTGGCGGGAAATAGTAGCAGCGGAAGAACACAACTTTGGATCGAGTTTTGGAGGTGTTTGAGAGAGACTTAATGGACGAGATTGATTGGGATAACTTGATTGAGCTTAACAGGCGTTTTATGGTTGCTTGCTTCGATTATAATTGACTGTATTTTCGAGTGAGGCAAAACAGAGGCGAGAGGATAATCAGATGCTCTGTGATGTTGTTACGGAAAGTTTGCATGAGTATAAAGCTTGTTACACTTCTTATGGAATGTGTATGGACCTGTTTAGAGTGTGCTGGTGTAAAATCAACGCGTGAGGAGATAAATTAGGGAAGAAAATATTCCCGAGAATAATTTTCTCTACTGTCGAGTTATGGGAGATTTTGTGGAGTTATGAGACATTATTCTTGGTCCTTAGAGTTTATATATAGTGCTGGGGAAGTATATAGATAGAGAGGAGAGTTTGGGGGCGAGTTTGGAACACCACAGAGTAAAAAAAAATCGAGTGCAGAGAACGGCCATTTTTGTTGCTGCTGAAGAACACGAAGAACATAAGACACACAGGAGACAGTCGTTCATGCTACAAAGTATAAACGGCGCTAAGCGTGGGTCGCGAGCTACAAACAACAACTTGATTCATCATTATCATTCTCTCAAATGTGTTTTGCAACAATTATAAACGTTGCAAACACCCGGTTTTAATTACTTTCTCCCATTTTTCATCATTTGTAAACACTTTGAGCAATGAAATCAACTTTTGAGCGTGTTTCCAACATGATAAGCTAAAACCATCCTCTGGGGCGACGGAGGAAGCCATTCTTTCGAGAATTATGTGGTAATATTTACTTTATTAATTTATGCAATATTTTTATATGATTAATTGCATTGATAAAAAATTGAATTAAATGATTTTTATTAATCAAATGTGTTTTCTCTTGATGATGCATGCTTAGTTTTAGACTCTTGATGCGTTATGCTTGCGACTAACATTTGATATTTTGGAAATCTGATTTTGGCAATACTTTAGAATCAAATCAATTGTTTAAATTGCATGATATAAATTAATTTAAAACCACATAAGTATTGATGAATGGTGAAATCCTAGCTCCAGCCTCTCCATAATTTTCACAACATTTTGTATTTTGAGTTTGTTATATTTTTGCTTTAAAAATTAAGTCTAGAAATCTGCTTTCACAAGTCTCAACGAACTTATTACTACAACATCATTGAAAATAAACATCAGCATCTTCTTCAATAGCATAGTTGATGCACTCTCGCCAACTTTAGTAATTTCATTATCAAGCAACCTATCCTTCTTTGTGCATAATTCCTTCATGAACTTAGCATACCTTGGTATTATCTTGATGACCTTTATGAATGGGATGTTGATTTCTATCTTCTTGAAGATATCCATGAGTGCCTTGTCTTGATCTTCTTTCCTAGACTTAGCAAAACGACTAGGAAAAGGAGGTGGAGTAGTGAAAGTAGGAACCAGTTCCTTAGATTGGTCGGTTGGTGTTGAATCCTCCCTTGGTTCGGTTTCCTCCTTATCTTTGATTAACTCTTCTTCATGATAACTTGGACTCTCCACTTGTCTCCCACTTCTTAGAGTAACCGCATTAACTTTCTCACTTGGATTCACAAATGGTTGTGAAGGGAGCGTTATGGATATTTGAGCTTTCATTAAGTTCATATTGGTCGCCAATTGTCCCACTTGAGTTTCCGAAGCCTTGATGGCCGAATCGATCGTGAAAATGCGGGGGTCTAACAACCATACCCGACAATTCGTTTGGCAATCTGAGAGGACTTACTCCAATACACTTTCTGGAGAATCAACTAGACAGTCAGACTCAATCTATATTAAAGTATATCAAAGAGTTTAATATCTCTAACTCTTAATTCAATTTGCAATCAGCAAATAGAAATCTGCGAGCCTGATTGAATATAAGAGGAGTTACTTGAACGGTACCAAATACCAATGTTCAAGTGTCAATCAATATAAATCAACAACCAAAGGTTGGATATTCTAATTGATTGATCTTAACGCACAAAGTATAATGCGGAAAATAAATAACACAAACACCAGAATTTTGTTAACGAGGAAACCACAAATGCGAGAAAAACCCAGGGACCTAGTCCAGATTGAACACCACAACATTGTATGAAGCGCTGACAGACACTAGCCTACTACCAATTAACTTTGATTTTGGATCGTAGTTGAACCCTAATCAATCTCACACCGATTCAAGGTACAATTGCGCTTCTTACGTCTTTGATCCCAACAGGATACTACGCACTTGATTCCCTTAGCTGATCTCACCCACAACTAAGAGTTGCTACGACCCAAAGTCGAAGACTTGATAGATAAATTTGTCTTACACGGAAAAGTCTATAGGATTGAATAAATCTGTCTCCCACATAAATACCCAAGAGTTTTTGTTCCGTCTTTTGATAAATCAAGGTGAACAAGAACCAATTGATAAACCGGACTTATATTCCTGAAGAACAGCCTAGTATTATCAATCACCTCACAATAAACTTAATCGACTAGCAAGTTATTGTTTAATCACAAACAATGAGACAAAGTTTGTTTGTGATTACTTTTTTAGGTTTTCCCTATTTCCTATCCCAACTTTTCCTATTTCCCATCCACATAAATTCAATTCCCCAATAATCCTATGTACCACTCATATAAATTTTCATATATCCTAAATCCCATCATTTAACTTTTTTTTGTTTACACCCAACAATGAAGGCACCCAACAACTAATCCTAAATAACCTCTTCGTCTCCTCCACCGACCAAAATCTTCATCCCCACCTCCAGAATCCATATTAACAGTGATTCAGCTATGGAAGCATGCAGTAATTAATATTAGATGCACGCTGCTATATGCATACGAGAGTTTATTTAAGACAATCACTTGGCAAGGGCTAGTAGCTAGTCAGATAATAAGAATGATGATTAACTAAATAATCATCTTTATACGGTTCATCATGGGTATTGTTGTGTTTAGGATATTAGTGGCTGGTATATTTAGTTTAGGGTCGTTTTGCTTAAGGGATTAAGCTACCCTGATGATCAAAAAGGTTTATATAATCTAGGGTTTTGATATTTTTGTTACATTTATGTCTATAAAAAGGTGTATATAATTTAGGGCCCTTTTGCTTAAGGGATTAAGCTATCTGATCAAATCCATTTTTTTCTTTTTATTATACATAATCTAGCTAGGATTTTGAAATTTTTGTTTAAACATTTAATAATGAAATCTTCCATGATCATGGTTAACTGATTAATTGACCATTAATTCGTATATGTATACAATAATTGAATAGAAATCTAACATAAGGTTTCTAATCTGATGCTTTTCTAATAGTTTTTTTATTGGTAAGGAAGGAAGAAGACAAATAAAAGTGGAACAACTATGGTCATACTTAATTGGCTTTTGTAGGCGGTAAATAGGAAAAGACAGAATTAAAATGTAGATTCACTTTAGAAATTATGATGGACGGGAAATAGGAAAACTAGGGGTGGGAAATAGGAAAAACCCTTTTTTATCTTTCCTATCGGAGATATAAAATCTCGAGCCAATTATTTCAATTGCACTCAACACGATAGAAACAACAAGATCAGATCACGCAACTACAAAGATAATAATTGGGTTTGGCTTCACAATCAAAATGAAGTCTTCAAGTTGTTAACCTACAGGGTCTCGAGAAGAAACCTAAGGTTAAAGGAGAATCGACTCTAGTTATGCAGCTAGTAACACACAAAACGTATGAGGATTAGGTTTCCCAGTTGCTAGAGTTATCCTTTGTAAAGTTTTCAAATCAGGGTTTGCAATCCAAGTTACCTTGGTAACAAAGCATTCAATATTCGCCGTTACATGAAAAACTTGATTCAACCAAGCTAATATCTTTCAACCGCTAGATCGAACTTAGCTTGTTACACACAAATGAAATGTACCCTCATTTAGGTTTATGTAACCGTACCTAAACACGTACACCATGTTGGTTCACAAATAGTTAACCGAGGTTAGCCATATGATTACTCGCATATCAACATTGTTCATCTTAACCATAACTAGTTCAAATGACTCAAATGAAACTAGTTAAAGAGTTGTTCAATTGTTTAGAAAACACAATTGAATCAAATCGGTTTGATCACTTGAATCAATCATGAACATTATAGCCACGGTTTGCAAAGATTGCATTCATTATGATTTAAATATTTAAGTTCATGGACTTGACCGATTTGACAAAGTAACCAGCTTAAGTATGCGTACAGGTATGCGTACTTAAGCAACCGGTTTTTTGAGTTTGTAAAGTTTCCAAACTCAGCAGAAATTTTTAGTTCAAAAACTTCCGCCAGTATGCGTACAGGTGCGCATACTTAAGGTGACTAGTTAAGAGTTTTGCCAAAACCAAACTCTCGAAAAATTCTTGGTTTGAGATCTTCCGCCAGTGTACGCATACTTAACCTATCTCCTTCACCAATTCCGTATACACACATATGTATACTCTTGGCTTCCGGTTTATGGACTTATACAATAATGTGCAAACACACTATATATGCTTATATCCAAAGATGGTTACATCATCAACTCTTTATGTCAATCGTTGAAACATTCTTCTATAATGTCAATAGTCGTTTTCACACACTATTAACATCAAAACAATTTTCAAGATATTGAAACCTTTAAAGTCTTACACCAAATGATTGTATCACACAAACCATGTAAGATGTTACTCGGCAATTTTTTCATGATATTAGATGAACTTGGTCGAAGTGAAAGCTTACCAACACATATTTCGAGAAATATGTAAGTGAGATATACTCAACTTGAAATCTCAAATGTGTATAGAGAAAACTATATCGTAACACGACTTATGTCTCAATATAGGAGATAATAGAAATAGACTTTCCAAGTGATAGATAAGTTCAAGTCTCCACATACCTTTTGTCGAAGAAGTTCCACAAGCTCCCCTTAGTAGTTCTTCGTCTTCAAGAGATGAACGTCGAGATATTTAAGCTCGACTACACTATCTATGTCCTAGTCCGAGACATCTACAAATAGGCTAGAAATCAAGACTTATAGTTTTGATCACTAACATTGACAAACATGCTTGAGATAGCAACGCATGCGATTTTGACCGAGCAATGCTCTAACAATCTCCACCTTTGTCAATTTTAGTGACAAAACTATCAATACATATGGATTACAAAAAAGAAAAAAAAATAAGCTTCTTATCCACATGCTTGATCTCCTTGGCATCTTCAACGCGACTCGAAATCTTCGTCGCTTCCAAGTACTCCATGATCCTAAAGGTTGTAAGTTCAGCATCGCAGTTATTGAAGATCCGTAGCTATAACAATGAGAAAACAAAATGCTCTCAATCATTGTTATATAGTGTCATAGTATTAATACACAACATCAAAGTTCAATTATATCACAACTTTGAGAAAACACTATGGTGATATGTATCAGTCCCCCTTAGTCAATACATATCTCAACATGAAAACCACTCCCCCTTACATATCGATCCGTAAACCATATGTATTTTTAGTGTGAATTACACATTAATTCTCCCCCTTTTTGTCAAAAAAATTGGCAAAGGTACGAAAATTAGTGGGATCCTAATGAAATTTCCACGGAGATACATCATGACCAAAAGGTGTATTAACATACCAACAAATTTAGATGCAATCATAAAGCCGAAGCTAAATGCATTCATCAAGGAGTTAATGAAGATATAAGATAACCCCTAAAAATTCCACAACTCACTCCCCACAAAGATTTGGCAATTAAGCACAAGTTCAAAATGAACTATGCCCTATAAAATGTCATCCCCGAAGGAACAACAAAGGCGACCTTACTTTCACAAGAAAAGAATGATTTCTTTAGACAGCCAAATCACATGAAAACATGAATTTGTATCCACAAACTTCAATTGAAATAACCACAAGAGAACCCATAGTTAGTTCAATCGAAAAATACAACCAAATTAATCACAAGAGAACCCATGATTAATTCAATCGGAATACACAACCAAATTAACCACAAAAAGCGATTAATTTAATTGGTCATGCTCGACATAAGCGAACTTACGGAGTAACAACTAAAATAACCAAAAGAGAATGATTAATTTAGTTGAACTTGTTCGACATAGGGAACCTCGTGGAGCAACAACTAAGCTAATCATAAGAGAATGAAAAACTCAGTCGATTGTGCTCAATATAAGAAACCTTATGGAACAACACAGTATATGCACAAAGATTGTGGATCGGAGATCGACCAAATACCGCGGAATAGACAAGGATTCATCCTATTTTCTATCACTATTTGCACAACGACATCCAATAGGCTTAATCCTTGTAAACAAAAGTTTTATCCTTTTTTTTTATCAAAACATGACATAAAAGGCTTTAACTTTTGTAATGTCAAAATTTCATTCTATCTTCTATCAATACATTCATATCGACATAATAGAGATAACTTTTGAACAAGTATGGGACAGTCACAGGTTCACGGACATAAACAACATACTCCATAACAATTTGCAATATAAAAACTCATAAAGATTAAAATTGCAAAAATCATCTTCCAAAAAAAAAAAATACTTTAGAATTTAAATAAATAAATCTAACAAAAATGAAGATGAAAATCGTTGGACATAGCTATGTGTACTTACAATAATGGCAATTCCAAGCCCTAGTTATTCTTCTAAGAACACAAAAAGAAGAGTTACTAGACATTGAGACCTCTGAAGAATTCTTTATCGTCCCCGAATTCCTTGTCGTCAACAGCCGTAGGTACATAGGGTTCATGGAGAAAGGAGTCAATTCCAACAAACCTTCTAGGCTGATGATGTCAACCAGGGCCTTCTGAATTTCGAGAGTTCTCATAACAAAAGCCTTTATTTGCTTAATCTCCTTTCTTGCTTCCTTCAACTCTTCAAGAACATCAAAAAACTTTTGAGAATTTGAAGGAACAACTCTTGGCTTCCTCACATTCCTTCTTTTTCTTTTCAAAGCCGGAGGCAATGGAGATTTTTCTTTTTCCTTTATGATTGATGGCTTAACAATCATATTAACATCTTTTCCATCAGAACACATGATGCTTAGAATCTCCATACGTGTATGGGTTTGTGAGAGGAAATCACAATATAAACTCAACAGGCAGTCTTAAGATGAAAAGAGTTTCAGAGAAGGAAAAAGGAATGTAGGGTTATGGAACCTTTTAACCACACAGGTTCACGCACGCACGATTCACGACCCTAAAGAGAGTGGAATAGTCGAGAATAACCCTCTTTTGATAAACATGGAGGTTCCTTCCAATATCAATTAAATATGAAAGAATTCCAAATCATACAGCAAATCTAAGAAAAGCAAAACAAAAAAGTTTATTTTTTCTTTTTAAGCCTGGGGTGTGCAAATTCTTGTCTCTTTTAATCAGGCACATGAGACAAGATGTGTAACACCCCGAGTTCCGGACCAGGGTCAAACCCATATGGAGATCCAAACTCGAAGCGTTACAGGTCGGAAAGAGACTTAAAGTTTATTTTTATACTAATACTAAACATAATTAAAACTTTATATACATGAGTTGATACATATAAATTTGCTATACATCATTAACAACATTTTAGTTCAGATTTACATTTCAATACAATGAAACAATTTAATCATTAAGCTACTCATTCCTAGCTTTCGCTACGCAACTCTGATAAATCTGCAAGGATGTCAATTGGGGTGAGATGACAGCTCAATAGAATGCATTCCCAATTCTCTAAAGATGCGCAAACATAGTCATTTTTTTTTCAAGTAAAAACATATAACAAGAAACAAAGTACAACTTCAACGAATCAATGATATATTCAACAATCTCAATACCAACAATCTTTTCGATAATTTATCCAATCTAGAATTCAGTCTATAAGTTCACAACATTAATATTATTATCAACAAATCATCCATTTAAGTTTCAACACATCATTCACATATTAACATTGTCACCAACAAACCATGAAGTCATAACACCAATTATCTTTTCAATAAATCATTTAATTTGGATTTCACACAAATACTTCAATTCGTATTTCAATGCTTGAGTTCATAAAACAAATAAGGTTTCCACAAATCATTCAATAGAGATTTCATTCATAAATGAATATTGTCACAACAACTATGAGTTTACAATACCAAAATAATTGTCAACAAGTCATTAATCGATGATTCAATACATCTATTCACGTATTAATATAGTCACAGAGAAACCATGAGTCCACTAATCATCCATTTGGAATTTAACTCATCAATTCACAATTCATCAATAATGTTTCCAACAACCCAAAACATAAGTTACATATCAATATTGTCACCTCAAACCATGAGTTCACTGCATTTAAAACCTTGGTTCGTACACCCACCTATCGTTTTTATCTAAGACGGACAACCTCCATCGATGGTCGGGAACAAAAGTTCCTATGGGTATCATACCCATATTCTCTCGGGGATCATTACCCGTTTCATTCAAAGTACGAAAACCTTGGTTCGTACACCACCTGTTGTTTACCGGCATGGACAGCCGCCATCGATGGTCGGGAAACACAAGTTCCCATGGGGATCATTACCCATTTAACTCTCGGGGATCATTACCCACCGTTAGCATGAAACGACATTCCATATAACGGAAAAACATGAACTCATTTCCTTTTATAAAACATTTTTACACACAACACAAGCAACCATGGCATAAGAACATAATTTTCTTTGAAGCATTTCTACAAACAAGATAACTGCATCCATTTTGCATCATACATATTTGGGTGATTTATTCATCTGATCTTCCTGAGACTTTTACCAAACATACATATCTCCATAAAAAACCACATATCCAAATTTCACAAAAAACCAACGGTTCAAACAAAAGTTATCGAATTTACAAGGACATCCCAAAAACTGGGCAGATTACATGTCATTACCAAACAATTCATGATAAATTCATAAAAATGTCAAATTGACTCAATCCAAAGCATACTGATATATAGATCACAAATCTACAACTTTTGTTAAGGACTCAAATCGTTTTAGCATCATTAAGACTTCCTAAGAATATCAAAAATACGTAAAAGTTTTAATCGTCCGCAATTTTGTAAACGTATCATCCAAATTTAAACACACATTCAACGGTGAATTTGTGGTGTATTGTTCTCAAAATTTAACCATAGGTACCTACTCTTTTTTTTTAAACCATAGGTACCGAATCATGTTATCTAACAATTTCAAGAGCCTGATCATCACTAGGAGATATATATTTGTGTGATTAAATTACTAAATCCCAACAATACAAAATCATACAAAATAAACACCCAAAGAAAACACCAAAAGAGAAAAGGTTTTCACATTCTACCTCAATTCTATTGATTCTCCACTGATTTTTCTAATTAGAATTTCTCCTCAAGAACCCTAGCTCCAATTCATCTTCTTCCTCTCCATAGCTTTCTTCTCTAAACAAAAACCTATATCTCCATCTCTTTTTCTTTTTCATAGCCCTTTTGATTTCTAACTTCTAAAATTCTTTTACTAAACTTTTAGGTATAAAAACCTTAATAATAATTTCTCTATTTATATATTTGTCTTTTTATTTTTCTCTCATTTTATTTAATTATTAACACTAATAAGGTGATTCTATTTCCACCTTAACTTGTAGCCTTTCTAGTTCAATCAACCCACCTAGGCTAAGGCCAAGGAACAACAACCTAAGACACAAGATCAAATAATCCGGGTATAACCCGACCCAAAACAGTAGCTAAAAATACAGGGTATTACAAGAAGCACAAAAACAACACAATTAAGTTGTGTTGTGGTGAACAACAATTTGTCCACCATGACCCTTTTGAAAGGAATTCATAGATCCCTGTCTATCAAAGTGTTTAGCCATACTCTTTTTTTCTAGTGGTCTTGACCTATCTTTGGAAACCAACTTCTTTGAAGAGGATAAAATCTTGCTCAGCGGTTTTTTGAACAAGTTTGAGCTTGTTTGCTAGGCGATTTTCTCTTCGCTGAAGTCTCTTGACATGTCTCATCTTGTGTTTATACTTAAAACACTTTGAAAGTTCATGACCTTTGAGTGAAAAATATGAACATGTCAATGGATATGCTGATTCAGACTCCCGAGATGTGCAAGCTGTTAGGCACAAAGTGGAACCTGAAAAATCAGACAGAGAGTTTCCAACAGAAAGGTTAATTTCTTCTTCCAGACTGGTTGAGTTTCTTTCTGTAAGAATATCAAGATTGATGTATGTATTGCTACATTTATCAAAATCGATATCTTAACAAAAAAGTGCAACACTTGATTTTTCTTCTTCATTGGAAAGTGATCAGACATTTCATCAAGAGTTGCAGCAAGACCTTTGTTCCCAGTGTACTTTCTACGATTTGGACACTCATTTGAAAAATGACAAAAACCTTTACACTTAAAGCATTGTGGCATATCCTTGTCATCAGCCTCGTCAGCATCCATGTTTTAACGCGACTGTGAGGTTTAACTGATGACCTAGGTTTGTCTCTTGAAAACCGTTTGCTTCTCTTCAATAGAAGATACTTAAATTGTCTTGTGATCATAGAGACTGGTTTGTCAAGATATTCATCGGATGAATCGGTCTCAGAAAGATCATCCTCAGAGACATAAACAATTTTACTTTTGTCAAGAAATTTAGTGTTCTTTTGTGCTTTGAAGGAAACATCCTTTCCCATTTTGGATGTGTGCTCATGATCAAAGATCTTTAGCTTTCCAACCAATGTGTTTCTGGAAAGAGAATCAAGGTTATTTCCTTCAACGATGGCATGCTTCTTAGAATTGTATCTAGATGGCAGCGATCTGAGAATTTTCATCACAATGTCCTTTTCAGGAATAGTCTTACCCAATGCAAAAGATGCATTAACACTTTCAGACACTTTGTGATTAAACTCATCAAATGAATCTTCATCTGCCATACGAAGGTTTTCCCAATCGGAATTAAGGTTTTGAAGCCTAGCTTCCTTTTCACTGGTATTACCTTCGAATACGGTTTATAATATATCCCAAGCATCTTTAGACCTAGTGCACGTAGTCACATGGTGCTGAAGATCTGGGGTAATGTCATGTATGATAGCATTCAAACCGTCGGAGTTTTGCTTTGCAGCAAGTATCTCGGCAGCATTATATTCACCAATATTCTTAGGAACGTTTACATTCCCTATTGCCACAATGGGAGCATCATAGCCATTAACTACATAAACCCATGATTGAAAATCATGCGCTTGAAGAAAGGCACACATAGCAATTTTCCACCATAAGTAATTAGAGTCATCGTAGACTGGTGGTATGTTTATAGAGATAGCACCTTTGTCCATATCAGATCGCTACAAACACAGACTTATGAGGTCTTTAATGTGTTTGCCTGCTCTGATACCAATTGAAAATTCAGGGGTCTAACAACCACACCCAACAATTGTTTTGGCAATCTGAGAGGACTTACTCCAATATAATTTCTAGAGAATCAACTAGACAGTCAGACTCGATATAAATTAAAGTATATCAAAGAGTTTAATATCTCTAACTCTTAATTCAATCCGCAATCGGCAGATAGAAATCTACGAGCCTGATTGAATATAAGAGGAGTTACTTGAACGGTACCAAATACCAATGTTCAAGTGTCAATCAATGTAAATCAACAACCAAAGGTTGGATATTCTAATTGATTGATCTTAACGCACAACCTGTGATATTTCAATTATATAACAAAATATAATACGGAAAATAAATAACACAGACACCAGAATTTTGTTAACGAGGAAACCACAAATGTAGAAAAACCCCGTGACCTAGTCCAGATTGAACACCACATCGTATTAAGCCGCTACGAGACACTAGCCTACTACCAATTAACCCGGACCGGATTTGTAGTTGAACCCTTATCAATCTCACACTTATTCAAGGTACGATTACGCTCCTTACGCCTCTCGATCCCAACCAGATACTACGCACTTGATTCCCTTAGCCGATCTCACCCACAACTAAGAGTTGCTATGACCCAAAGTCGAAGACTTGATAGACAAATCGTCTTACACGGAAAAGTCTATAGGATTGAATAAATCGTCTTTGAGTAAATACCCCAAGAGTTTTTGTTCTGTCTTTTGATAAATCAAGGTGAACATGAATCAATTGATAAACCAGACTTATATTCCCGAAGAACAACCTAATATTATCAATCACCTCACAATAAACTTAATCGACTAGCGAAACAAGTTATTGTGGAATCACAAACGATGAGATGAAGTTTGTTTGTGCTTACTTTTTTATCTTGCCTATCGGAGATATAAAATCTCGAGCCAATTATTTTAATAGCACTCAACACGATACAAACAACAAAATCAGATCACACAACTACAAAGATAATAGTTGGGTCTGGCTTCACAATCCGAATGAAGTCTTCAATTCGTTAACCTACAGGGTCTCGAGAAGAAACCTAAGGTTAAAGGAGAATCGAATCTAGTTATGCAACTAGTAACACACAAAAGGTGTGGGGATTTGGTTTCCCAGTTGCTAGAGTTCTCCTTTATATAGTTTTCAAATCAAGGTTTGTAATCCAATTTACCTTGGTAACAAAGCATTCAATATTCACCATTAGATGAAAAACCTGATTCAACCAAGCTAATATCTTTCAACCGTTAGATCGATCTTAGCTTGTTACACATAAATGAAATGTACCCTCATTTAGGTTTATGTAACCGTACCTAAATGTGTACACCATGTTGGTCCACAAATAGTTAACCGAAGTTAGCCATATGATTACTCTCATATCAACCTTCATCTTAACCATAACTAGTTCAAATGACTCAAATGAAACTAGTTAAAGAGTTGTTCAATTGTTCAGAAACACACAATTGAAATCAAATCAGTTTGATTCACTTGAATCAATCATGAACATTATAGCCACAGTTTGCAAAGATTGCATTCCTTATGATTTAAATGTTTAAGTTCATGGATTTGACCGATTTGACAAAGTAACTTGACTTAAGTATGCATACGGGTATGCGTACTTAAATAACCTGGGTTTTGAGTTTGTAAAGTTTCCAAACTCGGAAAAAAATTCGGTTCAAAAACTTCCTCCGAGATGCGTACGGGTACGCGTACTTAAGGTGACTAGTTAAGAGTTTTGCCAAAACCAAACTCAGCATAAATTCTCGGTTTGAGAACTTCCGCCAGTGTGCGTCTCCTTCACCAATTTCGTATACACATATGCATACTCTTGGCTTTCGGTTTATAGACTTATACACTAATGTGCGAACACACTATATATGCTTATATCCAAAGATGGTTACATCATCAACTTTTTATTTCAATCATTGAAACATTCTTCTATAATGTCAATAGCCGTTTTCACACACTATTAGCATCAAAGCAATTTTCAAGATATTGAAATAATCATTATTGAAACCTTCCAAGTCTTACACCAAATAATTGTATCACACAAACCATGTAAGATGTTACTCGGCAATTTTCTCATGATATAAGATGAACTTGGTCGAAGTTTGAAAGCTTACCAACACATATTTCGAGAAAATATGTAAGCGAGATATACTCAACTCGAAATCTCAAATGTGTATAGAGAAAACTATATCGTAACACGACTTATGTCTCAATATAGGAGATAGTAGAAATAGACTTTCCAAGTGATAGATAAGTTCATCTCCACATACCTTTTGTCGAAGAAGCTCCACAAGCTCCCCTTAGTAGTTCTTCGTCTTCAAGAGATGAACGTCGAGAGATTTAAGCTCAACTACACTATCTATGTCCCATCAAGAGACATCTATAAATAGGTTAGAAATCAAGACTTATAGTTTTGATCACTAACATTGACAAACATGCTTGAGATAGCAACGCATGAGAGGACTCCCATTTCGCCACATCCTTTGCAATATTTTTACATTTCATACTTATCAGCCATTGCATTACAATTATTATGGTCTGCTTGCGATCTCCAATGCTAACTCTTGGTGGTGCATTTCCCCAACACCTTTTAACTTCCCTGTCATACTAATTGCAAATATAATAACATTGATATCGTATGATCCCATTTATTAAACCATAATGAATTAGACTAACACATTCTTTATGTCAAGGGATGAACCCATAAATATTTCAACAGTAGGGATAGAATACTACCGGTTGTCTATACGGCTGAAGGCCATAACAATTTATTTTTAAGAACGAATTACATAATCAGTGGTTAAGTTGGATTTTATTATATAAAATACTAGATAAATCAACAAATAAAATATTAAAATCTATAAAATTATTTACAAAACATGGTCGGTGAAGGAAACTTATGATTTATAGAAGAAAAATGGGTAAATAAATGGATAGATGAATACGTTTTACTATAATTTAAACAAAATCTTGGGATAAAAATTATTTGGACCAAAAACTACGTAGATTTATTATAAACATATGGAAATTTGAAAACAAATTTTTAAAAAGATTTCACACAAAGAATTATGGGCCAAAAATAGGGACGGGCTATATGATCCATAATTTGTGCAGTTCGTTTATCGCAGAGTTAGCCCTTGTTAGGTCCGTCCATACTCATGTCTTATTTCTTTGCCTGGTTCATTTTCTTATAATCTTTTTGTCTTTTGAGTGCAACAATATGATTCATAATTTGGTTTCTGCCAACCTAGCACAAGGTTTAGCATTCTTAGGAACCTTCTTCTAGCTTTCCAAACAAACAAAATAATAATAGAACAGTGATTATCACAGTTAGCATCAACACGACATAATTTGGTCTACAACATAATTTCCAAACAAACCAAACTAAGTGAGCAGACATTTCCAAATATTTTTAACAAAGTTACAATTCATAAGCAGGTGATTAACATTTTCAATTCCAGAGTTACGTACAAAGATGGCGATTGTTGTTGATGTCGGTAATAATCTTACAAATTAACTACGATCATGAGTCGGATAAGGAAAACTATTGTAGAATCACTTTGTGCAACGTTCTCCCTATCGTGATCAAGTTGGTACAGTCTATGTTATAAATATTGTAATCCGTTCACGACATCCACACCACTCGAGTAGAGCCTCGATTTTGGCAGACTAAACCATTCCCATTTCAGCAGATATATCTTTTTCTTATCTTTTGTATAACTTCACAAAAAAAATATCCATAATGATGTTAATATAGATAATTAATGAGTTAAATTTGAGCGCCCACAGCTTCTGCTTCGTTGTTTTAGAAGCTAACTTTGAGTAACTTTTAAAGTTAGCCAAAAATAAAAATACATTTGGAAAGAAAAACTTTTAAAAACAATCTACCAAATACTTTTTTCTTCGGAAGTTTATTACAAACTTATCACAGAGTGATTTTATTGGGAAAAAAACAATCCCAGATAGGCTTAAGACCTGGACTTGGAGTTGACGTCAAGATAACTTGAGTTTGGCTCAAGCTCAAGTGCTAACCTCAAGCGATTCATAGGATCCAGCATTAAATAAGCAACATATTTGTGCCTATTGTACCATTGGGTTCGGACTCTAACGGACGGACCCTATAGACACCAAACCCGCTTTTGTCGCTACTCCCGGGGAAAAACCCTAATTTTCTAAGAAAGCTAATATAGGGGATTTACATTTCAATAGAGGGACTTCACTAATAAATTATAGAAAGGACACCAGTTAGTAATTTCAAAAACCCCTTATTTACATATTTTTCATAATGGCTAAACAACCCTCATTTTAATTAGTGTTAACTATTTAATTAGATTAGCTAATCTATAATTATTTTTTAAATTAGATTATTGATCTTGATTTATTGTTAAACATAGAAAATTAGAGTTGGTGTTTTGGGTTTGGGGGAAAAGAAATAGAAAGAAAAAAAGATAAGAAAATATTACTTTTTTTCCGCAAAAAACCTAAATTTTGATTAACTCAATAACTTATAAATTAAAATTATTGATTTCAGTGAGAGATGTCAGGTAGGTGTATCCTTAAATGACAAAGAGAAGAACACGAAATTGGGGGAGATAAAAAGGAATTGGGGGGATATTGATTAATTCTCCCAACCCATGGTGTGTGTTAAGGGGTGATTTTTGGGTATGAAAATACTAAAATACCCTTTGGTTAATTAAAAAACATTATGAAAATACCATACTACCCTTTCTACTAAAACATTAAAATCAAAAAAAACAAAACATATCCCCCATTCTCCCCAAATCAGTTCCGGCACTCTTAGGGCTTTGAATTTTTTTTTTTCTTCCATCTTCTTCTTCATCCGTTATTCATCGTTGATTCAAAAATTTCTTTGTCGATTAACCTACCCGAATCATAAACAATGCCTCCACGAAAGAAACCAAATGCCCAATCGAACTCAACATCGACTGCTCAACAAAAACAGGCAGAAAGACTTGCTAAGATTGCTCAAGAGCAAGAACACGAAGAACAAGAGTTATCGGACGATCAACTACTCAGAAATATGGCTTCTGTGAGAAGGTAAGTCATTTAAAACTGTTTAATTAGTGTTTCAATCGATTTGTAGCTATGAGTTTATGTTAGAATCGCGAGCCGTAACTCAAACAGTTGAGTTTCAGAGAGTACCGACACTGAAATTTGTATGAACACAATATCGGTTTTGTATTCCGACATTCAATCTAGTATGAATACAATACCGGTTTCCAACCCCAGATTCACCAGAAACTGAATTTTCCCTACCGGCATTCAATCTAGGATGAATACGGTGCCGGTTTTTAGTACCCCTTATTAGCAAACTCGAAAAGTATGTTTTTCTATACTTAATTCTGTTTAATTAGTTGCAGTAGTCAAGAATTTGAAATGTTTAAAACTCAATTTTGATTAATTTTTGGATCTAAATCATGACATAATCCCTTATTAGAAAAATGGTTAACTTTAACACCGCTTAACCATTTTCTCTGATTTGTAAGAATTTGATTCATTTTTCTTTAAGAGAGTGTTTGAATACACTTTTAAAAGAACACGCAATTGGGGGATATAAAAAGTAATTGGGGGATACAAGAAAAGGACAAAAAAAAAGTCCAAATATCAATTCGGGGTCACCCCTTATCTAAGTATTTTTTTAAATCCTAATCTACCCCTCACTAATCAGGTTTAGTGGTTAATAATAATTAGTAAAAATCTTAAGATTTTTTATAAATGATTAGTGTGTGTTTTATTTGTTTTTGGGTGAGTGAGGTGAGAGTAGAAGGAGGGAAAAATATTTTGAGAGAGAAATTTTTTTGTGGAAAATGGAGGATGATTGTGAAGAGAGGATTGCTGCTGCTGCTGCTGAATCTTTAGCTCAACTACAACAAGGAGCATATCTTGAATCTTCAGCTAACGACAACAACTCTCAATTGCAACTCATTGTTGAGCCAACACCCTTGAATGATGATTTTGACGAGTATGGAGAGTTTCATGAAGAACCAACACAAGAAAGTAAACTTGCACAACATACTAGCATCCCCAATACATGTGTAAAGCCGCTAAGATGTCGAAAAATCCAATTTTTTCTTTAAACCCGCCATTTTTTCAACTGAAAAACCTCGATGCCGGCATGGTAGTTGTATGAATACCATGCCGGTAGTCAAGGTACCGGCATAGTATTCATACTACGACCATGCCGGTACACTTATATCCCCCAATTTGAATTATCAATAGGCATAGAATTCGCCAAAAACTATGCCGGTACAGAGTTAACCTTTTTACCTAACAAGGAATATACTACGGAATATTCAACCGCATGGTTTCATTGATCGTCTACCATGCCGGTATTGAATGAAAAACATACAGAAACAATTCCATCCCAAACCAAAAACCGGCATTGAAACTTAATAAACATTAACGCCGGAATTTAGTACCGGCGTGGTACCATCACTATCGATAATGCCGGCAAAGAAACCGGCGTTGTTAAGTTACAACTTTTCAATGCCGGTACCTACAAAAAAACATGCAGGAATAAATGTTTTCCAAAGCTAAATTCCGGCATTCAATATCGATTATTTTTTAATGCCGGAATTGTGTACCGGCTTGGAACAATATGTTACGATAATGCAAGCATCCTTGCTTCCGGCGTTGTAGTCTTACGAAACACATATAGGAATAGGTTTCAAATTTGGTCTTAGTTTTGGTAAACTTAGATTATCTAGGAACAATTGTCGAGCATCGATACGGGTTTCCGGCATAGTGTTTTAATGTTGTTTGGAACTAATTTTCATTCGATCCTTAGGTGGTGCCATATATTGATCCAACAAATGCAAAGCCGCTTTATCGGGATACGTCGGAATACTATAAAATCCCTCCCGGTATGTGACCAAATAATACTTTTCACCTAGTATCTTGAACATTACTAATGGATTGCTAGTAGTGAACCTTTTAATGAATGCGAAATTGTTCTTATGTAGGGAATAACCGATCGAAAGGAAGCAATCGCTTGGGCTAAAGAGACGGCTCTTAAGAACATGTGTGTGTTGGTGAGGAACACCGAAGGTTCGAATAGGCGTTTTGAGATGGCTTGCGAGAGAAGTGGGAAATACAAGGAGAAGAATAGCCACAAGAGAAAGGATTATGTATATCCAAAGAAGACTAATAGGGTATACAAGACTCGTACGAGGAAGAATGATTGCCCTTTTAAGCTTGTATTCCGTTTAAATGACATTAACAATTGGGATTTGTGAGGTTTTGTGTGGCTATCATAACCATCGGGATCCGAAAGATTTTGTTGGTCACTCCTTAGTTGCGAAGCTAAAACCCGACGAGTTCGAGGATGTAAAGAGATTGACCAAAGCATTTATCAAACCGAGACAAATTCTCGAGGCTTGAGAAGGAAAAGGACGAGACTAACGTGTCTTCTCTACGTACAATTTATAGTGCACAAGCAACTATTAGAAGGGTGGAATGGGAAGGGAGGTCCGTTATGCAAGAATTTGAGAAGATAGCTTGGGATCACAACTACACGCGTATCATTAAAAGAGGGCCCGACAACAAGCCCCTTCAAATATTCATTTCGCATCCGTTGCTTTCACGGTTGGCAAATACATGTTGTGGTGTTCTTTTGATGGATTGCACCTATAAGACAAACAAATACAATATGCCGTTGTTCAACATCGTGGGGCAAACCTCGGACAAGGTAACATTCACATTGGCTTGGTGTTTAATGGAAAACGAGAGGGACCATAATTATCATTGGGCATTACGACAATTGAAGTTGTTCTTCCGGGAAAATCAACTTCCGAGGGTCATCGAATCGATAACGATGCCGCATTAATGAGAGCAATATCCGACGTCTTCCGGACGCACAAAATTTCCTATGTACATATCATATACGTAATAATGTGATAAAAACTTGCCATGCCTTGTTTGAACCCGCAAAGGCGGATATTAAGAAGAGAATGATGGTACAACTAGAGGAAGATGTTCGAAAGAACAAACTATCCCCGAAGAAGAAGAAGATGAGAGAGGCAAGATAAAGGAGCGAGTGGACAAAGAACATGCGGAAAATCATAAAAAGTGGTTGGAATTTCTTAAAGATTGGGAGAAAGTTTATTGGTCTCTTACCGAGGTTATGTACGAAAAGAGATTGGAGAAGTTCATTGCCGATTGGAACGAAGTTTATCCGACCGCCGTTTGGTATTGTCGGACTCAATGGTTGGATAAGTTCAAGGAAAAATTTGTACGTGCATGGACAAACCTAAGGTATAGACACTTCAAGACGGAAGCAACTAGTGCAGGTTGAGGCCGCTCATGGGAGATTTAAAGATCTCATCCAATCCGGTCAAGGCAACGTGGTTACGGTCACCGAGGCAATGGAGCAATACTTTAAGCAAGATATCAATAGGATCAAGGAGGCTTTTGAGAAAAGCTCAATGGAAAGGTTGACTCCATTTCTTCGTTATGGTAACTTTCTCCAAGGAATAGAATTCAACGTCTCTCATTGGGCAATAAAACATATGATGAGACAAATGGAATATGAGAAAAATTACGGAAAACCGGGTGATGTGTGTATTTATCCCGACATGTCTTCATTGGGGCTTCCATGTCGTCATATGCTTGTTAAGTATGAAAAACTGATACCTTTGGAGGTTATTGATCCGTTTTGGAAGCAACTATCTTTCGACCCTCCCCCTTCGGGAGATCCCGGGCAATCTCCATGGGATACGAACGAAGCAAAGGAATTCTTCGAAGCTTACTCTCGTGGCACCTCGGTAAGCCGACAAGTCTTGTTGAGCCAACTAAGGATAATTGCTCGTCCATGAATCGCACAAAGCGAAGAGCCAAGAAAGGGAGATCCAACAGGAAGACCACAAACTAAAACAACAAGGAAAAAACAAAGGGTAGAATTGAAAGAAATGACTCAACGTGAAGAAGAACTCGCGGCAAGTAAGAAACGAGATCTAACCGCATGTGAGATTTCGGAACAAAGGTTCGTGGAAGCGCAGGTTCCAAACAAAAGAGGTAGGTCGCGGAAGGAACCGCTAAGTCAACAACTAACCCGGGAATCGTATCCACACCAAAAGCCAACTCGGAGGTTCCGGAGGGTTCCAAAAACATCAGAGTGGAACAACAAGGTGAGCGCCAAAGGTATCATCATCCGGAGGTTCCAAGGAAAAGGGTAGAGCAACAAGGTGAGCATTCTAGTGCCATACCAACAAGGTGACCATTCGCCATCTAGTCGATCTAGCGGAGGTTCCAAGGAAAAGGGGTAGGCGCCAAAGGTAACATCATCTTGTGACAAAGAACAACAAGGTGAGCATTCGAAGCCATACCCATAGTCGATCTAGCGGAGGTTCCAAGGAAAGGGGGTAGGCCGCCAAAGGTATCATCATCAAGTGACAAAGAACAACAAGGTGACCGAGGCTAAGGAGGTGACAAACCAAAGTGATAGCAAAGTTGACGTAGTTTTAGTTCGAAGGAGAAGGGGTAGGCCAAGGAAGTACGGACTCCCATCACATATCGAAGACATTGCAAGTGTAGAGATTGCAGAGGATGGTTTGGATATATTATTGTTACAAAAGGGTAATATGAAGATGTATAAGGATCCCGAAAGGTAGGACAATTAGAAGTTATCATACCAAGATACGGTCTTACATAGACCAACTTCGAGGTTATTCGCGAGTATATTTTATATACGGATGATGTCGACGGAGATGGAAATTGTGGCTATCATCTTTGTGATCGAACAATTAGGAATCTTTGACACTGCGGTTAGTAGAGGTATGACACCATGCAAATATGCTAGAACGAGGATGGCCGAACAATTTGTGAACAATAGGAGCTTTTATGAGCAATTGCTTGGTGAAGGCGAGGGGTTTGATGATATGCATGCTCAAGTATTGGGGCCCGAACAACGAGATGAACTTTCTTCCTTCGAATATTGGATGAGAATGCCGCTTTGTGGGCATCTCGGTGGCGGATACATTTAGATGTGTTGTTCATTATTTTACCCCCACCGTAGAATGTACATTTACCCCAAAGTGGCAAAAATGCGAAGGATCCCTTAAGAAGAGAAGAGTTGTTTTGGCGTTCGTGAACGGTAATCATTTCGTTATTCTAAAACTCAAAGAAAATTGTCCATTGCCACTGTTTGTGGGATGATTAAAAACAAGGCTCTAGATCCCAATATCTGGAAGGGATGGATGGCATTGTATGAGGAGAATCACCAATTTTGGGATGCGTTGGCCTTATCAAAAAAACCTCTCCAAGAGGAGAAGATGCAACTTCATACGTGTGGAAGCGACGATGAATAATTTTGATGTATGTTGTTCACTAGTACGCAAAATTTTCTTTTTTTTTGGAAGTGTGAATTGTAAACATTAAATCATATTTTGATGCCAGTGCCGGCATAGTTGTGTTTTATATTGGCTACTCCGGAACATGTGTACCGGTGTAGAATATTGTTTGAAACAATGCCGGATATGATGAAAAAACTTCCAGAGAAATCAGTGACATTTCCGGCATTGACAATAACATCATTACTGTGCCGGTTTTCTGTCAAAATCGTATTTATCATGGAGATTACAGACACCGGCATAGTATCCAAACACAAATAAATGCCGGAACTCAAGCTTCAAAGGCCATACATCCGATTGTTGATGGCGGCTAACACGGAAGGCATTCTTGTGGTCCTATAAAAACACACCGAAGTAAATTACATTCACTTGATCACAGATAAATAATATAATAACAAGATGCAAAATCTTACATAAGTTTGATATATCCGTGAGCCCAAGAGTATTTGTAGGCAAATAAAGTTGCGGGTTTATCGGTTCACCCCAATGTTTTCCATCATCATGCTGGAATCATGTCATACTTATCGGAAAGTGGGATGGGGGGTGCCTTTACACCGATCTTAGGGGCTTCTACTCCGACATTGGTCTGTCCTAAGCCACATGCTTGTGAGGATGATCCACGATCGTTCGGTTCTTGGATATGTTTCCCACTCATCATCATCCTTTCGCTGGTTGGGTAGCTTATAGGTTGATCTTCAATTGTGACCTTAGCGATGAGCAGGATCGGAGACGGCTATGTCGAAGACTTACGTTTGCTTCTAAAACAACTTTGCCTTTTCCTTTGCTCTTTTGTGGTGCTCTAGACCTATGTGCCAATATGTAAAAGTTATATAATGACAACCGGCATAGAAATCGAACTTAACATGAGTTCGGCATAGGTCTTAGGCATTCTAATCAATTAATATATGATGTTCATAGGTTGTCTTTGAATTTTAGACGGAGAATGAACATTTTTTTCAACGGAACACCGGCATGGTAAGTTAACATATCGACAACGCCGGCACTTAGAACCGGCATTATTAAGAAGTAAGATTAAATGCCGTCTTTGTGGGATTTTAGTACGAGAGATTTTAACACGTAAAACGGCATAGTATTGATGAAATAAACAAAGCCAGGTATGCCAAACCTAGGCATGGTATTCAATTAAATGTGTATCTTAGGTAAAGGCACGCAATAAAATCGGATTCGGGACATATATTCAGGCATGATTTTCAAATTGTATTCTACTTCCAATCAAACATGCATCTGAATTTCAATTTGATTTTCAAAGACTAAACAACCAAGTTTCACTTTGTGTTTTCTACTATGGGCTAAACCCTAAAAGTAAAAAACTTCAATTCAACATATACATCACTTACCGCATCAAATTTGTTATTTCCACCTCACCAACAGACTCTTGAGTGCACTTGTTGCGCTTTTGATTTCGATTTACCACCATCATCAACAATTTCTTCGAGATTGGGTATTGGTTTTTCACGGGGTTTGCGGCGACCCATTGTGTTTGAGAATGAATGATTTCCTTTCTATAAAAATGGAGAATGAATGATTTCCCTTTCTATAACCGTCACTTAAATAGAATGAATGAGTGTGTAAGCGACGCATAAAACGGTATTAAGGATTTTGTAACCGCCAAATAAGTGGGATAAATTAGTTTGTAACCGTCAAATAAGTGGAATGAATGAATTTTGTAATCGCCACATAACTTGTGTTTATAATCAGTCAAGATGCGGCATTGACAAATGGAACACTTCAATGCCGGTATTCTGACAATAAGTATTTGGTGAGCAGAATTCAACGGTATAGTATTTGGTTTATTTTTCGATGCCGGCAAAGGAAAGAAAATTGATGAAATAAATAACATAGACCACCTAATCTTATGTAAATAAACTTAAAAACATTAACTCAAACCAATTGCACCTAACATCATTTCTTGGAACGAGATTCAATAAGCATTGCGCTTGAAATGCCTAAAAGGCTCTTTTCTCCATTTGGTATATGCGTCCCGAGCTTGAAACCTATTCCTCTCGTATCTTGCAAGAAACTCGTTGTATTTACGACATAACTTTATGAGTGCAATTGTTCGATTTTGTACATAGAGATCACCGTAGTCCATTCGGCCTTTCTTACCTTCAAAGTAGTTATTCTTGTAAGGACCGGTCCTAACAAGACCCCAAAAAAAGATTCGAAGGGCGGTGAGCTTCCCGGAAATCCGATATTATGTAGTAATTTTTAATCCATTCGGTTTCTTCCTCGACATCCGCTTCCATCTTAGATTGTTTTTGGCGTTTAATGATTTCTTTAGTTTCTTTGCGATAATGTTCAAGCTTTGCTTCCTCTTCTTCTTCTCTTTTTCTCTTTAGTATCTCTTCTTCCATTGCGGCAATTGACTTGGTGGTTTCTCCCTTCTTTTAAGTTTTTCTAGTATAAGGAAAAACCGAGTTGGTGGTTGATAATTGATTTCCCAACGGAGTGGATAGTTTGTTCTTCTTGAGTTTTTCTTTTTCCATGGCAATGATGGAATCGGTAGTTGATGAAGGATTTTCCATTGGAGGTATCAAGTGCAATGGGTGAATCCATTGCATTATATAGATGATTGCACAACGGCTATCTAGTGCCGGCATTGTCAGTGACATACAATCAATGCCGGCACTCTAAAGCCGGTTTATGGTTCAAAAAAATAGCCGTTGTGCACTGATTTTTGAACATTCCGGCATTGGTATAAACTTAACGTAAATGCCGGCACTTGGTACCGGCATAGATTAATATACTACCTACTAAGCCGGAATCATTAGGCAATTGAAATATGTTTACATACTAAATGGAAACTATAATTTATTTCGAACGATATCCTTGTCGACGGAACAACGAATGCACTTAGCACGTGCATCAAGCCTTTAAACCACTTGGTGGCCCAAGTGGACGAGTTATAGTCTCGTGAGGGCTTACATAGAGGTATACCCACAAAACCTTACGAAATACGTAACTGTATACCCTAAAAACCTCAGCAAATTACACTAAACTATCAATCTTCTTAAGAAGAATCCATTTCCGATTCACCCAACTGGTGGTACTCGGTGACTTTGGTTACAATATGGTTCACGTTGGCTTCAAACATGAATGGTTCTCCATTTTCTTGTAAGTATCGCGTTTTCACCGCTTCATTCTACAAAAACAACACACAAACTTTGTTTGTTACATAAAATTTGAGAAAGAGTAGATTGTGTCCAACTAATCATAAGGATACTTACGAGTTGTTGAGGGGACAATCTATTGTGATGGCGTTATCGATCCGGTGTTTCATTTTTAGATACTCAACCACAGCATCTAGGATGATGTCGTGTCGTTGCTCGATTTGTTGAGCAGTTCTTCCTTTCGGGTTTCGTAATCGTGAACAAATTTGTTAAAAATCTTCAACCACATGGAACCCGCGTCTGCTATCTATAGTTGATGGACGAGTTTTGTACCATGCTTGGGTGATTGCTAAATCTTCCTCCGAGTCAAACGATGCCATTGGTTGTATAGTGGATTAGGTACTATAATAAGCTATTTATTGATAATTATTCTAGGGTTTAGGGTTTCAAAGTTAAGAGGCTCAAGGAGATATATAAGAACGCGAGTTTTTGCTAATTGGGTCCAAGAATTAGCTCTCTTTATATAGAGAAAAACTTCAACGACTAGTTTTTTGGAAAATCCCCATAACCTAGGCATTGTCGTAATCTGTGAAATAGAATGCCTTACAGATACTTCCTAGGCATGGTGTATGATAATCTTACAATGCCGGTAATAGGAAATATTTTAACGAGAGATTGAGACAAATATGCAACCTAAACCGGCATGGTTTCAAAACACTTTGAAACGCTGGTAAATTAAACCTAGGCATTAAATCTATAATAACGTCTATGCTTAGGTAGTTGATGAATTCAAAAAAAAACGGCTAGTTTTTTTGAAAAATAAGACCGTTGGAGATTCATATCTATATAATACCCCCATTCCTTTGGAAAATTATACACAAACCAAGCAACCAAATAACAAAAATCATTCTCTCAAGAAAGCAAGCACGGTTAAAGCTTCACAAAGGATGGAGGATTCATCATCTTCCTCTATTTGCAAAGTAAGTACATTTACTAACAATATGATCTTCACTACTATGACCCACGACTAATATAATCTTCTCTTACAGAGTCATCATTGCAAGTGTCAAATTTGCAAGTCACCTTCTCATCTAGCCATGGACTGTCCTTTTATTTATTCAAAGTGTAGAAATTTGTGATGGGACACGCCGGTTTTGGATTGCAAAAACCGATGATGCTGAAAATGGAAGAATGTTTCTAAGGTGTTTGAATCACCCAAAGTGCGATGAGTTTCAATGGTTTGACAAAGCTGTTCAACTAGAAGAGTCAAGAGAAAACCACAAGGGCCATTGCAAGCCAATCGATGGGTGTGATGGGTGTTATATGAAGGAAAAGGAATATGTTGAAAGAGAAGAAGAACCAATGAAGTTGATCCTTGACACCCCCTCCCGGACGATGTCTTGAAGAGGTTCGAGAAAGGCTCAAAGGTTCCGTAATTGTTGAAAAGGGATGGAAATAGATTATCCTTAACCAAATGTAATCCATGCGATGTTGTTTAGCATGTTTTAATTAAAAGTTTCAAATCCAATGTAATAGATTAATTAGGAATAAAATAGAAGAGCATTCGAAATGGATTTTTATTCAAAACTAGCAGATGTACCGGCATGTAAGTATTCAATTTTACAAAGGTTAGGTTTTATGAGAACTATGAAAATTTTCAAATTATCGTAAAACCTAGGCATAGATGTTAGAAAATACTACCGTCTTAGGTACCTTCGAATATCTATACGGGAACATGGAATTTTTAATCTTCTTGTCCGGTATGGTGTTATAAACAATGTCAACGCCGGTTATTAGAACCGGCATTGATGTATAAATATTAAACAATGCCGGTCCCAAAATCCGGCTTTGTAAGTCTAATTTATCTATGCCTGGAAAGAGTCACAAATAAATCTTGCAAGGATAAACATATTCAACATAAACGAATCACTAGAAATCAAAACATGCTCAACATAAACCAACCAACCAACTGGATTTTGCTATCAATTGTTCTTAATCCAGGTATCCTAAACCAAAAGCAAACCAAACAACTAAAGATTTTAACACGAGGTACAAACGAAAACAAGTTTGGAATTGTTCAAGACGTGACAACCACGGTCCAAAAAAGAAACACAACTAAAGAGTTAAATCTTGGGTCTTTTGCTTCTTTTGGGCAGGTTTCTTCCTAGTTTCCCCGAACAAAGCTTTTGAACTAGGGTCGGTTTCTTCAATTCTATCAAGCTTTTGCTCGAATTCCTTCATTTATTCAAGGGACAGTACCTCTCCTTCCTGGTACTTGCAACCCAAAATCTTCTTTAACTTGCCAAGCCGACGCCGCTAGTTTAATATAACAAACACATAATTAGTATACATATATGATTATGTGTATATTAAACGACGAAGCAATTAACAATACTTACAAGCAATCCAACGGTGTTATTTAGTTGGGTCATCGTAGGCGGTGCTCGTGCGGGAGTTGAACCGGAGGGTTTTTCCGGGGAGGAACTTGGACGTCATCCGGGCGGACGACATAAGGATGTGACCATTCCAGGTACTCTTCCATGTAATCGGCATCAACTTCATCACCGTTTTCAAGCAATCTCCAACTTTTCCCATGACTAAAATCTACCAAACGACGTGGTTCCCTATCCCTCCAATCTGTTGGGTCCGGTTTCAGAACATACTCTACATGCAACCGATTTGGAGTTGAATAACACCGAGAAAGGTCGAGATCAAAACATTGAAAAGAGGCCGTCCGGAAAAATGCTAATTGCTTATATCTAAGTTGACGCATCACACGCGTAGGATTAGCCATAACGTATCCTTTTGGGTGGAACAACGGCCCATGGTAAAATGCAACGTTACCAAACCTCAAAACCTGCCGGTTTCCTCTAGCCTCCTTTTAAGGGTCGAACACAACATGTTTGGTACTCATTGCGTCCAAAGCCAATCTCATATCGATCAGTCGACCCTTGTTCTAGGGCTTTGGAGTCTTTGTTGAACTCGTATCTCTTAGCTAGAGGCGTATCGGGTTACGGAAGATCTATGATCTTCAAGGAGGGGTAGGCCTTGAACAAGGTTGGGAAGTGTACATAAGCCCACACCTATTCCAATGTGAAGCAATAAGTTTTGTTTCTAAGTTCACGATAAGAGTACATATGAACAATATACACAATAACATAAGTTTAAGAACAAATTTACCTGCAACAGTAGAGTGAAATTCCCGACAAATTGGTTGGTTTTAGCCTTAGAGGCCCTTCTCATCTCCATCATCAAATGTGCCATTACCGCGGTGCCCCAAGAATATCCATAGACATCTTCCAACGGATCCAAGTATCGAAGGTAGTTCGCACTAACCCTGTTGCCATTGGTGTCGGGGAATACCCTAGTGCCCAAGATGTACAACAGTAAGCTTGGCGGCGATAACGAATTTGTTTAGGGTCCCATCCATCCTCCAAACTTCTTTTCTTTGTCTTTTCAAAATTCTTCTTAAGCGGCGTCAACTTGATTGTCTTTGTCTTACGAGACGTGGATTCATAAAAGCTCTCCACGAGAAGTTTTGTAGTCCCAACCAAATAGCTTGTTAGTCGACACGTGCAACTTCGACCATTCTAGGTCTAGAGACTCAACTCTTTTCGCAATTGATTTGCCGATAACATTCAAGCCTAGAATGTTCGAGCATCTTCGAGGATGAAGGTCATCTCCCAAAAGGAAAGTGCATGGTATCGGTTTCACCATGATACCTTTCGACGAAGCAATTGGTGTGATATGAGAATCGGAGCTTCACATAATTTTCAACCAAAGCATATAGACCAGAATCCTTTACTATTGTTTGGACCTCTTCACATTCCTCGGACAAGTCCCAACCATCCGCGGCTTGGTTTCGGCAAACACGCACAAACCTTCTTATGATCCTACAATTAGGAGAGACAATACAATTAAGAGATTTTACATAAATACACAACAATACATATGTACAAGATAGAAAATGCTTACATAGGTTTGATAGATAGTACGAGCCCACGAGTCCTTGTATCCAAATAGTATTTTCGGTTAGGAGCTTCGCCCCAAATTCTACCACGATCAAGGTCGGAATCATGTCATCAATGTGAGGAAGGTGAGAACCCTTAACTTTCACTTTGACGTTGCCCTTCCCCTTCTTGCCATTGTCTTGTGTTGGTTGTTGACTTGGGCCACCAACTTCGCTTTGGCTTGCTAATTGACTTTCCTCTTCATCTTGCTCATCTTGCTCCTTGTGCTCACGGATTGCAAGTCGACTACGGTCACCACCACTCTCCCAAATTATCCCTCTTGTACCAGCCCCCAAACGAATCTTACGACCTTCATCTTTCCCTCGAGGAGGCAGAGACGAGGAGTATCAAGATAATCCCTCCTTCTTCTCTTAATGACAACATCTTTATTTTTCTTTTGTTGGCTTCCTTTGCTTTTGACCTATATCGTAAGCACACGGAAAGCAATGAATATAAGACAACTCAACTTCAGTTTAAGTACCGGCATTGAATACCTTAAACTAAACCACGCCAGGGTACAATGTTAAGAAGAGTACACATTGAATGTCGATAGTCTTAGGGTACAACCTACCGGCATACAAATGAAACCTAAAATCTATGCCGGCATTGTTGACAATGTTCTGTATGTTTTAAGTCCCACTACCAGCATTCTCGAATTATTAAAAAACAATGCCTAGGTAAATAAACCGCATGTAATGAAACCAAAAATCTATGCCCAGTCTGGTGACAAATTCATAAACTCTCCCGTATGTTTTAAGAGTACTACGGCATGCTCGAAATATTAGAAACGCATGCCGGTACTCAACACCGACATGGAATGAATCCAAAAACAATGCCGTCTTGTTGGCAAATTCTAAACTCTCTTGTATGTTTTTAGTCCACTACCTGGCACACACGAATCATTATCAAACACTGCCAGGTACTACAAAACCAAGCATTGTATTCATCCTAGTTTGAATGCCAGAGTGAAAATTCAGTCACGGTTATTTCGGGGTTGTAAACCAAGACTTTTGTATTCATCATAGATTGAATCTTCGGAACACATAAACCTAAGACCTTTGTATTCATATAAATTTCAATCTTGGTACTCTCGAAAATCAAGCTGTTGGGTTAGGGTTTCGCGATTCTAACCTAAACCCATTGCTATAGATCGATTGAAACACCTACAAAGTAGTTTAAAATCACTTACCTTCTCACAGAAGCCATATTTCTGAGTAGTTGATTGTCCGAGAACGTTGCTTCGTCGTCCTCTTGCTCTTGAGCAATCTTATAAATTCTTTTCACTTTGTTTTTGTTGAGCAATCGATGATGTTGAGTTCGATTGGGCATTTGGTTTCTTTCGTGGAGGCATTGTTAATGATTCGGGTTGGTTAATCGACGAAGAAATTTTTGAATCGACGATTAATCGATGAAGAACGATGAAGAACACTGAATTTTTTTTTTTCAGAACCTAAAGCCCTAACGAGTCTTGAAGTCTTGACATTAGAAAATGGGGGATATTTGATTTGGTTTTTGATTTTAATGTTTTAGTAGAAAGGGTAGTATGGTCTTTTCATAATGTTTTTTAATTAACCAAAGGGTATTTTAGTATTTTCATACCCAAAAATCACCCCTTATCAGACACCATGGGTTGGGAGAAGTAATCTATATCCCCCAATTACTTTTTATATCCCCCAATTAAAAGTTCTTTTAGGCCTCTTCCTATGGGTATGCCAAACACTGATATTTGGCATATATGCACCCACTATGGGTATGCCAAACTGCCAAACGCATATGCCAATATGTTATTCCTGGCATATAGGCATAGGGAGACAGAGTTTCCATCGAGCGATAGAGATTCTATCGCTGGTGAGCGACAGAGACTCTATCGTTGGCGATATTCTCTTTATCTCCGTGATATTCACTTTATCTCAAAGTAATTCCCCGATATTCACTTTATCTCCGAAAGTAATTTTATATATATATAAATTATCCTTCTCTCCTACTTTTTCATTATTCTAATATATTTTTATATTTAAAGGGTCCCACTAAATATATTATAACACTAAAACTTTTATAAATACCCTACCACACAAACACAAATATATTTTTTATTCATTAGGGTCCCACCCAACACAATTAAATACTCCCTCCGTCCACTTTTAAGTGTCCGCTTTGACTTTGTCAAAATATTAAGGAAATCATATAAAATGTCATGACTAGCCTTTGACTAGCCTATTTAATATTATGTTATTACCAAAATTAAAATTATTAATGTTAAAAACTCTAATTTGGATAGTATTATTGTTTTAGGAAATATTGTAAAGAAATAAAAGCAAATCTAAACTTTTATTAAGAATCCAAAATTAGAATTTTGTAACTACCCATTAATGTTTTTATTTAAAAAAAGAATGACAATTAATATAAAAATATATTGAATGGATTTTTTCCTTATATATGATAATGACATTTATGATTTTAAATTAAGTTTTATTAGAAATGGTTTTATAATTATAAAAAAGAAAGGGTATATTTGATAGTTTAAGGGAAAAATATGTCTATAAACAGAGTGGACAGTTAAAAGCGGACAGACCAAAATAGAAATTAGGACAGATAAAAACGGACAGAGGGAGTATATGTTTTTAATCAAGTTTGGCATATCTACCATAGTGGGGAAACTCATTTGCCATACCACCTGGCATGCCAAACAACATTTTTTTGCCATACCCATAGGAAGAGGCCTTAAAAGTTGCTTTTTAGAGCCAAAATTTAGGTGGGCTCCCAGCAAAAAAAAAACTTTTGGTGAAGCTTCTTCTGGGATTCTTACTCGTAGTACCCAAATACCCAGCAAGAAATACCCATTGGCCCGACTTTTGTCCAGCGCTGTCGGACGGGCCCTGTAAGTTTGGGGCACCAAAAGCGCTTTTGTCGCTGCTCCCGGGGAAAAACCCTCCTATTCTTTTATTCTCTAAGAGCGACTGCAGTGGGCGACTAAACCCATTTATTTGGTCTCTGAACCAGGCGTAGCGGGACGGACCATCGACCAAATACCAGACTAAATGAACAGTGGGCGATTATATTTGGTGGGACCAAAGACTAAACCCAAATATAGTCGAGCGGTGATATAGTTTACGCCCAAAACCGGTGATATAGTTTACGCCGCACCGGCGTGGATATAGTGTACGCCCCACACCAAAGCGGTGATATAGTTTACGCCCCACATTTTTTTTTTTTTTTTCTTTTGTTCCAGTGCGAACATTATATGTGATCCTGGTGTGGGCGAACATTATATGTGATCCCACACCAGGCGGACATTATATGTTCGCCCCATATTTTTTTTTTTTTTTTTTTTTTTTTTTTTTTTTTTTAGTCGGGGCGGGGATAAAGTTTACGCCCCACACCAGGCGAACTTATACTCCCCGCTCGACTAAATTTACTGCCACCCATCACTGCGTCATTAATGACGGACCAAACTAAAATTTGGTCTTTTTTTTTGGTCTTTGATCTTTGGGTTTAGTCGCACCACTGCAGTCGCTCTAAAACCCTCATTCTCTTTCTTCTCCAGTTCATCCCCATTTTCAACTTCTCGAACACAAACAAAACACTGTGTCTAAGAACATCATCGAAACCCTAATTCTCATGGAAGATTATTCAAACTCAAATATTTTACCCTAACTTTCGAGGAGTATTGAAAGTGTTTCGGAGTAATGACAATGGCTAGTTCTGGGGATATTGAAGAGATTATTTCAAAACTTTCATCAGATAAAGTTAAAACTCGAGAAGTATGTTTTTCTATACTTAATTCTTTTCAATCATCAGTGTAGTTGCAGTAGTCAAGAACTCGAAATGTTTGAAATGCTTCGATTTTGATTTTGATTTTTTGATTTTTTTTTTGAATATTATTTTGTTGGATTTTGTAGGAAGGAATAAAGCTGTTGAGTAATTGGTTAGAAGGAGAAAGATCGTTTGGATTCTGCAAAATTCTTAGTCGAAATACTGCGAAACTCAAACCTAATGAGATTCCTCACTGTAAGTTTTGTGTTGTATTTGAAAAAAAATCAAATGAGGATTTTAATTTAGTGTTTTCATATGTAATGTTTTTGATTGTTTGTTTGTGATTCAGCAAAAACCTGGCCGTTCCTTATTAGGGTTCTCATTGGATGTATTTCGTCTGAGATATCTATGAGCAAGAAGCGTCCACCAAAGCTGATTTTTGCCAAAACTCTTCGGATCGCGATTCAACAGGCTGAGGATACAAAATTTTCAGGTTAGGAATCAAAAAACGTTAGGATGTTTTTCTAAGAATATTTTGGTGGAATGAAGTGAAAAACTAGATACTGATTGAATTGGACGAAATTTGCAATTTCAGATACATTGAACCCCCCAAAAAAGGCAAGATGACACCAGATTTCCCGTTGTATCTGTATTTTGCTTTGCATCTGAAAAGCTAGTTACTAACCAAATTACCATGGAACCACCAAATTAGTCAGGATTGTGTTCTTTACAATCTTACTGCACTCAAGCCAAAACTAGAAACCTGAAAATTGCTGATGTGGGAACCGTTGAGTTTTGCAATTAATAACAATATAACATTCTCTAGTCATCTGTTTATTTTGAATGTATTACATAAATGACTGGACTTCAACAACCCTTAAAAACATGAAAATTCAATGGCATTTTGGTAGTTGCATTTGTTCTATCTTAGACCAAATGCCACTCCTGTTTTTCTTTGGTCAAGAGCGATTGGATGTTGTAAAAGATTTTTCAAGCTTCGTTCATTTATACTGACTGAAGGGAAAAGGGTGCCTGGTAGTTGATATGGACAAGAATTGCACGCTTTGTTAGATTAAAGGCTGTCTACACTAGTCGGGAAGTAGCTCTTGTGTTATTTACTTAGAATTAGTACATTTGAACTCCTTAAGTGTGTATTA